>LPNX010732221.1:229431-349766 GCA_001517045.1 Pseudotsuga menziesii | reverse complement strand
AGTCTTTTCTAAATGTCATGTGTGATGTTGCACCAGTATCAAGCATCCAACAATCTTTATAAGATGAGAGAGAAGTCATTTCATTAAATCCAAGATTACAAATGTGCAACAATACAAGAATCAGAAGATTTACTAGCATTTTGGTCATCTTTCTTCTGGTTGTGCTTGTCTTTGATGGAGTCCCATGAATCCCAACAATGATTTGATGTGTGCCCAGTCTTTCCGCAACGCTTGCACTGCAACTTTGATCTTTTGCTTCTGCCCCCTCTGCCTCTGAAATTTCTTCTTCCTTGTCCTCTCTCTTTGCCGCAATCTCCCTTGGAAGGGTCTTTGGATTGGTCTTTGCTAGCTAGGGTAGCACCAATACTAGATGCCAAAGAGAGCATATTTACAACTGTTAGTGTAATTTACAATAATAAACTTGATATGACAAAGAGAAAAACAATAACCTTGCAGTTCTACAGTCTCTGCCAAGGTGAATACAATGCAAGCTTCAGGTGAGCATACACAAGCTTCTTCAAAATATATCAGTCATTATGCAATATATTAGTCTCAGTATCAAAATGCAATATATCAGTCTCAGTATATATATATTCTTCAATATATCAGTCAGTTTTCAATTGAAGATTTTTATCTGAGGCTGTCTCTCACACAAAATTCCTTAAGCGGACGCTGCCTTTAGCTTCAACCTCTAAGAAGAAACCACTCAATATTCAACACAGCATACATGCAGTCACGCAGTAGCAGATATCAGCAACAACCACGAGCTAATGCTCAGGTTCATACAACAGCCACGGGCCTCTTTAATAGGCAGCATATACTCAATGCATATAGACTAGGGTTTTTGTATGCCAGTTTCATAAATCTTTTCATAAATCTGATGTGACTCTATATTCAAACAATACTTAATTGGCCGTTAATCAGCGGGCACTTTCACTTTACCATTTTCAAATCTTTTCATGAATAATGACCATTTTCAAAACTTCACAATAGCCTATCGCCTGTGAAAAATAATCAATGCAATTGGTTCCCATATCATTTAATTTCTATTCAAAGCTTTTCTCAGGAAGGCAGCTTCATGAAGATCAGTAAGAGTGGGCTGTCTCATATGGACATAGTCAAGTCAAGAATTTAGCTGATATTTATGCCTAATCACGACTTATCTATCAGAAATACGATGCATAAGCATGGATTACACAATATATATGAATTTCAATACTTTAATTTATACTAAACTTCCTAGCCATGGCACTCAACAGAACGATAAATAGCACAACACAATCCAGACTTTGCAAGAAAATTAGGGTTCACTTCAGAAAATTAGGGTTCCTCGGCAACCGCGCTTCAAATCTCAAATCACAGCTTCAATCTTCACACAGGTTTCCATGCAGGTCTCCACGCAGCTCCACGCAGCCAGCATTCACGCAGGCACTCTCTACGCAGGTCTCCACGTAGGAGCAGTCTTCAGCATAAAAGATTATGCAGTCTTCAAGTCGCAGCCTTCAAGCAGTCTTCATCACTCAATCTTCAAAGCATCAGCCTTCAACATAGCAACGGCACCATCTCCAACGCATGATGCAGTCCATGCTCAACATATGTAGGATACATATATTAGTCAAAGCAAATCAGTCCATGCAGATATAAACTCAACACAGTATTATATAGCTAGCTTAGAACACAACTATCTCAAAAATATATGAGTCGCAATATATATATATCAATATATATCAGTCTTCAGATGAAATCGCAGCTCTGATTATAAACTCATGAGTGGGTGTAACAGGTCACAGCTCACAGCAGTCTATCAACGCATTCTTCAGTCTTCACATAGTCTATCAACACTTCAACGTTTCTCAGGCTCAAGCTTCACGCTCGTATCCTCCACGCAGTCTCCTCCAGGCAGGTCGCAGCACAAAAATAGATGCAGGCTCCACGCACAGCCTTCACATCTCCACGCATCAATATTCACGACCAAATGTAGATAGCAGGCATGAATCTTCACTGCACAATCTCTCCAGCACACAGTTTCAGGTCGAAAGGAGAAAACCCAGGCACCAGTTTTCAACGCAGGCATACAACACATCATAGAGTCTCCACGCTCACCACACCAGGAAGTCTCCAGGTCATCGCAACAATTCTTAGCAGTGTTTAGCTTCAACGCAGTACATGGAGGAGAAGTATTGACACAATATCGTAGCACAAAACTGGAGGAAGAGAGCCTGATTACAAATTAGCGTTAGGGTTAGGTAACTCGCAGTGATATGAGAGGTATCATCTCAGGTAACTCTACACAGGATACACATACAAAACGCTCAACTCATTAGGGTTTCCTCTACAGAATAAAACACGTCCAGATTAGGGTTTCCTGAGCACAGAAACTTAATCATGAAGCAGACAATGCATGCGACTCCACTGGCAGACTGATGGAGCAGTCTGGCAATGGACTGGAAAGCAGAATGCCAGTAATGGGAAGAAATGCTGTAGGAGTTATGGCAGACAACCCTGCTCTGATACCACTTGTTGGTAATAACTCCCGNTACATTTCATGAGGCGGTTGAGTACCAGCCTTTTCACCTTCCTATCTATTCATATTCCTATTTATTATTTATTTACAATAATCCCGACGGATTATTCTAACAAAGACAAAGGAATTTCAGAATTCTCACATGAATTTGTAACTTATATCGATTCAGATTTTCTCTCCCCGAGTTGTGGTCATTTTCCTTTATACCCTAGTCCATCCATTGAAACACAAGATTATGTGTTTCATTTTTAGTTTCAATTTGAGAGTTTAATTGTGAAAATCGTTCATAATTTTTGTTTCCAACAAATTTTTATCCAACAACTAAAATTGAAACAACTCATTAACATGGAAAACAGATACACACATTTCTTTGCATGGATTCATGTGGAAAAATTCTTGATTTTTATTTTTCCTCTATATTAGGGATCATAATAAATTGTTGGAGTTAAAGAGAAATTTGGAATTTAGATAAAATATGTACCACATGACAAGTATGGGTGGTGGTATGACATAATTTACTATCCCTTAATAGCTAATATAGGTAAGAATCGACAAGGTGTAATAAAAGATGGACAAGCCAATCTATCAATACAATCCTGATTGGAATTTATGGAGGGAAGATACGAGCAACTCTCATGGATTAACTAAATGTAGTTGGCAGTTTATTGGGCACTAATAACAAAACCTAGGTATCCCATGCCAAGAAGAAATAAGAATTTAAGGGAAGCTTAAATGATGTATAAATGAAATTGAAAAGTGTTGAAGGTGGGTATTTATTGAACACCCTTACGAAGGTGTGTAAATGTAGGGGCTAGTAGTAAAAGAAAGGGTGGCTTCATAGTCACTAGTTACCTACAATATCTCTTATGATCCTACCATGTTCATTCCTCTCACATACTTTCAATGATTTCAATTAAGACCTTAATTAATGCAAATACCATACATTTGTAATCCAACGACTTCTCATTTTGTTCCCACCACTTGGCATCTATGGAACATTATGAAGAAAGTGTGTAACCAATTTAATACACAAGCAAACTTCCAAGGATTTTTAAATTTGATTCCAATTTTAGGAGAGATTGTCTAGTATTCAATGACATTTAGTACAAATGTCTCTCCGAGACTTAATATATACATCAAAATTTCACCAACATTTCTCTAAATGCCACTTTTTTGGAATGTTTCAGGAACTAACTGCCACTTAAATATTCACCAAAGGCCCCACATTTTTTGATATACTACTATTGGTATGATTTATTGATGTAGATTGTTGTTTGAGGTCATAAATATGGCTGAAAGTTTCCCATAATTGGTTTATCATGCTTGTTGTTATTTTTCTTATCCATAGAATAGATGGAATTGGAGGTTTACTGATGCAATTCATGCCCATAATGGATATTAGTGGTGAAAGATGGTTGTTTGAGGATTGTTGGTTACCCAAAAAATTTCCTAGAACTATGTCAAATTGTTTATTATTGACTGCCTTGATTGTTGGGCACAAAACCTTTCCAAAATAGTGACGTCTTATTCAAATAAACCCTACAACAGTCATCAAATTTGATTTCACCCCCATATTCAAGCTGAGTGTGATTAATATCACACATGGAAACCCACACAAAATGGGGGATAACAAACATATCCCTTTCTACTTTTAGAACTAAATTCATTTTTAGTTCGCATGCGTGCCATGGGGTGTCTCACACTTATGTTTTTCTAGATGCGACCAATCACAAGCTCTTTTGATATCTTTCCTTAGACTAAATCACCATGCATGCAACCTTTTGCTGAAAGGAACATTCTTGGAACATTCCTTAGCCTAATACTAAAAAATAGAAATTGGTTGAGGTGAAGAGAGATTAACAGAACAACAATTGAATTTAAAGAATTTGAAACATTATTTTGTTTGGAGTACATAATTTTGGCAATTGTTGTCAACCGATGAAAATCACATAAAGTAGTTTACTACAATTGCAAACATTTTATTGATTGATGGGAAAACTAAATATAGGAAATGCAAGAGAATTTAAGGAAATAACATTCAATTGATTACACAATTGACATAAATGAATTTTGTTAGAGTTTGTATAGTGCGGTAGTTTCTTCCACATTGGGTGTGTCTAGCAATGTGTGAAGTGGTTCAGTTATATCACTAGATGAAATTTTAAAGGTGGTTAGGTTTGATCCTTCCCATAGTTTTTCGTGTCACATAGTATTTGACCATGGTTTTTGGATGTAATTGATTCTATAAAATAAGAGGTCTTTTTCATTGTTATACACCATGAGTTAGTCTCATTATTATTCATAGAAAGAGAGAGCAAGGTAGACAAGACACAAAGTTCCAAGCTATAGAATTTGCTGAGTGAATACTTCTAGTGGTTGTGCTAGGGCCTAATGTGTTCATATAGAGTTTTCAAAAGGGGTTTGAATTGGGAAAGTAGGAAGTATTAGAGAGTTAGTCTGGCAGATCTGCTATAATGTAACAAAAAAACTATAAAATAAGAAGAAGAACACAATCTTTGTTGGTTTTCCCTAGAGGTAGTAGGGTTTCCACAATAAAATACTTGTATTAATGTGGGTGGTTGTGCTATTTGTGTTCCACCGTGCATGTATTTACTTTCATTTGTTATCAGTTTATTGTAGCAGTAAATAGTTCTGAAGATAGCAACAAGCATAAATTTTAATCAAGATTTAGAATGAATTTTTCTTCAATGTTATACTTCCCCTTATCTTCAAACAATAATATTTAAATATTTTTTTGTGTTGTTGATAACTTAGTAGGTCAATATTGATGAAACTACATAGTTTTTCAACCATTTGATAAAGGAACTCCCATGGTGCATTAATAAAATCACAAAAGAGAACATATTTTCATATATAAGAACTGATAGTGAATTGCAAAAAAAAAGACGATGAATTCCAAAGGAAATGAAAAACAGAATAAAATCTCACCAAGACTTTCGTGAACAACTTGATGAAATTATTCTTGATAACATTTTTCATCTTCTTCTTCAACATGGACCTGCCTCAATGTCTTAGAGTTATTTTTACCTGGTATAGAAACATAATATTTTTGAATCTAAACATGTATTTCTCAAATAACCAAAGACATAAGTAAACCCAAAACCATCATTCATGTGAAGCAAATCCTATTGTCTCATTTAAAGAGCACCCTTTCTTTGAAACTATGTTAGGCCTTGAGTGTATTAGAATATATGCACCTAAGCAAAGAAAATCAAATCAATATTTTATGGAAAAAACAATCTTAGACTATAGACACCATAGTTGCACTCTACAAACTCTCCAAGGACTTCAGATCCTCAACATATTCATACCCTTCATGCCTAGTAGTATGGGAAAATGCAAAAAAACATGTTTTTTGCAAGTATGGTATTCAACGCAATTAGTGAATACTCACCAATACTCACAAATACAAAAAGTATTTACTTCCCAATACTAGTTAACATGAGAATAGAAAATAAAGATTTGAGATGTTGGTGTTACGAAGAGAAACTTCCTATGGCTTGGGGTGTACCACAACAAACAACTTTGACAGTAGAAATCAATATTTCCCAATATGCAAGAGAAACCAAACATCTAGCACTAAGGGATACTGAATTGTACCTTGTTCCAGATGGTTGAAGTAGATCCCCATTGAGCTTTCCAATTCATGCTTGTATTATCAATTCACTCTCAACAACAACAAACAAGACAAGCATGCTATATAATAGTGTGTTAGACCTACTCTAGCATATATATTCAACAATGCATAAACAATTAAACATATCCATGGATTCCATATTCATATTCAATTGCACATAATTGGACATGAAAATATATTTCTATTAATAAAATCAGAGATTACAATAGTGACAACCTTTGTCGGCATGTCTATTAACTGGAGAAACTGTGTCCTCCACCTAGGCCTCCACCACATCAATCCTCCATCTCTTAATAGAAAGCTCACAAGCAAGGGAAATCTTGGGAAGAGCACAAAGTGCTCCAAAAGGACAAAGGGATGCAGACTCAAGTATATACAGACTATGGAAACAATGGACTATAGTTTACTCACTCTTCAATTCCTCCTCCTTCAATGTATCCAAGGGGTTCCTTATATAGCACTCCAAAAGGGTAATGGAGGGTCGAATCCGAGCGATATCAAGGAATATGGAAGGCCAAGAGTCAAGATATTCGGACTCATGTGAGGAAAAATGCAAAAATATTTGGATTTATGCACACATCCCAATGTATGCGGGTTTGAGGTCAAAATTCATGTGTACACACGAGTATGGGATTAAAAGTCACGCACAAAAATAAATAGGAGTTTTTTAGGGATGATATTGGAACATCAAAGGATAATACAAGTCCATGGGGTATAAAGAGTCTATAGAGGGACAAGGAAGGCCATCAATATGTAATCAACCATGTGTGGTAAAATCAGCTATAGCAGATGCCCCCTAATGTGTGAGGTCATAGGGTTGACATGATGGCCGAAATACATTATAAAATCCATACTAGAAGTGGAGTAATGAAGACCCAGGTGGAAGAACCAATGACTCATTAGTACAATACAATATTCAATCTATGCATATGACTACAAATACATATAGCAGTCCCAAATACATAAGAGTACAATGGCCATGAATATGTGATCAACTGTGTGTGGTAAAATCAACCATCAGGGAATATAGTCTTGGTTTCTTATTGGGCATGTGTTTTATACTTGCTGTAGAATTGGTGACTTTGCTGGGGATGTTCCTAGTTGTTTTTATTTGGGGATGGGGGAACAATGTGTTTTATACTTGCTCTTTGTTTCTGCCTATTTTTGTGTCGCATTTTATAGTATGTTCATACATTGATAGTCCCCTTGAGTTTTTTGACCTTTAGCCTGCTTTTTACCACTTTATTCTCTGTATATGCAGGTTTCATTGAACAATCACATACATATGCTGGTTTTAGCTGAAAAGGAACTTACATACATTGATGTTCCTTCAACAATCACGCACATTCTCCCTTTTGGTTTATTTTTTGATGTGAGAACTTTCTGGGTGGGTTCTGAGTGTGGCTGGGTCCTCCTAGGTTCTAATGTTGTCTGTTGACTGCTTCTGTTGTGACCAGAGACTGCTTTTTCATTGATTTTTCTTTGAAAGTAGTTTTAGTAATTTATATTTTTGTCTTTCCATTAGTGCATTACTATTTTTGTCTCGATGTGTTGTTGGGCTTGTGTTTTATACTTGCTACAGAGACATAGAGTTTTAAATGAATTTTATTACATTTTTCATTCTTATATAGTGAAAAATACATAGTCGCAATCTTACTTGTATCTCACATATGGAGTTGAGGAGGTACTTGCATTGGATTTCTTGGATGAGAGTTGTATTTAGGATTTCATATAGGAAGGATTGCATTGGCATTTGGAAAGGAATGATTATTTATGCATCTCATGCAGTGTCATACCCTGTTTTTCATTCGATAAAGATTACACTTGGCATTGTTTGTTATGGTGTACACATCTATTTCACTTCTGAGTCACAATACCATTAGTTTCATGATAATTTCCTTTTTAGTAATCACAACCATTCAAATCAATGCCTAATTAAAATGAACTATGTATTTTTTTATAGGGTTCACAAACAAGTTAGGTTTTAGGGTCTTGGAATAGTTCATTATGAGTTAATTCTCCAATACAACTAAACAAAACAAGTAGGTGTCTGTCCAGGTGAGATAGTGAAACCCTTGGTATAATTACTGTTTCTATGAATGCTCCTCTTACATGGGATTTAAGCATGAGGTAGCGTGCACGATTTTTATTGGGATAGCCCTTGGTATTTTTTGTGAGCGTCGGTGATATTTCCAGGATCGTATTCATATCCGGGGGCTCTTTCAAGAGTTTCGAGCTTTTCTACCCTACCCATATAGTCGATCCCTATTGGCCCAAACCCACCAACAAAGCCTCATTGACAGGGGTTCTCACTCTGTCAACACCCAAACAGCGCAATCTCCCTGAGCACCGGCCTAGATAGGTTTTACCCTACCAAAAACACCCGCAAAGTGGATGAAGTCTCACCTGAGATGTTTGAGGGAGAGATGTCAGAACCACATTTCTGGTAGTAAGGAGGAGGATCAAGGAATCAATGATTCATCATCATAACTATCATATATAGCAGAACCATCTATCAGATATCACAACATTCATCATAGGTCTATCATTACAATCACAGATCTAATAGATTTCATCATTCATCTATTCATTGCAGCAATATGACATTC
The DNA here is from genome assembly GCA_001517045.1 of Pseudotsuga menziesii. Lineage (NCBI taxonomy): Eukaryota > Viridiplantae > Streptophyta > Pinopsida > Pinales > Pinaceae > Pseudotsuga > Pseudotsuga menziesii. Next base: position 340,975 of record LPNX010732221.1, on the reverse strand, counting down.
TTCATTCATCAAACAGAACCATCGCAACAGCTAAAGACTTGAAAAGACATTGCAACATATGAAAGAGAAAAAAGAAAAGCAGCGATTCAGCTCAATATCCATCGTATCATATTAATTTCATCACAATAGAACCAAAACAATAGCTATCTTTCTCCACATCAAGAGAAAGATCAATCCACCGAGTCGCATACAGGTCATGTAACGTCCTCGACCCTCCGACCAACGAAGAGGAAACTACCACACTATGATATAACCCAGGCAGCTAGCCCCATGAAGTTTTACATAACTAAAAACTGACAAACCAAAAAGATTTGAAGTAAAACATGTAGAGATGCATAATTATTAAGCATACAGGGGAAGAAAAACCATACATTCAAGCATTGAACATGTTCATAATTTCTCATGAAACAATAGATATAATTACAGAGATTAAATAGTCAGGAGTACTTATCTTTTAATGAAGAACTCACCCCATAACCAGCTACGTTGCTGCAACATTCCACCCAACCATAGGCCCGCGTGCTCATCAATCTCTCAGCAACACTGCCACCCCCGAGCTGGGCATGATTCCTCAAATAATAAGGGTCAATGCAGGCTTACACCTAGCCAAGGTTTGCCAATAAGCCAAACCCACACAGTATGTTTTTTACCAGGTTGTCAAGGAGTTAGGAAAGGCTAATGCTAATCTGGTGGCCTCAAACACTAGTTTTCTCAAGCATACCCAGCCTCTAATCCCACTCTCAACAGTCTAAAGACCAACCACTGCATACCGTAGAAAAACAACCCATTCACAGCTCTATGAAGAAGGCAAATCCAACCGGGTGACAATCCCAAACAAAAGATGAAACACAACTCAGGTCCACAAGACAAATCAGGGTTGCTCTTGGCCCTAGAGTGGCCAAAAAAACTCAACAACAACCCAAAACCAGGGTACATCAACAGCCACAAACTCACAATGAAACGATGGAAACATTACACTGTCCACAATTGGGAAAGAAGCCAAAATCCTGGCGTGTACAGAGGAAAACTCAGTTAACGGATGTGGAAATCAACAGCCAACCAACATCCATGAGCCCACAGCACACACCATCCCCAATCTAATGGCTAGAGAACTTAAATAGGAAATAAAAAAGGGAAAGAACAAACTCTCAACCTGTGCATAAGGGGGAAAGAACACAGTCGAAAAATGGAAGAAGAAAACACACACAGTCTGAAATGGAAGAAGAAATCGGATTCTCAACAACATCCACAATCATGGGAAGAACAAGAGCAACCCAAATCATGGTTTAAACCAACAACAATCCCAAATTGTGGATGAAAACCATGGCTATTTCACATACACAGTAGAAATCGTGCCCTTGAGGACGCTCTTCCAGCTCGCTGCATGCACAAAACCAAAGGAGAACCCCGACCAGTGCGTGAGGAAAATGATGGGAAAACTATGTGTGAGGAAAACATAATGTCTCTCTATGTGAGGATGGAATTCCCCAGACCACAATCATGAAGGTGAAGACCAGGCCAACTACCTGCATGAGGGAAATGATGGCTTCTGCCGCTGCGTATGCGTGCCTTCAAAGCTGACAGTAGCCTGCCATACTGATGCCCCCCCCCATGCCCATGTTTTCTCAAGTAGTAACTGCCCTCAACTAACTCCTGCCCCCAAACGACTTGGTGGCTAAAAGAGACAAGAAGGTGGTTGAAACATGGCACTTACCCAATGGTTCCCATGGTTAGACAATTCCCCCCTTATCCTTAGGAAAATCATGCCCTTTTCATTTTAATGTTGCACCGTCGTAGCTAGTTGTGGGTTTATTTTAATTGATATGCGTATTTACATGATGTCAAACTTTAATGTGTTGGATAGCATGATATACCATTGGCAACTATCCCTATTGCTGTAACATACACAACCAAATTGATGGTGGGGATTTTTCCTTTAGCTCCACACCATGATTAATTACAACATATACATGATGTATCTTTTAATGCAAATGGAGTCAAAACCAGGGTATTACAGGTCACAACAGATTCAATATCTCACTTCAGTCTGATCTCAAACGTATCTCTTTTTTGTATCTCTATCTCTCGATATATGTTTTTACAATTGCAATTCTAATCTATATATAGGCTTGCGCCTTTACATTCAAGGTCCACATCTAACTAACTCCTAACCAATTTAACCACTAGTGACCTCTATCAACAAAATGTGGTCAACCAATACAAAAATATGCATAAAATATTCAAAAGTGGTTTGCTTTCTGCCTGTCGTGCTATCTTTGGCTTGTGTGGTGTTGCATGAGCTTGCGCAGCCTCTGTGGTACTGTGCAACTCAATTACCCCAAACCCCTACCAACAGGCCCCCAACACAGTTTTATGGGTCGTCCTTGAGTCATGTCAGCTGGCCATGGTGTTCTCCTCGATCTTGAAGAGCAAAAACTGTCACATATGCATTAGTGTGCGATTGTTTCCAGATTTTTTGACACGCACTTTGGCCGCAATGGCTTCCTTCAACATCAACTGCAGTGGATTTAAGAAAACTTATAGACTTATGTAACCAGCAATGCCATCATGCTCCAGCTTATATGAACACTACATCATTCTCCATTTGTTGTCTCCCTTCAAAAAGTGTCTATCGGCCTAGTCTGGAGCCCCGCATCTGACCACTTAGTCCTTCCTAGAAGTTAGGATCAACTCGCATCTACCCACTTGGTCCTTCCGGGCTCATCCGATGCTGCCTAAAGGATCCCATTCCCTGTTCCTACAAAATTAGTCAATTGTGACAGGAATTCTAGTCCCAACTGGATTCCAAATGGGTGTCTGATTCGGTACCTTAGACCGATTGGGAGAAACATATCCAAGGATGAATTCGCTAGAGACTTCTATCTCATCCAAAATAACCCGCGTACTCACAAGTTGCTCATCAATTTCTGCTGATACAATAGTCTCACTCATAGGCTGCCCTATATTCAGGGAGGTCTACATTGCCCCTTTGACCATCATCGCCTTATGCAGTGGAGCTTGCTTCAACAACCCAACCCAACTCTTGTGCAACTTTGCTCAGTGCAACACTTCATAATGGGGTTCATACAGCTACCAGTTCTCAGCTTATAACACCAACTTTGACTTAGATTCCATCATGACTCACTCAAGGGCATCATTATGATTGGATCCTTCATGTGTGCGCTAAATACGTCGTCAATTTGTCCACCTTTCCTTTCATATATTCTATCATGAACTTATGACATCAACCATGCCATCATTTCCTTCTTTGACAGTCATTATTGAGAATTGACATGACAGTCGGTCACCGTCACTGAGTGTCCCGTACACTGCGAGCCACTCTTTCTATCCATGGTGACCACCTGTCACACAACCCCATCCCTTTTGGATGTTGTGATGTTATCTTCTTAGTGTAGCCTCCAGGGGATGCACCATCTTTCCTTATCACACAACCTTGGTCCGGTGGACCACCTTGTCACAACCCTCTTCCCTAACTGCAGCCTCCTACGGACGCACAAGATTTTGTCTATTGCACCTCCTTGTTTTGGCGGACCACCCTATCTCAACCCTCTTTTTTCAATGTAGTCTCCTACTGATGCATGACATTTTGTCTGTCACAGAATCTTGTTCCAACAAACCACCTTGTCACAACCCTCTTCCCTCAACATAGCCTCTTGCTGATGCACGACCTTTTTTTTGTCGCACCCCTTTGTTCTTGTGTACCAGCTTGTCACAGCCCTCTTTTTGTAGTGCATCCTCTTGCTGAAATGTGACCTTTTTTATGTCGGATCCCCTTGTTCTAGTGGACCACCTTGTCGCAACCCTCTTCCCTCAATGCAGCCGCCTGTTTACGTGCAACGTTTTTTCTATCGTACCACCTTGTTTTGGCACAACCATTTTCCATGTCTAACTAGCTATTCTTTGCTAAATCACCTACCCTTTAACCTAATATGGCCCCACTCATGGGACTGCTGTTTTTTTTATTTTTTTCATTGCTTTAGGAAGTGTGCCCTTCCACCCCTATCCTACGAGGATTTGAGTGGATACCATTCACGAGCTTCAGTATCACTGCTCCATCTAACTGCTGCAACTAAAATAAACCCATATAATTAATTGAATGAACAAGATACGGGCCTAATCAGTGTATTTGTAGCTTACCTAGATGCTTTATGAACTTGCTGTCGTATAACAGAACCAAATCTCATTGGGAAAATTGTTTATTTTTAATGTGGCGATCATTCCACACCTTTTGTCAATCCTTCTCGACATGCTACTAGAAGCCTGCAATGAAGCAGTTCTCTTCCAGTTGAAGGAGCTGTATTGCATGCTTGTCAAGTGTCTCTTCGTCACCCAAATTCCACCACCCATTTATCAAAAGATTGTAAAGTTACCTATGGTACAAGAAGCATATCATCTCACCGTGATGGTTTCCTGACACATTGACAGACATTGCAGCTCCGCACATATTCTATACCATCATTATGCAAGGTAGGCCACCATATATTAACACACAATACCTTATGTGCGGTAGCCCTTCCTCCATAGTGTCCATCTGCAACTCCTACATGTGCTTCCTCCATAATTTTCCCCTGTTCATGAAGTAGAACACACCGTCGCAGGATCTCATCAGGTCCAAGCTTGTATAAGTGTCCCGTGATCAGCTAGAAGTTTGAAGCCTTCACTACCAATTACTTCTTTTGACTGGTCGTCATCTCTTCCGACACAAATATAGTTGCCAAGAACTAAATTATCAGTGCATAGTGGTAATCTATGATATCAAATCAAAAAAGATGTGCATCCGACAATCTATCACCAATATTGGTGGGATCTTCAAATGTCTCAATGCGGGATAGATGATTAGGACCAACATTCAGGTGTCCTGGCTTCACAATAATTTTGAAATCCAATTCCTGAAAGATAAGACACCAGTGACAGATCTTCTCCCCCAACACAGGATTATTGACCAGATACTTCAAAGCTGAATGGTTAGTGAACATCTTGAAGGGACCGCCCAAGAGATAATGCCTGAATTTCTATAGCACATATACCATCACCAACCCCTATCTTTCTATGGTCATGTAATTCTTCTCAGCAAAGGATAACTTCCTCCTAGAAAAGGAAACGACATGATCCAGATCTCCTTCTCTTGGTTGCGCGAGTACCATTCCTAGATTGACAGATGAGGCATCGACATGGGCATGAAACTCCTTGGTCCAATCGGGGAACACAATTATGGGTGTTGAAGCCATCTTGGCCTTCAATGTATCAAAGCTATTTTGAAATTCCTGGCTCCATATGAATGCGACATCCTTATTTAATAGTTTGTCCATGGGCGCGGTAATTGCAGCATAACCACATGCTGAAGGGCATAGATGACTATGCACACAATGGGGGAGACAACCCAGACCGGGATCCTTAAAGCAGGCTCCAAGCTGTTTGGGATGGTTGTTCCCGACAGGTTTAAAGGCTCTGTTAGCTTGAAAGTCTAACTGTATAAAAATCTAAGAGATAGATCTAACACTACTGATTATTGATCAGATATGTATCTATGTCTATACAAATTAATAAATGTTATTAATTACAGTATTAATAAACTAAGTTAAATCAGTTTATAAAGATAGAAAATTAAATAACTATTAACAAGCTTGATTAATAACTAAGATACATTATATACATCTATACATTAATCAATAATGAAAAGAATAACCTGCATATGACATGAATATAAATATATGTTTCAAATAGATTTTTTAACAATATAATCAACAGAAAAGAAAAAACATATTATCCTAACCTACGTACTATCCTGATCAATAGCAATGCGAAATTTAAACTGAAATCAGATTTGCTAACAGGAATATCAATAATCTTGACAATCTTCGAAATAAATTTAGAAACCACCAATATCATGCAATAGACGTGTAAACCACGTACGTAACGATGTCATTCACCAATTTACAACATGGCATTTATTAACAGAATGATAATCGGCATAAGTCAATAGCCAAACATAATGTATTTGCACAATTTCATAAAAGAGATTATGACAAACATGCATAATATAGAAAAACAGTAACAAGACTAAGAATAGCATACACATCTGCTAAACATAAAACTGTAAACATATATATAATTTATCACCATTTTAAAGATTGTATATGCTGACAGGAAGCTGTCTCCAGTTACAAAAGATCAAACCGCAGTCTTGTTGTCTCTTTTTACCAAACTATCGACGCCTAATCCCACATGCTATCTCCCCTTAAATACATGTAATATTCAAAAATAAACAGTCCTAAAAACCATAGATAGCCAAAATCGAACCCTCTAACCAATTTCCCCTAAAAATGACAAGTAAGACAAGTCATTTTCCATATACGTAAAAACGCCAAGAAATGGTAAAGATTCGATCCATAAAAATCGAAAATCTCAACGATGAAACAACACCTCGAAGGCCTGATAGTCGATTTGTTCTGATCATGTGGGGGGGTGATCTAAAAACAGACAGTCATCAAAATTTGAGCAAGAACAGCAACCATATCGCCTGCAATAAACCAGATAAAAATAATAAAATTAACACACATATAGAAATCGAAATGACAAAAACTATATAATAAACCAAAATAAAATAAACCAATACCTGTACAGAGATAACCTGATCGTCAATCCATCAAAACTTCAAAATATGAAAATGATAGCAAATACACCCAAAGACATTACAAATTTACAGGTGCGTTGAAGACTTGGATGTTCACACCACTCGACTGACTCGGCGACTGACCCTTAAACTGCATAAGCGCAACCTGAGCATTAAGCTCCGGCATTTTTTCTTCGTTCTTGTCATTCTCACTCTGTAATTTCAGAACCCTTCTAATCAGCTTATTCTTGTGATTTTTTAGATGCATGAGATGCTTGTCACTCAGGTCTACCTTTTTCTTTAACTTCAGATTATCGGCCTCCATCAAATCGCGATTAGCTACTACTTCATTTACCCTTTCTTCCATCCTGTGTATTTTGTCTAAGAGACAATTCATAAACAATGGGTGCATCATATCCCCGACTTCATGAAAAATAGGTGAACTTGTCCCTATGGACTTCTCTTTAGATGGAAGATCAATAATAGGATCTTCCTGAGCGTCTTTATCAAACACAGGAATACCTTCACCCATCACAGGAGGACTCTCATCAACAAGGTGCGAAACGAACTCAGCTGAACAAAATTATCATTAACAGGAAGAAGAAGATCTGCTTATTCATCATTAATGACAACAGTCTCAACCCGAACACTATCAGTCGTGGGGGTTTTGACAGTATTACCTTTTGCCATGCTCCTTGTGAATCTACCTACCAACTTGGATTTCGGTTTGTCTCGTCCACGATTGCAAATTTTATCAATATTGTTTTGTGGCGTAATCGGTGACAGAGATGAAAATCTCCTCACGCGTTTGGAAACCAGAGGAGTATCAGCACTTCTCACTGGATTAGACATAGGATCATTGCAAGGTTCAGGACTCATACGGCCGGTGTTTGACAGGGGTTTACGTAAAGAAGAAACTGAGACTGGACTCAGCTCTTTATGCCTGTTGCATTTCTCAGGGTTGTCAAACTGGCAATGGCAAAAAGAGGAAAATCCATTGGACTCGACGAACTCATCCCAGGACCGATTTGACTTCTGAAGCTCCTTATCAATTAACATACGGACTAATACATGGTGAAAGAGATAATGACTAACATTCTTAGAACCCCTTTTAATGGAAACATACATCTTAAACAGACTTTGCAACAAATAATAGGGTAAGTTTAGCGGGAAACCTATAAATGCAGACATGAGCCTGAGATGATAGACGTACGCTGAAGACAAGCAACCTTCACAAGTCAGGTATCTATGGATCAAATCCAAAACAGGGCACCACTCCTTTTTGAAATATTTGCGAGCTACTCCACTGCGAAACGACACTTCTTGACCAGGGTTGTTTACTAGCTGCTGCCACTCAGTAATTTCCATCCTCTTATATTTAAACCATCTCTCACCGGTCAGTGACAGACCAGTGGCAACCACCACTGATCGCTCGTCCACCCGAAAACGGAGATCACCCACTTCTTCCTGAAAATCAACCAGGGAGAGAGCGAAAACCCTTGTGACTTCGGGGTTTGAATCAGATAATTTACTTATAAACGGCATCCACCCAACTGCCTCGACCTTTGCTGATAGGTCAGGGTTCGAATCCAGCAATTTCATTTCGTAGGGATCGACCCTCACTACTGGCGCCATTGCCAACTGTGTCAAGGCACGTAACCACACACAAAACAAATACCATAGCTCGGCACAAGACAACAAATTAGAGAATGAGCACTCCGGGTAAATACTGAGCAAGAACAAGCAATGAAACTTAACCTTGCGATAAGCAAAATAGGCCATGAACAAATGCAGACTACACCCCTGCAAGTTCGGCATAGACAAAGACATTATCGCTCAGAGAGGTAATCGATTAATGAGGAATGACGGTCGAAGAATCTAGATAACTCATGTTATCATTATTTAACTGGCATTAATGATATGAGGCCCTTCGCTGTACAAGAAACAGGTGTTCCATTGACAGGCAGCCACGATGGAGGACAAGTACTGGGACTTAAACATGATGGACAGGATTTAGTACCAGTGTCATGATAGCATATCGACTTCACAACAGGTGGATTAGAATGGAGACTACGCCATGAATTGATCTGACGATAAACCATAAAACATATCACCCTTACCGTATATTCGACTTACCCTTCAAAGGTGGCGGATAATACAACATAATACAAACCATCACGTCTAAACTAGAATTTGGAATATAAACCATATAAAAATTGACATAAACCGTCAATATCAAAGATGGTTTGTAAGCTTAGGGTATGGCACGTAAGACATATGCTCTCGGACACTCTAAGCTTTATCAGAGTTATAAAGACCCGACCATTCATAACCTTTAATCAACTTACCAATGAAATCCATAATGATGTGCCAAACCATACCAAGATCAACTATTCCAATATCATGACCTTATAAAAATTATAGTAACAAAATCAAACAATAAAATCAATTTATAATGTTTTGGATAAGATGCAAGACTAGGATGACGATAACAGGTATAGGAATCATTAATACTCATCCTTTGATTTTTTAAGTATAAATCCACCCAAAATAATAACTTTATAGTAGTGATTTCATTAATCTAATATAGTTCACAAAGGTTGTTTAAAAATATGGAATTTCGCTAAATCAGTAGCTCGCGGAAGACCACCTTTTTAGTAGCTGATAATTCATTAGATTTTTCCCTTTAAAATTTGAACATTTCATCAAAACAAAATGGGATTTTGTTTGATGAAATATGTTTTTTTTTTTAAGGCTGTTGAGCAGGGGCACAACACCACAGGTAAACTTGCGATAGTACCCAATATGTCCCAATGTCGCACAAAGCATCTTCATATTTGTAGGTGGTAGTCAGCTCATAATGAACGCAATATTCACTGGATCAACCAAAATCCCCTGTTAACATATGATACGACCCAATAGTATGTCAAATGGTGCACAAAAGATCCAGTTCTTTGAACTTAATGCGATTTGATGTTGTTAACACCTTTCCAGCATCAAGCACAGGTTTTCCAAGTGATCCTTGATCAATCTGTAGAATTTCTAGTCATCCATATATACTTGTAGAAATTTTTGAATAAAATATTTAAATGTAGTGACAACGACATGAGAGAATACTGCAGGTGCATTCTTCAACCCAAAGGGCATCACATTGTATTGAAAGAAGCCCCATTTAGTGTCGGAAAGAGATAATGCATGCAAGCATCATTCAGTTTCCTTAGATCGACAAAGATTCAGAATCCCCCAGTCTTCTTGTCTTGGACCACCATAGGACTTATCCATTCTGATTCTTCAACCAGCTCAATAATCCCTGCATCTAGAATCCAATCAAGTTCAGCCTTCACTTGTTCTTTAGTATCACAGATTCAAACGATACGACCTATGTCTCACTAGTTTTGCATTTGGTTTTAATGGGATTTTCATTTCCCTTGGGTCACCCAATATCCCCTTCATTTCTCAGAATTTCGTCGGTAACAAATCTTGAAACTCATGCAATAGATCCGTGATATTTTCCATGGTCTCCTCATCCCAATACTCCCCAATGTTAGAAAATTTTGGATTCTCCTCTGTCCCAATGTTAACTTTCTTAATCTTCAGCAGTTGAGTCATGGGATTCGTTTGCACATATGGTGCTGTGACATCCTTCCTTCTTTCAGTATTTGGAATATTATTTTTTCTCAACTCATCATCATCCTCTGGCTTGACAAAGAGGTTGTAGCATTCCATCATCGATTTCATATGGCAATGCACATGTGGGTCCACAAGATATGCGACTGGGACAACTTTCAAGACTACATCCTGAATGATTTGTAGTGCATTGTTAACCTCTATGTTGGCATCTGCAAAGCCAAGGATATGCACAAAGAAAATAGTCAGCTCCTCCCAAGTAGTGATTTCTCTACGTAGCTCTGCTGAAGTGTACCAAGACCTTGGCATTTCATCCAATGTGTGAATAAAATCATGGACCCACTCATCCTTGGGTCACGATTCCCACAACGTCTGGTATTCCATCAGATAACTACAAGGGATATTATTTCCATCATACCTCCCAATGCGATATACCTCCATAGTGCCGAAATGCATAGTCATCAACCATCAACACTGTGCCCATTCATGAACGGTATCCTTATGAACTTCCCACCAGCGTGCTGGAGTGGCCTTCAATGCTTCTCCTAATGCCAACAAGCGATGAGGCTCAGATACCTTTTCTTCAAACTCCTCAAGGAACCTAGATATTTCTTGTAGTCCTTTGTATATCGACAACTCAATGATATCAGTTGTGACATGGCATAGTGACTGCGTGATCAGCCCACACTTTCTTAGTGATACTTCATGCATTCAGTTTTGCTAATTTTCTAGCACATCATCAAAATCAAAGGATGCAGAGTTGGCGTTGTGCCAACCCTATTATCCATCAACGGTAGGATGGATGTAATCCTTAGAGATATTGTAAATGTGATCCCATCCTCTCACAACTTCATCTTTGACTAGTTTAATATATCACCTTCCTTCAGTGGATCCATTAGGGAAATTACTTGGATATCTTTGTTCTCAAATGTTTTTAACCACTTCTTAAAATTTATCATGGCCATGCTAGCATTGGTCCATCCAATCCCTAGCAGCACGGGATAGGAGCCCCTTCCATCAATGATATCGATTACATCAAAATCAACATGAGTCCTCATACCTTCAACATCTACAACCAGATTCAACACATGACCAATCGGTTGAACTTTGGCCTGATTAGCCAACATCGATTGCACTGGGGACCAACCAAGATTTTTTTCCCCCATCTTCTGCCATGTCTATTTTGTTAGGATTTTCACATCTGACCCAAGATCCAAAATAACTGAATCAACTTCATAGTCCCCAATTTGGATGTTCATCTGCATTTCCTTGCCCATCTTTTTCTTCTGCAAATAATTTACCGCAGAGTCCTGCAACTCTCTATCTGGTTGGTGTAGCCACTTCTCAATCTAAACCAGAGCATCAAGATATTTTTCCAGGGATAAAAAAATCTTGAAGAAATATTGTAAGGTACCATACTACCGCAATGGTCTAGCTTCTAGAAAAGAATCAAAAGCAGAAGGCATGCCAAAAATAGGTATCTTACGAGGATTTCTTCCAAGCGTGTCATGAGCTTTGAAAAAGGTCTCTCTCTCAGTTGTGATATCAAATTGTTCTTTCTTATTTCCATCCAGTCACACTTGTGGTTGCAGTCCATCTTCTCTAGTCACCATGCCTCCTCGAGTAACAATCCTGACATCAACATCCTTTGTCCGTGATTCTGTTAGGATGGTGGCAACCGTCGACCCTTGATTCTGGTTCTGCGGTGGAGGCTGATTCACTAGTGGATTTTGGTTCACTGGTGGGTTCATAGGATAATTGATATTCTGATTTTGTATTGGAATTTGGGGCTTCCCTTGATTCTGTAGTTTCCACTGGTACTGTATTTGATTCTGGGCCTGGAACTGATTCTGATTCTGTAATAAAGGAACATTGTCAGGCTTCCATCTTGCAATTAACTGAGGAAAATTTTCAACAGTATGATCATTCACCACATAGTCCATGCATTGAAAATGGGGAAAATCTATCTGATAGTGGCCAAATGTCTCATAGTTGTAACATTGGATTGATGCATGACCTTGTCCTCCTCCATGGCCAAAATTTCCTCTTCCCCTAAATCCAAATCCTCCACGGTATCCCCCTTGCTGCTGATATTGTTGTTGAGCTACATGCTGTTGATACTTGGGTTGCACCATTTGCTGTTGTGGGGGATTCAACTACTGCTGAATGTAGTCCACTGCTTGGACATACTGTGGCTGTGGAGAAGCCATTGGGGTTTGGATGTACTACAGTCTCAAGACGAACTACGACTGAGGTGCAACCTATGTCTATGGTTGCAACAAAATAAAATGCATCTGTGGTGGCAGCGTATACTGGAATTGAGGTGGTGACTGTATCACCTATGGCTATGGCTACTGCACCATGCGAGGATCTTCACCTTTCACAAAATATGCATCTTAGTTCTGCTCTTGAAGCAGATCGTAAGCTCAACAATCCTTATCCTCGTTCCCAACTGAGCGATAGAAGGTGCAATATAGTATTGCTGGCTTCATAACCATTTTCTTCATGTAGGTACAATATTCATGTCAATTCCCATATACTTGACATATGCGACAAAATGACACACTACCACAACTCAATGGGTTTAGTGCTCCTGAGAGTAGATAATTTTGAAAAGAAGGATAGGTATCTTTTGTGTGTCCATCCACATGACACCAAGTGCACCACAAGTCATCATGTTCATCTTTTGCTTTCTTGATATACTGTAATTGAATTATCAGGTTTTCTAGTTGTTCCTGGATTTGGTTCATATTGATAGCAGTTTCTCCAATAGGTGAAGCTTCCAGCTTCATCATAGTTTCTAGAGGCTCTCTTTGCGTCGCGATCTTTTGTTGCATTAATGGGTGTCATATATGAGGTACCAGTGTTGGAATGAACTATTCTTTATGTTGGATATCACTCATATTGAAGCTGACCCATGCCATCGGTGTCTTAGACCTCTGATCAAAGTCCCAAACCATCTCATTAGGGAATTTCTTGATTTCCTTCACCTTTGTAATGTATTATGCTTCAAATTTTGGTTTCTTCAATTCTTCAAGCAATCCTTTGTGAATCTCATCGAACGTCTTCACTATGGTCCCCTATGGGACTTGTATGAATCTCATGTACTAGTCCAACGCACGACCATGAAGGTTGGTCTCTAACTAGCCTTTCTTTATATCCTCATCGGTAGTATGTCTGGCAGTACATACTACCTCACTTAAGAACCAATACTATTCAGGGTCATCAGTGCCATTTACATGGAACATAGGTAGCTTCATATCATCTCCTTCCATCCTAGACCTCTATCCTATAGATGTTTCTTTACTACTAGATTCTACTTGGCATGTCGGACACATTGACATAGATTGCATATATTTTCCTGATGGTGGAGTAGTGCATGGAGGTGTGGAAACATTGCTACCATGGTTTGATCTTGTTGCTACTCTGAATGTATCCTGGTTCTTCTCATCCTATTCATCGTTGTAGGGATGTTTCATCTCATGTGGTTGTCCTTCACAGTCTTGCATTTCGATCGCAGTAGGATCTCCTATCCTCTGCCTCTTCTCTACTTGAAATTTTTCTCCTCCCCTTGTACAACCACTCTCTTCCTCAGCTACCCTCACAATCTCATCAAAACTTACACCCATCTACCCATTATATTTCCATTCATCACCCCCCTTCTATCACGGTGTTCAAATCCTTTGCACATCAAAGTTTTACTACTTGAGGTGCATCTTTAGTATACCCTTTTTACAAACAAGCATCTTGATTGACAATTGCAGAGATAGTAAGAACCTACCTTGTGGTCCATTGAAAAATTCTCGTTCTGCTTTGCTGTAGGATTTGTTGGTATCAACCATGAACTTAGTAATGTATCCTTCCAGAATATTGTCCAACCAAACTTCGACAGCCCGTGATGCCTTATTTTCAGTTTCCTCGATTTTTTGAATTAGCTTGGGGGTCCACAACGGTTGCTATCCTCCCTGGAAGTTGCGCTTCTTGTAGGTGAATCGCACCAACCACTCATAGAGAATGATGGGAAACTCACAGAAAAACCATTCGTGAGGACCATCGTGAATGTATCTTTCCAACCATGAGTCTGTCGTCAACTTTAGATTCTGATTCTCATCTTCAATAAACTCTTGTAGTCTTAGGCTGAGCCAATCTTGGATCTTCAGTTTCATTGGATGCCACAACATATCCTCCTCTTTAGTCACAATGAGGTCTCGACAACAAAACCATTTGTTGGTCAAAACCCACCAACAAAGCCTCATCGACAGGAGTTCTCACTCTTTCGATGCCAAACCAGTGCGATCTCCCTGAGCACCGACCCAAATAGGTTTTACCCTACCCAGCAACACCCGCAGAGCAGATGAAGTCTCACATGAGATGTTTGAGGGAGAGCTATCGGAACCAAGTTTTCTATAGTAAGGAGGAGGATTGCGGCATCAGTGATTCATCAACATAACTATAAAATCTAGTAGAACCATCTATAAAAAAATTGCAGCATTCATCACAGGTCTATCATTACAATCAAAGATCTAAAAAATTGCATCATTCATCTATTCATCACAGCAGTATGAAATTCTTCATTCATAAAACAGAACCATCGCATCATATAAAGACAGGAAAAGACATTGCAACATATTAAATATAAATAAGGACAACAGTGATTCATCTCGATATCCATCGTATCATATTAATTTCATCGCAATAGATCCAAAACAAAAACTGTCTTTCTCCACAGCGAGAGAAAGATCAATCCACAAAGTCACATACAGGTCACAACAGATTCAATATCTCACTTCAGTCTAATCTCAGACACATCTCTTTTTTGTATCTCTATCTCTCGATATCTATTTTTACAATTGGAATTCTAATCTATATATAGGCTTGGACCTTTACATTCAAGGTATTCTTCTAACTAAATCCTAAATAATTTAACCACTAATGACCTATATCCACAAAATGTGGTCAACCAATACAAAAACATGCATAAAATATTCAAAAGCGGTTTGTTTTCCACTCGTCGTGCTATCTTTGGTTTGTGTAGTGTTGCGTGAGTTTGCGTAGCCTTCGCAGTGCTGTGCAACTCACTTACCCCAAATGCCTACCAACCATCCCAGCTATGATTGTCTGACTGAGCATTGGTTATATTGGGGTGACCTTAGTTTCCTTACCACATATCACAGGGGGTACTTGTAGAGGTTATTCTATAGGTGTCCTGAATAGGTAGGAGTCAGAAAGCACATTCACTTTATGCATTGAAGCTGAGGGCCACTATAATTGGTTACATACCTCCTCTTGTACTGTATGGGAGTTTCGAGCCTCTCCTAGGTTAGACATGCCTGCTGCATTCAGGAGTTCACTTATCCTCCCCTTGGCTTGCTTGCATTTTGGCTATAGATTTTCTTAGGAGCGTGCTCTTTGTGTGCTAATTTTCCTTTGGGATCGTGGTTACTTGATTATATCTATGTTCTCTTGAGTTTGGGTCCTTTTATGTTTTGCATTCCTGGTATCCTGTCACCCGTCCTTGGTCCCATTGCAGACCCTAGTGTTGGACTAGGGGGCACCATAGCACCTTACCTTGGTCATATATTTGGGAATCATCATATTCCACCCTCTACTCCATTTGTGGAGCCTTTTTCACTCCCTTATTCCGGTCTTAACACCAGTGTTCACCCTCACAAGGGTGGTAGTGGATACGTGAACGTTGGGTCTACACTTTATGGGGGTGGTAGTGGATACGTGAACGTTGGGTCTAAACTTTACATTCCTTTTTATGTCCAATTTTCCACAGCACTATTTCCTTTGGATGCATTTGTCATGAACAATCCTCCCTATATCCTATAGTTTGGACTCTTTACTGGTTGTTTCCAATTTTTTTGGACTAATATTGTTTTCATGTAGGGTCCATGTTTTTACACACTCTCTTCGAGGTCTTTGACTCGTTCATTCCTATTAAAGGTATCATGTCTAAACTAGCATATAGGTTAGGGTTTTACATCCACTTGTATTTTTCATGGCCTTATGACTGTTTCATCTTAACCCTAGGTATGAACCCATTCCATGATGTCATGTACCCTTCATGTTATTTTTATAAGTGACGTTATGTGAATGGTAGAGCTTTCCTATACATGGGTTCCCTAGATAGATCCTCTTTTTCATTTGGTTCCCATGCTGACATTTCTCCTTTAGGTTGTGGGAGTCCATTTTAAGTCCCGCCATGTCTTTGAGCAAGAGGTTCATTCTCCTCTTAAACTTTATGCTGGCCATTCCCCTAGGAATCACTTGTATATATCAAGTTGTAATTGCATTTTCATGAGTTTTTCTTGCCTTATTGAGCTTTATTACGCCTCCCTGACTTTGAGTTATCAACCATATAGCCTGATCTTGTCTCATGTATATCCAAGTAGATTCTTTTTACACATCTTTTGCATCTTGATCATCCCTTTTACTAGGAGGAGATCTTTCCTCGAGTGTCGTTATCCTGCACATATATCCTTGCATTGAGCATAGGCATGTTCCACTGCATGGAACTAGTTTGCTTTCCCCCCTGACACTCGTCTCCTCCTAGATTTGTACTATAAATCACTTTTATTCTCTTTCAATATTTTCAAAATATATGAAAATGTCCAAAAATAAATAAATAAAAACAAAAATCAGGACAGGAAGAGATGTTATCTTTGGCAACAATTGAGTCATGTCGCCTTCAAACGGAGCACTGTATATCACATCCATTGGTTGGGTTATTAGTTTGACTTTAGGGGCTGTACTCATTACTCTAATTTTATCTCCACTGAATGGTTAAGCTTCCAGTCCCTATGGATCCTCTATTGATTCCTCCTATGTCATAGAGATGTCTGAGTTTACATATCAAGTCCATGATACCTACCTTCAGTCACCATTTTCCTTTATGCTCTTGTTCGAAGGAAGTTGAAGCCTGAGTTGTCCATTGCTCAGTTATATTGACTTTGCATGTCGGTCATTCCTGGTACTATTACTAGTTCATGCACATATTTTCCTTCCACATTATATAGTGTTGCTGAGTACCTCATGTTGGTTTATGGGGGATGCCTTAATTCCCTCCTTCCAGCGAATTTGATTTCATCGACATCAGATCATTCATTCTAGAATAGGATTCTAGAGTCATTTGAGTGCGTTGAGACTTACATTCATCAGTGGTATATTCTCCTGCCATCAACAATTTTTGGAATACATCAATGTCCCCTAATCAATGTATTATTCCAAGTGTTTGACCTCAACACATCTATTCACACTTGTTAGATTGGATTCTGTACCTCGATTCCCATTTTCATTATCGGTGGGTGAGCTCGCATCTGTTAACGGTATACATCAGTGATCAGTTATTAGACAATGGACTACTATGTTCGACATCGAAACATCTCTTCACATCGTAGGACATGTAATCATAGCAATTCTTGTAGAATACCTTCCATCTTGGTGGCATTCCATATATGCTACCCCCTTCATCGTGCCAGTGTTCATGAGATTTCAGCTCTCATGATTTGATTCCATTGTATACCAAATATCTTCAGCTATTATGGAGACCTTGATCCATTGTGTATCTTCAGTAACTATGGATGTCTTGACCTATTGTACATCGTCATCTACTTTGGAGATTCTAATCTATTTTATATTGTACTTGGAAATGACCACACATGTCACATTTTGTATATCATGCTTATTCATGGACATTGTACTCTTATGTATTTGGGACTGCTATATGTATTTGTAGTCACATGCAGAGATTTATCATTGTATTGTACTGATGAGTGGTTTGTTCTTCCAACTATGCCTTCATTACTCCTCTTCTAGTATGTATTTTATAATTTATTTTTGCCATCATCTTACCCCTCTCACCTCACACATTAGGGGACATCTGTTATAGCTGATTTTACCACACATGGTTGATCACATATTTATGGCCTTCCCTGTCCCTATGCAGACTCTTTAGACCCCATGGACTTTTATTATCCTTTTATTTTCCAATATCATCCCTAAAAACCCCTATTTATTGTTGTACACGACTTTTAATCCCATACTCACATGTACACATGATTTTTGACCTCAAACCCGCGTACATCGGGATGTGTGCATAATTCCAAATATTTTTGGAGTTTTCCTCATGTGTGTATAAATAAATTTACTCTTGGACTTCCAAATTCCTTGATAATGCTCGGATTCAACCCTCCATTACCCTCTTGGAGTGCTATATAAGGAACCCATTGGATACATTGAAGAGGAGGAATTGAAGAGAAAGTAAACTATAGTCCATTGTTGCGACAGTTTTCATATACTTGAGTCAGTATCCCTTTGTCCCTTTGGAGAAATTTGTGTTCTTCCCAAGCTTTCCTTTTCTTGTGAGATTTCTATCGAGAGATGGAGGATTGAGGTGGTGGAGGCTTAGGTGGAGGACTCGGTTTCTCCAGTTCATAGACATGACGACAAAGGTTGTCACTATTGTAATCTTTGATTTTATTAATAGAAATATATTTTCCTATATAATTATGTGCAATTGCTTATGAATATTGAATCCATGGATGTGTTTAATTGTTTATGAATTATTGAATATATATGCTAGAGTAGGTCTAACACACTATTATAGAGAATGCTTGTCTTGTTTGCTGTTGTTGAGAGTGAAATTCTAATAGAAGAGTGAATTGGAAAGCTCAATGAGGATCTACTTCAATAGTCTGGATCAATGTATGATTCATTATTCCTTAGTATTAGATGTTTGGTTTCTCTTTCATATTGGGAAAGATTGATTTATAGTGTCGAAGTTGTCTGTTGTGGTACCCCCAAGCCATAGGAAGTTTCTCTGTGTAATAGAATTGCTCACATATTTATGGCCTTCCCTTTATGTGATCAACCATGTGTGGTAATATCAGCTATAACACTTGGAAAAATTATATATGTGGCATATTCATAAGTGCTCATTGATGGGAATTATGTCACGAACAACTAGGGAACATAATTTCTGCTAATAATCCAAACTTGGTCACTAAATTTTTCCAACTACTAATTCTCTAATGTAGATTTAGGTATAATTATTTATATTTAATAAGTTATTTAATAAATCAAAAATTTCATTATTCCAATAATATAATAGACCTCAATTGACTAGCTATGATGATTAGCTTTTTCAAACTTACCATGTCTAATAGATGCAAGAAAACACATTTGAATGGAGCATCTATTTAGCACTATTTTCAGATGAAAAATATGCACAAGATTATTTTCAAGTTTTACATATGGATTACGGACGTATGCACTTGTTGAATGGTCTATTATTTGTGAAATTCCCTTCTATTTACTTCTATTCCCTCATGACTTCTGACCTAGTGGAGGAATCCTATCAAACTCTGTTTCCTGGATGGAATTATATGCACATAAAATCAAATAAACTCAAGAAACTTAGTTTACATTTAACTTTCTCAATATAGAAAACAAGCTACAATAACTTACTACAAAAATTTAAAGTATGCTCCATTTCCTTTGACATGAAAAAGTATGAAACCCTACCTGTAATATTCCTAGGATGAATTTGCAAATCAAAGTGTTGCAATCACTACCTTTATGGATTAAACCCATTGCTTGACATGTTAACAGAGAACATATTCTCTACCCCTCTTTTGTTAGGAGTGGAAACCTGTTTCACTGCCAGTCTGTTATTTTCATCAATCAATGAACCTTTGTTAGTATGAGTAGACACCTTCACTACATAATGATTTTGTGGCCCAAAGGAACCGCCATAATATGTTTCTTTTCCAACATTTTTATGTTTATCTTGATTGGAATATATTTGTAAGAGAATCATACCACCTAGTACCATGGTCACATACCACCTATGATACACTTCATTTTTTTAACACTTATGCTATATGGTGCAAACCTTAGTTATGTCAGTCTAACAAGGTATTTGGAAATTTTTGACTCATTAATGCACCCAAGCTCCCACATTTTGGTCAACTACAAGAATGTGTTCCCTCATTAATCACGTTTTAGTCCCTGGGGTGCTCCCACTCCATAAATCAGGGAAGTGATTTGACCAGAGGTGCCCATGCATTGTGTTTGATTGTTTTTGGCTCTTTTGGACCACTAAATGCTTCCTAGAGCCACTCCCACTCACCCATGCAGTCAATCACACCTAAATTACCCCCATTTATGTCCTAGCATGCTTCACCCACATTCACATGGCCATTTGTGACCATTTGAGGTGGTTTGGGATCTCATTGGTCAAAGTAGGGGGGTTTGACGTCCAATCTAAGTCTGCCACATGTATGCATCCAATTTGACTCCTAAGGATAAAACATTTCTCCCATTGTATTATAAGCATGCCCCATACATATTTACAAGTTGTACAATAATAGAAACTTCTATTTTTGGCACCATTTGTGTGTGTTAATATTGCTCTTTTTCATAGTTTTCTACATAATTTGTGAAACTATTGAGTTGTGTGGATTATCTTAGTTCTTGGATATTGCTGTGAATCAGGTTTTCATATGGTACCAGATATATTTTGAGCTAGAAGTTGAATTCATAGAGTTTGAGTTGATATCTAGGGTCTCCTCCAAACAAATTCGAGTGTTTTCTTTGCGGGTAGTTCTAGTGTCTTTGTCACTAAGTGCGCAAGAAGAAATGGAGAAGATCCATGTGCTTCTTACCCCATTCAATTATTTTGAATGGAAGTATGAAATGGTGATATATTTGAGGTCAAAAGGCCTCTACAGAGTAACCATAGGGACTAAGACCGAGCCCAACTTTGCTGTGCAAAAATCCAATTATTTCAACATGTTGCATGAGGATTTTAGGATGATTTGTAACACTATTTTGAGGGATCTTATTTTCCATGTATAAATTATTACTACAACCAATGAATTTTGTCTCAATCTTGTGTCATTTTTTCGGAATATTGATGATACAAGAGGACACCAACTTGAAAATGATTTGATCACTTTGAGCCCAACTCACCTTGAGACATTCCAAGATTTCTTGAAAAAGTTCAAATCCTTGGTACTCCAGCTAAAATAATGCGTCATTGAGAAGAAGGAAGAGAAGATGAAATTGTCCATTGTTTCTAAACTAGGGCCTTAGTATTATGTGTTTGCCTTGACATTTCATTCAGAAAATATAACAATTCAAAAAAGGATAAGGCCTACCTTGGAAGACTTCATGGAGTCTTTGAATTTGGAACAAGACAATTTAATTCAAATGGGTACCATCAAATCCACCAAGGATCATTCCCTTTCTACAGGTTTTTAATCAAGCCAAAGGAAAGAATAAATCCAAGGATTTGAAGCAATGAAGAGTGAAGGAGAAGAAGCATTCAGATGTAGAAATCTCAAGTTCTACTAATGAGGATTAAAAATCGAAGAGGATGAAGATAAAGAGAGAGAAACCCAAGTGTGGTTATTGAAGAGGTTCCCTCATGAAAAATCATGTTTTAGAAAGAAGTTGGACATCATGACCAAGTTGCTTGAAGAAAATAATACTAATGTTCCATATTTTGCAAGAAGAGAAGAAGGAAAGCTCCATTTGGAACAAGAAGATGGTAATTTCTTGTATGATTTGGGTGATAGTGTCAAGAATATTTCTCATGTATCTATTTATGATATTTTTGTTTCTTATTTACAGTATGATATATCATATTCAGAAACCTCCATCCCTTCCTTGGAAGAAACCCCAAACAATTCACTAAAGTTTCCTCCACATACTAGTAATTTTTCAGTAGTTTTTGATTTGTATTCTGAAATATCTTTCTCAATCCATTAAAATTTTAACCCAAGAGATAGAACAATTACACTCACAAAATTGCTAATCAAACATGCAAAATTAACACCAAAGGAGACTGAAATTAGAGCATAACACTAATATGTATTGAGTAAGTGTACAGTAGCCAACCTTATGAAGTAATAGTCTGCTTTAATATATAATTACATCATATATTTGAATGCATAAATATTCCACTCAAAATAGTCAAAAGTAGGCTTACTAAATCTAGTCAAATCCCCCATAGGTGCATAAAGCAGTTTGCAAATATAAGTAGATGCTCACAAATTCGCTAAGTCAATTGGGAAAGCTAAAGAGGGATAGAAAGAAAACTCATACATACTTTTATTTGGTGAAAAGGAGGGAGGATGATGTGGAAAAAAACAAGTCAACTACACCTAGTCTAGCTTTTCCTTTTTCCTTAAATCAGAAATAAAATAAGGCAGTTTTTTAGAAAAAGCAGATATGCACTTTAGAGAATCTGGAATAAAGTAGACATGATAAATTTGGTTTCTAGGATGTTTATCGAGCTCTCCATGACTCATTTTTAGCATGTTTTTACTTCTAATACATGTAGAAGGAAACTAACATATGATGGAATCTAGGAAACTAGTTAATAAGAAAAAATTAATTAAATTAATGTCTAATGTAGGTAACTATGGGTTGATTATTCTAACACCCCCCCTTAAGCATGAATTTATGAGTAAATATCAGAAAACTATAGGGCCTAGCAACAAGGCTTAGTCATCCTTTGCATACTGCTTGTCCATACAACCAAGGAAAGAGGAAAAAACCCAGTGGGAAAAATCCTCCCTTACACATGGACATAAAAAACAAATTTTGGAAATCTTGTCATCAATCATGCTTCACAAGATGATCAGAAATCCCCATCACTAATTTGAGATTGCTGAAGGTATTCTCACAAAAAACTTTGGTGAAGATGTCTGGTACTTGTTCTGAATATGCACAGAAGAGTAGAACAATATTACCATCATGGACAAGCTATCTGATGTAGTGCATATTGGATATCAATGTGCTTGGTTCACTGTTTCTGAACTGGATCATTGCATATTTGAATGGTGCTCTGATTATCAAAGTAGATAATGGTTGAAAACTCTGATTTGAAGCCACATTCTCCATGTATCCCCTGCAACCACAAACATTGAGTTGCTGCATTTACAACTCCTATATACTCTACTTATGTAGATGAGAAATCTATGGCACTCTGCTTATTGATTGACTAGTTGATTGGCTCTTATGCAAGCATGAACACATGTCCTGATGTAAACTTTCGATCTGTGATGTCACCTTGCCAATTACTGTCAGTAAACCCAATCAAATCAAAATCATATTTTTCTTTGTAGAAGATCCCATCAGTTCTTATTCCTTAAACAAATTTTAGGATCCTTTGGGATGCTCTCTAGTGAATCTCATGAGGATGATCCATGCATCTTGAATCCACACTAACTACATAAGATAAATCAGTTTGAGTGTGTGTAAGATAAATCAAACACCCAATCAACTACCTATAAGGTGTATTATTTACCATAGGAGAAGAACCTGCTTCTTTAAGCTTAACTCTTGAAAGGAAGGGAGTATTTCTTGCCTTGATATATTCCATGTTGAACTTGTTGAGAAAATATATAGCATACTTGGACTGATGTACTTTTATTCCATGTTGGGATTGAGCAATTTCAAGACCCAAGAATTGGATCAATAATCCCAAATCTGTCATAGAAAATGCATGGTTCATTGCATCCTTCAAGGAGGAAATATCTTTCTTTGAACTTCTAGTAATCAGTAGGTCATCCAAATGCAAAACAATAATCATCAAAGAACCATGAATCATCTTCAAATAGGAATTAGTATCATACTTTCATCAAACAAAACTCAGAGACAACAAAAGTCCATCAATCTTGGCATACCAAGCCTTAAGGGCTTGCTTTAGCCCATACAATGATTTCTTTAACCTGCACACTAAATATGGATTAGAAACAAACCCTTCATGTTGTTTTGTGTAAATTTATTTAGTGATATATCCATTTGGTAAAGCAAACTTCACATCCATGTGATGTACCTCCAACTACTTTGAAGCTGCAATGGCTAGAGGTAGCCTTATGGAGTCCATCTTTGCCACTGGTGCAAAGTTTTCATCGTAGTAAATACCATGTACTTGTGAGTAGCCCTTGGCTACCAACATTGAATTATATTTCAAAGGTGAACCATGAGCAGCAAACTTAGTCTTGAAAACCCACTTACATTGACTAGCTTCCTCCCTAGTGGAAGATCAACCAGTTCCCAAGTGTTGTTCTTCTGGAGTGAGATGAATTCTTCTTTCATGGCTGTTTTCCATATTGGGTCATGTGCTGCATATTCATATTTATGTGGATCTAATTCAACCATAATATATCACTTCTCAACAAATAGGGGATCTTCCACACAAAGGGCACTCTCAAATTGAGATCTAGTCCTCCTAGTGTCATTAGGATTTCCAGCTAGTTCCCCAGCTGCATGAATGGTATTTTCTACCCAGTTTGGTCTTGTATGACTGTTAGGATCTGCAATCAAATAATCATTATCATACATATCAGAATCCACAAACTCATTAGTCCCTCCACTTACAATCAATGGTTCTAGTGGTGAAGAGGAGTCTCCAACTTTAACTGCTACTAAAGGCTCTTCTTGGAATTGAACACTTCTTTCAATGAAAGATTTGTTAGTTGTCAATTTGATCAGCTTGTACCATTTTGAATCTTTAGGATACCTAGTAAATATTAACTTTTTTCTTTGGGGTTGCAAATCCTTCCTCTTTTCAGTTGGAATTCTAGCCCAAGCCTTTGAGCCAAAAATCCTGAAATGGGTCACATCTGGCTTGTTCCCACTCCAAGATTCGAAAGGCGTCATACCATCAAGATGCTTATAAGGAACCCTATTTTATATGTAGGATGCACATTTTATAGCCTTGACCCAAAAATTTGGTGGCAAAGTCTTATCCTCCATCATGCAGCTTGCCATCTCCTTCAGTGATATGTTCTTTCTCTCAGCAACACCATTTTGCTGTGGTGTGTAAGGGATTGAATGCTGCATTGGAATACCTGCATCTTTACAATACTGAATGAACTATGAATTGACATAATCACCACCATTTTCATGTCTGAGGATCTTGAGTTTCCTCCCAGACTGGTTTTCAACCAAGGCTCTAAAGACTTTGAAGAGGTCAAAAACTTCAGACTTATGCTTTAGGAAGTGAACCCAACAATACATGGAAAATTCATCTATGAAGGTCAGTGCATATTTGGATTGAATCATGGAAATATGAGGGAATGGACCAGCAATGTCATTATTTATCATATCAAGAGGTGCATAGGTTCTCTCATGACTAGCTTTCTCCTACTTGTGCTTTGGGTGTTTTCGTAGGATACAACCTTGACATACTACCTTATAAAACTTGATATTTGGTAGCCCTATGACCATATATTTTTCACTCAAATCAGAAATATACTTGTAGTTAATATGGCCAAATACTTCTTGCTTCATTAGCATGAATCAGAAGTGCAGAGGGGTTTGAGTAGGGTAGAAAATGGGAAAACTTGTATACCTTTGAAGTGTGATCAACAACACCTTTTGCTATGAATTTACCATTCAAAATCTTAATGATTTCAACATCATTAGGGGAGAATATGACCTTATTTGGAGACCCAGTATGATTCATCTGATATACTGACAAGATATTGGAGGCAAGACCTGGAACATACAACACATTATTGAAACTACCATGTTCAAGATCAATCCTACCCTTCCCCAAACTGTCAGTGAGGGAGTCATCTTCCAAAACTATTGGTGGACCTTTAGACATGTCAAGATAGGATAATGTATCTTTTGTCAAAAGCATATGTTTAGAAGCTCCAGAGTCTATGATGAAGCTAGGTGAGCTTGATGTGCTAGAAACCAAGGCAAGTAATCTCTCTCTGTCTTCTGAATTTGATCCTCCTTCCTTCTTCTTTGAGAAATCAGGAAGGGAGATGTTATTCTTCTATAGGAACTGGGACAACATTTCAATTTTCTTCTTCATTCAATAGTTCTCAGGATGATATCCCTTACTGCAGTATGCACACTTGCTCATTTATCCCTTGTTATTCTTCTTCTGGGAGTTCTTCTTGGAACCTTGGGGCTCCTCTTGAGACTTAGACTTGTATCTGTTTTTATCAAATGGATTTTTATATTTCTTATTTCTTTTTGAATCCACCCTTGAATCTATAGCAACCAAATCTTGGCTTTTGGAAGGTTTGATGGTGTCAATCATCACCAACTTATCTTGATCCTCTGTGAGGGATTCCACGAACTCTGCAAGATTAGGCATATTCTAGGCTTGAGCTGTCAACTTGGTGGCATGGAAGGTCGAAGAAAACACTGAATAGTTAGTGCCAAGCTTATAGATTATGGATAAGACTAGTTTTTCTTCCTTCTTTTAGATCCAACACTATTTCAACCGCAAAACAAGGGCCTTAAACTTGGAAAAGTAGAGTTGTAATGATTTGAAGCTACTAGGACTCAATGATATTATCTCATTCTTGATTTCATGTCCTCTCATCTCATTTGTATTTCCAAAAATCTCTTCAAGCTTCTCCCACACTTCATTATGTGATGTCAATCCATCAAGATGGAAAATGAGGTCTCTTGAAATGCTCAGACACAAAAGACCATAGGCCTCATCCCTCCTGTTGTGCCATTTAATTTTCTCAGCAGCTACATTGGGATCTACCTCAGTTGCCATAATCAACCTATAGATACCTTTCTCTCTCAATGATATCTCCATCTCATCTTCCCACTCAAATAAATTGAATGGAGTCAAGATGATCTTGTTGATGTATATGTAACTTCAGAATGTATTCTTCTATGTATTTCATATATTGTAACCCGATGTTTATTCCGGGATGTTTCTATTATGCATTTGAGTCATGTGGTCATGCCCCGATGTTCCGATCGGGAGGATTATTAATGTAAACAAGTCTTGTCAAGTCATTAGGTAAGTC
This sequence comes from Pseudotsuga menziesii, assembly GCA_001517045.1. Classification (NCBI taxonomy): domain Eukaryota; kingdom Viridiplantae; phylum Streptophyta; class Pinopsida; order Pinales; family Pinaceae; genus Pseudotsuga; species Pseudotsuga menziesii. The sequence goes on along the minus strand of LPNX010732221.1, from coordinate 313,906 downwards.
CCCCCAGTTTTGGGGCACTTGGGTTATTATACACTAATTAAGGTGTAGGCTCGAGTAAGTAATTGTAAGTTAAGCCTACATGGTTGAGTGCACTTCAAGTCAATGGAAGAATATAAATAGAGAGTGAGAGTCTCTGATCTATTTATCACTTGTGAATTACATCACTTGCTCTCTCAAGTGTGGCGCACCTTTGGAGAAGGAAATCTTTGGCTTGACAGAAGACAGAAGGCTGCTATTGTGTTGGGAGGTCATATTACTATTTTGGGATCACATCTTGTGGTGATACTATCTTAGAGGAATTTGAGGGGTTTTCTCCATTTATGGTTTCCCCTCCTAAAATATTTGTGTCTCTTGTCTCTTGTGATGTGCTTATGTGATTGCTGTGCTTGTTATTCTCTCAGTGAAAAGATCTTATCATAATGCTAGCTTAAATGTTGAAAAACTAACATGGTATCAGAGCTAACCTGAGAAGAAGACATTGTGCAGCTACAAAAACTATGGCTTCATATTTTTTGGATCTTCCTCCACAGATTTTTAGCAAAAGTATGCTAGGATGACTCTCCATTGAAGGGTGCATCTTTCTGTCGATGCGGAATTCAATTTCAATCATTTTCAGTTTCGATGTGGAAATTAGGGCTTTCTACAGAAGAGCAATTTTTGGGTGAGACCAGAATAGGATTTTTCTCCTCATCAAAACCTAAATTTAGAGACCTAGATCAAGAAATTTGGTTGGGTAAATCTTCGGGAAAGTCAAACCCTAGTTTGACCCCTAGCTAGGAGAAACCCTAAATACTAAAAATGCTAAGTTTTGGTACAGTCCCTATATTCCAAGATTGGAGAAGTATCAGAAGCGGAAAATTGTAGGGGACGAATATACAATCCTGATGAACACTGTATCCAAAGGGCAGCCTCTGATTCGCTATATTCTGGGAGATATGATCTCTCCAATTTAGGGTTCTATCCTCTTCCAGAAATCATCCATAAACAGGACACCTGGGGAGACCTGCAATATCTTGGGCTAAAAAGGTGAAAATGGAATTCCTGAAGATGTTGCAGAAATTTAACAGACTATAATTTTTGTGGTCTGAAGGTCAGACTCAGAAGATGAACCAGTGACACGTGGCATGCCGTACAACTTTGTTGTTTTGAACAGTCTAGTAACAGGTTACCTTGGGAAAAAGATCATAAATCCCAAATGGTGAAACCAATGCTGATGAAAACTGCGGTTTTGGATCAGGGACATGTGAGGTTACCTCAGTGAGAAATTTCAGACATAAAGGATTATTAATTTCGGAGATATCACAGAAACAGTAACAGGAATTTCTGCAGAAGAAATCAGAAAATTAGGGCTTCTTGTTCCGAGAGTTTCCCTTCACTGTTTTCAGAAAAGGAGTACATTGGATAGCTCCATTTGAAGAGATCTATCTATTCATCCAATCATATCTGAAGGATTCCAAGTTTTGAAAATTAGGGTTTCTACAACAAACCCTAGATCAACAAACTCCGGGACAAGGGTGGACACCTCAAATCGGTAAGATCTAATCCTTTGCTATTTCCATTTTAGGTTCTCATTTCAAAGTGATCAGCTTGATGCAAAGCTTGGTGAAGTTAAAAAATTCCAAGCATAGAAGTATTTTATCTCTCTGGATTGGACACCTACATGAGCATAGAGGTTCCAGTTTCAGAGGGAGACGAGGCCAAAGAAGACATCATGCTCATGCTGCAGAGGATGATGAACCTTCCAGAAAGAGATCCAGATATGAAAGTGAAGATTCTTCAAGCGAGGATGAATATGTTCTGATATCAGCTCTCACAGGTAACATTACTCATGGAAGTGATGATTGGCTCATAGACAGTGGTGCTTCCAAACATATGACGGGATTCAAGGAATCCTTTGTAAGACTATCAGAACATGAATCACCTCACAAGGTGAAACTAGGAGATGACTACCAATGTCCAATAAAAGGTAGTGGGGAATCTTCATACAAGCTAGACTCTGGTAAGTCTCTAACAATGAAAGAAGTATTGTTTGTGCCAGGATTGAAGAAGAACCTTCTCTCCATTTCAGCATTGATGCAAAAGGAATGCATGTTGCATTCATATATGGTCAAGTCATCATATGGCCAAAAGGAAAGACTATTGATGATGTGGTAGTGATTGAAGAATAAGAAGGAGGCTTGTATAAATTGAAGGGATATCTAGAACAAGCCTTGATCCATGACACAGTAGAGCCAAATGAGCTTTGGCATATAAGGCTTGCACATGTGCATTACAGAGCACTACCTATTGCAAGCAAAGCTGTTGAAGGTCTTCCAGAATTTCAAGCTACTTGAAGTGGTAAAAGAAAAAGTGAAGAATGCAAAAGTGGTGATGGCCACCTTGAATGGCCTCCTAGGATCATGGAATTCATTCATATGAGGAATATGAAGAACTCAACTCTTGAATAACTTCTTATCCTCCTTATCATTTGGATAAGAAACGATGCTATCATGAATGAAGAAGACGATGAAGCTGAAGACTCAAGAAGGAGTATGCCCACGGAAAAAAAAATAAAGATAAGTATTCAATTGTCATTTCATATTATTGTTTTGTTATGCATTTGTTTATATTTAGTTGATGTATTATGCATGATAGGATGTTTTCATTAATGACAGTATACTACTAATATGCATGTGATGGGTAAGTAGCTCATGGGTCTATACAAATTCTCCATTGCCACTTATCTAGAATGAAACCTCTTTGCTGACATATTGGATTAGTGCACAATCTCAATGTTGTCCTGGTAGAGATGGAAGGCATCTAGAAAGTTTCAGTGAGATATGGATGAATGTTGTATTGGCTAAAGTAGTTGCATGATCATATATTTATGCATAAGTGTTTGCAAGTATAAATATTCCTTATGAAATGTTTCTAACCATACAAATGCATTTGACTTGTAGGAAATATCGCATACATAATCGCTTACAAGAAAAGAAGAATGAAGACTTGTTCCAAAGAACAAGTGACGACAGTTCAAAGACAAAGAATAATATGACAAGCTCACAGATGGGTGCAAGATGAAATTTTGAAGAAGTTCAAGATAGAGGATCTTAGTATCGAGTGATCCTAGATGGATACTACTTGTCACTCTAGTACAGAATGTTTCAGTGCGTAGAGTATGGAAGACCGAGGGAGTATGATGCTCCGCTTCAAAGGCAGTGATTGCAGAAGATCCTGAGGTTCGACATGGTACGACAGGATGGGCAGATTACTGATGATTCTAGGCTTTACTGAGAGTAAAGTGGATTCCAACCTTTGATCCAAGGTTGAAGGTGGAATACCAGTGAAGCTCCTGTTATGTGTCAATGCACTATTGTTCTAGGTATGGTGGTGTGGCAGAATACAGATGGAATCTTCCTTGGACAAGGGAAGTATGCAGTAGAGATCCTGAAGAGGTTCAGGATGATGGACTGCATGGCCTTACCTATGGCATCAAACCTGAAGCTATTGAGTGATGCTTCTTCATAGATGGTTGATACTACGATGTATCGTCAGATGATTGGGTCCTTGATGTACCTGAGACCAAATATTTGCTTTGCTGTGAACACATTGAGACATGTTCACCTGATGGTTGCAAAGCATGCAGGGGTAAAGTTGATTATGGACTCAAGTACGATGTGAATCAGAAGATTAACTTGGAGGATTATGTTGATTCAGATTGGGCAGGCAGTGCCATCGACAGGAAGAGTACTTCGGGATGTTGCTTTAGTATGGGATCAGGTGTGATCTCTTGGTTTTGCAGGAAGCAATCCTGTGTGGCACTGAGTACAGCTAAAGCAGAGTATGTCACAGCTTGTTCAGCTAGTTGTGAGGCAGTATAGCTGCGGAAGCTACTGTCTGATATATTTGATCTCCAGTTGGATGCTACCTGTATACATTGTGACAACTAGAGTTGCATGAAGTTGTCAGAGAATCCAGTGTTCCATGACAGTTCGAAGCATATTGAGATCAAATATCACTATATTAGGGATATGGTGCAGAGAGGAGCAATGAAGCTCCTATATGTTGCGACGGAGGAACAGATAGCTGATGTATTGACGAAGCCATTGGCTAGGCTGAAGTTCGAGTACTTCAGAGAGAGACTTGGTGTTCTCTAGATCAAGGCTTCCTCCCAGAGACAGTGATGTGTCCCAAAGCCATTCTGATGAGGAGGTCAAATGTAAGGGCTGAGCCATTCTGTCATGGTGAGAGGATTCAGTTCCTTCCATGTCAGATATGAGTGCTGAGATTGAGAGCCATTCTAACGAGTAGGTTAGATGTAAGGGCTGTGCCATTCTATTCATGGATAAAGGATTTAGTTCCTTCCATGTTAGATGTAAGTGTAGAAATCTCTCCTCATTGTGGGTGAGAGTCTTCCATCATTGGGTGGGATTGTGCCATTCTGACGAGCAGGTCAGATGTAAGGGCAGAGCCATTCTGTTCATGGCTAAAGGATTTAGTTCCTTCCATGTCAGATATAAGTGCAGAAATCTCTCCTCATTGTGGGTGAGAGTCTTCCATCATTGGGTGGGATTGTGCCATTCTGACGAGCAGGTCAGATGTAAGGGCAGAGCCATTCTGTTCATGACTAAAGGATTTAGTTCCTTCCATGTTAGATATAAGTGCAGAAATCTCTCCTCATTGTGGGTGAGAGTCTTCCATCATTGGGTGGGATTGTGCCATTCTGATGAGCAGGTCAGATGTAAGGGCAGAGCCATTCTGTTCATGGCTAAAGGATTTAGTTTCTTCCATGTCAGATGTAAGTGCGGAAATCTCTTATCACGGTGATAGGATGTGTTCCTATCTGGATAGGAGTCTTCCATCAGTGTGGGGATGTGTTCCCCTGGATAGGATTGTGCCATTTTGACGAGCAGGTCAGATGTAAGGGCAGATCCACTCTGTTCATGGCTAAAGGATTTAGTTCCTTCCATGTCAAATGTAAGTGCATAAATCTCTTATCACGGTGATAGGATGTGTTCATGTCTGTATAGGAGTCTTCCATCAGTGTGGGGATGTGTTCCCCTGGATGGGATTGTGCCTTTCTGACGAGGAGGTCAGATGTAAGTGCAGAAATATCTTATCACGGTGATAGGATGTGTTCCTGTTTGGATAGGAGTCTTCCATAAGTGTGGGAATGTGTTCCCCTGGATGGGATTGTGCCTTTCTGACGAGGAGGTCAGATGTAAGTGTAGAAATCTCTTATCACGGTGATAGGATGTGTTCCTGTCTGGATAGGAGTCTCCCATCAGTGTGGGGATGTGTTCCCCTGGATGGGATTGTGCCTTTCTAACCAGTAGGTCAGATATAAGTGCAGAGCCATTTCACAGATGATAGTAGATGTGTCCTATCATGCTGGTGAATGTGAGTGCTAGGCCTTTCTGATGTGATTGTAGTTTACTACATGATCAGATGTGAGTGTTGGGTGTGCCTTTCTGACGAGCAGGTCAGATGTAAGTTCTGGGCGAAGACCTACGTGAGAGTAGTCCTACAACTAGCATGAAAAAGGACTGGCTCTATAGAACTTCCTATGACGAGATACTACACACATGACGATGACCAATGGAGATCCAGATCGAGCTATGATATAGATCCAGTTATGATGACTTCGAGAGATCCAGATCGAGTGATGATCCACATCCAGTAGTGATGATCCAAATCGAGTGATGATCCAGATCCAGCAGTGATGATCCAGATCGAGAGATGATCCAGATCCAGTCCAGAGATGATGATCTAGATCGAGTGATGATCCAAATCCAGTGATGATGATCTAGGTCGAGTGATGATCTAGATCCTGTGATGATGTTCTATGATGATCCAGATCGAGAGATGATCCAGATCCAGATGACTTGAATATGAAGATGACTTGAAGACGAAGATGACTCAAAGACGAAGATGAACCAGTTGATACAGAGAAGAAGACCGGTGCTGAAAATTGTGTCGGAAGAATACCTTCCTAGTTAAGAGGGAGTGTTGATGTATATGTAACTTTGGAATGTATTCTTCTATGTATTTAATATATTGTAACCCGATGTTTATTCCGGGATGTTTCTATTATGCATTTGAGTCATGTGGTCATGCCCCGATGTTCCGATCGGGAGGATTATTAATGTAAACAAGTCTTGTCAAGTCATTAGGTAAGTCCCCCCAGTTTTGGGGCACTTGGGTTATTATACACTAATTAAGGTGTAGGCTCGAGTAAGTAATTGTAAGTTAAGCCTACATGGTTGAGTGCACTTCAAGTCAACAGAAGAATATAAATAGAGAGTGAGAGTCTCTGATCTATTTATCACTTGTGAATTACATCACTTGCTCTCTCAAGTGTGGCGCACCTTTGGAGAAGGAAATATTTGGCTTGACAGAAGACAGAAGGCTGCTATTGTGTTGGGATGTCATCTTACTGTTTTGGGATCACATCTTGTGGTGATACTATCTTAGAGGAAGTTGAGGGGTTTTCTCCATGTATGGTTTCCCATCCTAAAATATTTGTGTCTCTTGTCTCTTGTGATGTTATTATGTGATTGATGTGCTTGTTATTCTCTCAGTGAAAATATATTAACATAATTCTAGCTTAAATGTTGAAAAACTAACAGATCTTCTAAGATTGGTTCATAGCTCAGAAACTGTGACCTCCAGTCAGTAGAATACGCTCCCAGTCAATGATGTTGAACCTGAAATAACAATTTGGAAGGATAGAAATTGATATACAAAGGCTCTAATACCATTTTTAAATTTAACCCAAGAGATAAAACAATTACACTCACAAAATTTCTAATCAGACATGCAAAATTAACACCAAAGGAGACTGAAATTGCAGCATAATACTAATCTGTATTGAGTAAGTGTAAAATAGCCAAAATTATGAAGTAATATGATTCTGTAATATATAATTACATTATATATTATAATTCATAAACATTCCATTTGAAATAGTCAAAAGTAGGCTTACCAAATCTAGTCAAATCCCCCATAGGTGCATAAAGCAGTTTCCAAATATAAGTAGATGCTCACAAATTTGCTAAGTCAAGTGGGAAATATAAAGAGGGATGGAAAGAAAAATAATACATTATTTTATTTGGATAAAAGGAGGGAGTATTATGTGGGAAGAAAACAAGTCAACTACACCTAGTCTAGCTTTTCCTTTTGCCTTAAATAAAAAATAAAACAAGGCAGCTTTTAAGAAAAAATAGATATGTGCTTTAGAGAATATGGAATAAATAAGACATGCTAAATTAGGTTTCTAGGATGTTTCACAAGCACTCCATGACTCATTATTAGCACGCGTTGACTTCTAGGACATGTATAAGGAAACTAGCATAGAATGGAATCTAGGAAACTAGGTAATAAGACAAAAATAATTAAATTAATGTCTAATGTACGTAACTATGGGTTGATTATTATAAAAAAATACTTCTTATTCCAATTATGAAGTTTATATGCAGGATGATATACATATTATTAAAATATTAAAATCATTTTCCAAACCATTTTATTCCCATAAGACCCTACATCCCCTAATTTCTCCAATTGGAATATTTAACAATTGCATTGTTTCCAATATTGTGTCACTTGTGTATGTTGTTTTTATGTATTGCATCCCATTGATTTTTTGTACATAAATTCCATTTACTTTCATAGTAATTTTGTTCCATATGTATGGAACTGATGTCAACACCTATGGTTCAAATTTCAAGTCTCCATACCATCCAAGTTCGCTCAATTGTCAGTGTGATCTAGTTATCGATGCTTTTCCCACTATGGACCCATTCGCTCATGGAGACACTATACCTATGATATTTTATGATATATGAGATATATTCTGATATTTAAGAGCCTCATGATCCTTTTTATATAGTTATGAAGGTGATTCATCAAATTGGGAAAAGGACTTATGATTTAATTCACGATATGGCAGCTACACAAGAAGCTAATTTTGTTGAGTCTTTTCATGCTCGTTGGGAAAGAGTTTGCAGAGATATATTTTCCATATTGATTATGATTCTATATAAAATTATGTCTGCATAAAAAATAATTCTTATTATTCTCCCCCATCATTAATTGATCAACTTCAATAGGCATCTCCACATGTTCATTGTCTAAAACACATTGATGCATTGATGTATGACCTTGGCCGCCACAACATCTTCACCAAGTATATCACCAATAATTTTTTAATTCACATAATTCAAGTGAAGAAAAATACATGTTCAATACATTTTGATCATTCTTGTGACATGTGCATTCTTGAGGGATGATTTTCCCCATGAGGTTTTTCCTCTTTCCTCACTTTTACATGGAGAAATAATTTTTTTATAAGAGGTGACTTGAGCCTTAGTTGTCAAGGCCTCAATTTTGATGTGGTTACACTAAGCCATGATTAAGGGGGGATCTTAGAAAATCATACCAACTAGTACCATGGTCACATACCACCTAGGCCACAGTTCATTATTTTTACACTTATGTTATATGGTCCAAACCTCAATTATGTTGGTCTAGCAAGGAATTTGGGGGTTTTGGACTCATTAGTGAACCCAAGAGCCCACATTTTGGTAATCTAGGAGCATGATATCCCTCCTTAATTACATTTCATTCCTTTGGGTGCTCCCACTCCTTAAAATAGGAACCGATTTAACTAGAGGCGCCCATGCATTGTATTTGAGTGATTTTGACTCTTTTGGACCATTAAATGATCCATAGAGCCACTCCCAATCACCCATGCACTCCATAAGGCCTATCCTACCCTAATTTATGTCCTAGAATGCTTCACCAATGTTCACATGGAAATTTATGACCATTTGAGTTTTTTTTGGAGCTCATTGGTCAACTTAGTGGGGTTTGAGGTCCAATCTAAGCCTGCAACATGTACGCCACCAATTTTCCTCCTAAGGCTAAATTTTTTCTCCCATTGTATTATAAACATGTTCCAGACATATTTTCAAGTTGTACAATACTATAAACTTCAACTATTGTAACTATCTCTATGTGTTAGTGTTTCTGTTTTTCACTATTTTATGCATAAATTGTGAAACTCTTAAGTTGTGAGGATTGTCTTAGATACTATATATTAATGTGAATAATATTTTCACAATATTTTAGCATCTTTTAGCTGAAAATTTCTTATTCCAAGAGGAACTGATATTTTTTTGGGGTAACTTGCAACATAGGTCAATTTTTTCCCTGATATAATGGTCTTAGTGTCAAGAAAGGTTTCCTTCTGGGAATTGTCTGTCCACTCATTCAAAGGATTTATTTACTCATTTAGATCAAGATGGGATCCATTATTGATTTTTTATTTGGAATCTTTCGCTTTAGCGTTAGACCACTGGATTTATTATTCTTCATGTCTTTTACTATGTTCATCAAGGTGTTTGGCCTCCACTTCAATTCTTCTCTGTAATTCCAAAGTTTCCTCAATATTTTTTTCCACAACTACAAGTTCAAATTTCCTTTTAGTTCATCTTCTTCTTGTTTCTTTAGCTCTTATGCTATGCTGCATTTGGAGATCTCACTTTTATCTTGGCCATCTTCCATAACACTGCTAAAAAAAGAACATGTAAAAATCTATACAAAAAAAAATAAAACTCATGTGGAACAAATTTAAAGAAAACAGGTCAGTCGATCACAAAAAATATCCAAATTAGACAAAATGATTGATATAGAATTTATGTAAAAATGGAAAACAACAATCCAAGAAATTAATCATGCTACAATAGGATTGTATGATGTACATCTCACCACCTCAAAATTACTATAAACTAAGAAAACATACAAAACCAATTGCAACACCAAAGCTAACTACAACACCAAACCCAGCTGCAACACCAAATCCAGCTAATACACGACCACAGGAATTAGGAACAATAGAATTTTCCCACAAATTGGTAAATTATCCTCTATAGGGGTGGACTATGGGGTGGTAAATTCTCCTCTAAGAAGGCATACTCACCCTCCTACATTAGGTGATCCCTACATCGTTATCATATGGTAAATTCTCCTCTATGAACTTGACCTATGGGTTATGGTCAAATATTCTCTATGAACCTAGTATTTTCTTTGGAGGAAATACAGTTAGGGTGGTAAATTAACCTCTAAGAAGGTGGCCTTATGTCTATTTGTAACTAAAATAATGGATCTAGGAAAGATGAGTCCTCTCTCTAGAGATTCTATATTCCCTTGGGTTTAGGCTTTAATGCTTGGTTTATGGAACTTCCATCAAGTTCTTATAAGTCCCAGTTGCATTGATCATATATAGTAAAGGTTAAGTTCAGAGTTAATAATAGTAAGGTATTTCCATTAATCTATGGAAGAAGCACAATTGAATTCTAAAAATTCATATTCATTCATTCCCATAGAGTTTTCCAAATATTACCCATAAATCCTGCATCTCGATCAAACACAATCAAACAAGGAAATACAAAAATTACCCACACCTTAATAAAAAATTAAAGTTGTTTCATGACCCTGTATTTCAACACATCATAAACACACACATTTTTTGAATCGGTCTGCAACCACAAAGGAGTATTCATGACCTCGCCTAGATATTGGTAAACCTCCTACATATTACATAGAGGTGGTTTTTTGTGGTCAACTAGAAACTAGTAACAACATTGATAGCACAAGTTTATAGTTTCTTGGTTTGCTAGTGCTACAAAGAATACAAACTCTTATGCACTTGCATATTTGACCAATACACATACCTCTGTAGATTCTCCATGGTCTTCCCAACTCCAAAATATACAACCACTTTAGAAGGATGAGATTCTTTGATAAATTGAATCCTTCTCTCTTGTGGTATACACAACTTTTCTAGTTTGTAAATTTTCCCACCTTGATAATGATATTATTTTTTTAAATAATTAACGTCTTCCCATCTCAGTGGCTGAAAGATCTCTCCAATATCTACATCTTTCACATATTCATCTCTCAAAAATTCATGTTCCGGGGTGCAAGTTGCATTATCATCTCTACAGCTACAATTTGATACATGGGTGGTATAGATGACAAATATTCCACTTTTTTTGTGGTTCCCTTATTGTAATTTATTACTAGAAGGAATTTTTGTATAAATCCCATCCACGTGTAATTATTTTCCTGCTACAATTTAGTGTATTTTTGCAAATACTGAAGTGGCTGGTGGCCGATGTGAATCACAGCCTCTTTTCCCAAGGGAGTGTTTTGTCATCCCAAATTTTGAATTGGGTCAAAATGGCCTAATAACATTTTCCATATTCATGAGATTTTGTCAAATTGATGCTAAGGGTCAAATAATTGCAAAGGAGGGAAATTACTAGTTTCCTAGGTTCGAGGTGGAAGCTTTAGGATTTGGAATAAGGGGGACAATAAATGATGTTAAGAAATTATAATGGGATAAATATTTAATAATGTAGCTTATTAAATAAATACAATATAAAATTGAAGTGGCAATGGATCATGGAGACACATGGATATTATGGAGACCACACAAGCTAGAAAATTGGTGCCACATGGCATCCTCCTCTTGCAATTTTGAATCCATGGGAAGAATAAAGGTTATTCGATGAGTTATATGGATAATAAACTTGGCCATATGCATCATATTTTTAATTTTGGATGAAATGTAACTTACATAGGAAATGAAGAGTCATTCTGGAGCTAGTGAGACACTTGGACTAGATTCCCTATCTCTATGACAACAATGATGAAGATGCTATCACACCTATGACACAAATATGATATTAAAGATGCAATATGACATATATGACATGTTAGTTCTAAATATACCTTCCAATATAGCTCTCATGTGAGTTTGGGAATCTCAATGGGATCCTACTCAAATTTGGTGAAGGTGGAAGGCTAGGAAAGAGGGGACACATGTCAATTCATGAGCACACACCCTAATTCAACTTGGATTGATTTTTTGGATGCATTTGGAACATTAGAAGTATATTAATGAAGTTTATAAAATATGAGAATCAACCAAGAGAATTCCTTTTGATCATTTTTGAAAATTGTTATTGTGAAGAGAGAGAGGTAGTGGATGACTAGTTCATGCCTTAGCCAATTTCAAGGGTGAAATATTCAAATCCTATTTAGTGTTTGGAGAGACCACTCAGGTATTTTAAGGATATTGAATGTAGTCATAATTTACAGGTGAATGCTATAGTATCTCATGCACATACAAATTTCAGCTTGTTCTTCCTTTAATCTCAATTTTTCTCACTGTTAGTGCTAGAAATTGTTCCTAGACTACCACAAGAACAAGCTAACACAATCTCAAAATGAAATAGAATAAAATTAGTTTTTAGGTTTTTGGTTTTAAAAAAATTCATCAATAGGGAGGAAATAAACATCCACAAGCTAATATAGAACTGAATCATGCAACTTGGATAAAATAGGGATCAAACACATCCCAATAATCAAGGCATTACACATGAAATACTAATTCCACCCACAGGCTACAAGCATTTACATGAATAAACCTTTAAATAGGAAATTAAATTGTAGACTGAGAAATCAACCAGATCAGAAATGAAAAAACATGAAAGGTAAAAGGGCTTATCCATTTATATATAATCAATAACAGTCATCTATTTACATAAGAGTTATAAATGCTAGCTTGAGAAATCAAAGCTCCAAAAGCCTCTTGAGTGAAAAATCCAACCACAAAACTGTATGTTTTTCTTCCTTTTATCATTACAAAGGTATAGTAGTTCCATAGCTACCTTCTGGGTCATAATTTGAAATAGTTACATTAATTAGTTACATGATAACTCAAAATATTTAAAGACAATTAACCCAAAAATAGCAAATTGGATTTGGGGAAATTTGGCAAATTTCTGAACATTTGTGTCTCAAAGATGCCTTCATATCTCTAAATCCGGGACACCTGTGCAAAACCTGAGAGAGGTTTTTTTAAATGAGTCTATTATGAACAAAAATATATCTTGGTTTTTTAAAATTTCCCTTCAATTAATTATAATACGTGTTAGAAATTTGTGACTAAAACAGGAAATTATTAAATAATTCAAACCCTAAAAATAGGCCACAAAGATGAATTCAAATCTATCAAACGATAAAAACTGTTGAAAACCTAAGATAGGTTTATGTGAACGAGTCGGTTTTGAACAAAAACCTCTTTTCATTTTCTAGAATTTGTTTTCATCGTCTTGTAATCTACTCCCAATGATAATGACATAAACAGGAAAAATAGAGCTGCTACATGAATCTCCTCATGAAAATATTTGACAAAAGGACTAAAAAATGAGGGTTAGATTATAAATAAAAACTTGGAATAAAATTTTATTATGAGTTTTTGAAAGCTTAAATATATACATATTAACTAATAATCCCAAAAGAAAAACCTTAAAACTAAAATAATGAAATAATTCAACCATTAAAAGCATGAAATCTAACAAAAATTACTGATTGCCAAAAATTCTTAAAATCAACATAAAATGTAAAATCATTTTAAACCAACGGTTGAAAATTAGAACAAAAAGGAAAGATAAACTAAGAACAAGATATAGTTATAACATTTGGATCTTGCTGTGGGATGAATTCCTCCTTATGAGGCTTCAAGAACCTGTAGACCTTGTACCTTATTCATTGGGTGATGGAGTCATTTACCAAATCTCTACAACTTTCTAAAACTCTAAACACATATTTCTGAAATGACAAGATACTGCTACAAACCAACATACTGGAAATAATCTACATGCTCGTATAGTGAGCTTATTCTTCTATTTACTCCTACTTCTAATCGGAGGAAACAACCCAATCAAGTGTAATCATAGTTTTGGTGAAGCCAAGAAACCATTTGAATGAGAATCATAATTCCATGCATGCTACTATTTGAGAAAACCCACAAAATATGTGATAAATGCAATAAAGAGTCTACAGGAAGCTGATACTTATGACTGGAAATAGGAAGTATGGCAACAGCTGGAGTATCAGAAACCTTTGAAAAATACAACTCCATGCAAGAATCCATACAATCATGAAATTTCTGATTTAAAACTTCAATCTCTTCATTATATTCATCATAAAGTGAAGCATTCTCTTCCTCTCCATTGCTGTTCTTTTTAAAATTTGGCTCAAGAATGGAAACCAAGGGCTCTTCAAACTACTTCTCAACCTTTAAATAAAACCCTTGATCAAAACTTGAACAAATAAAATTCTTAAAGTGCCCATAAGTCAAGAATGGAAGATTATTTCTTATATCAATAGTAAGAGGTTGAAGAGCAGCAACTTGTTCTTTGTAAAATGATAATCTCATAGTAGGAACTAGGAAATTTCTACTATAATCCACTGAGAGTATATTATCATCGAAAAAGTCAGCAAACCGATATGAAGAATCAACACAAGCGTCATTTATATCCTTGTTCATATGAAAATATGAAAATGATGAAGAAAACTATCTTAAATCTGAATGATGCCTATGTTCTTCCTCCTGTTCATAATCTTGTATATCTTCAACATGAGCCTGATATCGAAGCATTTTGCAAGCTTGGATGTTCTCCTTGACTCCTTTTACATCCTCAAACAATTGTCTTAAAGAAGATGATTTCCTTTCTAATAGGAAAAGGACAAGATCTGAATGTTGAGCCATAACATAATATACCGTAGCAATTTTTTCCAAAGGTCTGATCTCCGTAGGCATACTGATATAAAAAATTTGAAACCTCCAATTAAATTTAGTAATTGGCTCATCATTCTCCCTTTTCAAACTATAAAATTCAGAAAGAAATTGATCATAATATTTATTCTTACCCGAATACTTCAAAAAGACATCATGTAACTCTTCCCATTATCCAATTGAATTAGATTTTAAATTTTGGAACCAAAACCCAGCATCTCTAGCAAAGGATTTCGAAAATAACCTCAAGACAACATCCTCATGCATGATTTCAAAATTATCAATGAAATTATTAAGATATCATAAATGCTTCTCTGTTGTAATATGGTATTTTCCAGTAAAATGGGGAATATATTCAACAAATTAGGAAGGGTAAGGATGTAAGAGAGATGGCAGCCTAAGAGGTTTGAACATCTTATGTCTGAGTCTAGAATGAAAATCTGTGAGTTAAAAATGAGGTTCAACAAGCTGTTCGTAAGTTTTAGCAGTGATGGTAGAAGGTAATAAATCAGATTTATTCTCTACAAGATGATCAACATAATCAGGTTCAAGAGATATAGGTATATGTATATCATGTTGCACATGTATTTTAAATGAAGGAATATGATCAACATCAATAAAAGAATAAGAATGCAAGATTTCTTCTTCCAAAGAGGCATATGTACCTGAAGGTTTATGATCATCAGAATAGACAAAACAAAAAAAATTATTTTGACATGCAAAGGGAAATATAGGAAAGAATTGATGAATAAGAACAAGACCTCACGGAGGAAAGTAACAAGATGATACCCAGTCTTTCCTTTTGGCTTATTCATTTTTCTGTCAACAAAATTATTCTTGCACTGGAATCTTTAATCATGGAGTCGTCAGTGAAAAATTGTAGTCTAAAATATTTTCTAACTTTGTTCACCTCTCTAAATAAGATGAATAATGATATCCCAGGGAAGATATACTTCAGCTTCATCCCCGACAACAGTGCCAAATATGTTAGTGCTAGAAATTGTTCCTAGACTACCACAAGAACAAGCTAAAACAACCTCAAAATGAAATAGAATAAAATTGGTTTTTAGGGTTTTTGTTTATAGTTTTGTTTATAAAAAACTTCATCAACAAGGAGGAAATAAACATCCACAAGCTAATACAAAACTGAATCATGCAAGTTGGATAAACTGGGGATCAAACACATCCCAATAAGCAATAAACATTACACATCCCAATAAACAATAAACATTACACATGTGCAAAAACTGAGAGAGGTTTTTTTAAATGAGTCTGTTATGAATAAAAAAATCTCTTGGTTTTTTAATTATTTTCCTTCAATTGATCGGAATACGTGTTGGAAATTTGTGACTAAAATATGAAATTATTAAATAATTCGAACTCTGACAATATGACACAAATATGAATTCAAATCTCTCAAATGATAACAGATGTTTCAAAAATGAGAGAGGCTTTTGTGAATGAGTCTTTTTTGGACAAAAACCTCTTTTTGTTTTCCATAATTCGTTTCCATAACCTTGTAATATGCTCCCAATGATAATGACAAAAACAGGAAAAACAGAGCTGCTACAGGAATCTCCTCATGAAAATATTTGAAAAAGGACTAACAAATGAGGGTTAGATTATAAATAAACACTTGGAATAAAATTTTATTATTATTTTTTAAAATCTTAAAGATATACATATTAACTAATAAGCCCAAAAGAAAAACCTTAAAAATAAAATAATGAAATAATTCAACCATTAAAAGCATTAAATCCAACAAAAATTACTGATTGTCAAAAATTCTTAAAATCAACATAAAATGTAAAATAATTTTAAACCAATGGTTGAAAATCAGGACAAAGAGAACAAATAAACTAAGAACAATATCCAGTTATAACACTCACAATATTCCAGCTCTATGGAGTGAGGCGCACTTGGTGAGCTATTCATATCTTTGAGGGAGCTTCTCTTGCTCCAGTATTTTTTATTCTCATGTAAATGATATTCTATTTAATTTCAGAAATTTTTCAGGTCAAAATGACAAGAAATATCATGTATTATTTCTCAATAATGAAGAAACAATGCCATTTCCCCACTACCTTGTTGTAAACTCTTGTAATCTTGATGGATTCGAATGGATGTATAAAATATTGATGACTTATGAATGAATGGACTATAATTAAAGTATATTATGGGTTTCATGTTCAGTAAATAATAATTTGTGTCCATTGGGTCGAATTGCATAACCATTGGAGCAAACTACACCTCATTTCCCCAAGGGTCCAAAACTAGTTTTTTATATCTGATTGAAAGAAGTTATAAAAGCCATGGGAGGTCGATTGGTTATGCATATGAGTATATTATAATTTATTCTACACATAAACTGATTCAATTTCAGAATTAGAGTGGGTTTCTGCACATTTGGGAAGCCATTTCTACCACTTACCTGGGGGGGATTTGAGCCCAAAATTGCCAATAAAATCCTCTATCTTGTTCAGAATTTAGTATAGAATTATAGAAGTGTTTGGAGGGCCATAATACATCCCTGAAAATAATAATTAATTTATTATATAATTCATACATCTTTATGAATATTTGGAAACAATTGGGCTGATTTGGAGACCAAGACAATAAAACTAGTCAAGAGCCAAAATTGTGAAACAATTGGAAAATTGGGCATTTTGGTAAAAAAAATTTAAAAGGGTCATTGCAACGATATCAGAGAATGATATTTGAAATTGATGTGGTATTATATTTATGAGGACAATAATTCAGGGACCTCCATTAGATATTGAAACCAAAAGTTCTTTTCTTGAAGAGGAAAAAAAAGTAGGAGAAGAAGGCAATTGTTTTTTAGGAAACTATGACTAGGGATGAAAAGGGAACCTCATGTGATGGTGAGGATCTTAAAAAAATTATGGAACCTATATTTGAATACATGAACAAGAATATTATGAAATTATTTGAATTGTTGGCTATCCAAAGTTGGAAAAAATATAATGATTTTGAGAAAACCAAGGGGAAAAATGCATCAGCTTGCTTGAAGGAACAAAAGGAGCAAACCCATGAACCACGTAGTTCTGAAATAGGTGAAGTAGAATAAGTAGTACATGAATAGGATCAAGATTCACTCCCAAGTGACTCTGAAAAATATGAATATACATCACATGAGTATGAAGAAGTTTTTGCTGAAAATACTGAAGATAATTTCGAGACACATTCTACCTTGGAAATGAAACAAAGAGCATCTATTGATGGATTCTTGAACTATGAAGGAGTACCTAGAGATGGGTAGTCAAAAATATATGTTGGTTACATAGAGATCAGATTTAAAAATGTTTCTGCAAGCCAAATTTCTAGTAAACATGAAAATGAAGACCTTGTATGAGTTGAAGAAGAAACACCATCAACATCCCCATCACTACTTGAGCTTCATGAAGTTCGTCCAAGAAAGAAGGAAGAAGATGAGGAGATTCATTTGAAAGAGCCTCATTTTATTGAAGGGTCCTTAAATATGAATGAAAACAATATCCAAGAGTCCCTTAGAATACTCCATGACACTCAATAATTAGTGTCAAACTATTGTTGAAGAGCTACTTCATTGGAGGAAACATCCTTCCTTGAAGACATGGAGAAGATTCAAAAAGCAATGTGCTACTCAAAGGTAATTTCATGTATTTAATTTTAGATAGAAACAATTTGTTTGAGATTAATGAATTTTTACATGATGCACATTTGAAGAATAATGGGGATAATCATAAGCTCACAATTCAAAATGTGCAACTTCTTGAAAAGTTGCAAGATACTTGTTTTTCCTCCTATGTTTCAGATTGTCAAACGATAGATTGTTTGGAGGATTATCATGACATGGTGGATCATGAGAAATGTATAAATTTGAATGTTCTTGATGTGATTGAATGTGAACTTGAAGATATCCAAACACTTTATTTGGTAGAAGAGGAACTTGAATTGCCTCTTGGTGAAGGTTATGCAATTTTCAAAGAAGAGCATGATTCCTCTACATTGGTACCAATATATGACAAATGTTTCACACTTTTGAAGGAGATGCATGATATTGCCCATATGGATCCTTCACATGATGAAACTTCTGTAGTTTTTTATCATTTTGGTGAGTTATTTCATTCTCTTACATCTTACAATTCTATGTTTTGTAGCATTAGTCACAATGAAGTATGGGTGAATGAGTTCTTTTTTATGGTGCCACATGAGGAGTATGGAACTCCTATATTTAATTTTTATGATGAAATGGTTGGAGAAAATTATTATTAACATTTTCAAAAGCATCCTTTGTTACTTTATGATGATGCACATATACATGGATGCACCTATGATATGCATTTGAGCCACTTGAAGATTCATGGTTTCTCTTGCTCAACACTCGGTTCATTTGGTGTTGGAGAAAAGTCATCCAAAACAGGGGTGAATATATTTATGATTGGAGAATTATTTTTTTTTCAAGACACATAATTTGTTATATATCTATGATTCTATCATTCATGGACATATGGGTGAGACTTCTCTGAGTCATTTGAAGTCTCCTTGTTTTTCTTGCTCATTATTTGGTTCAGATTTTAGTGGAGGTTCTTCATTCACTCCTTGGATGAAAGAACACATGGATGATTATATTTATGCACATTATATATCTTTGGAGCATCATTATGGGACATGGGATCCTCACCTATGTCATTGTATCAGATTCGATTTGTCACTTGAAGCCTGTATGCACTTGGAAAATGGTGGTCTACTTACTTGGAGGTATAAACACTTTCAATATTTTTTGATGAGGCACCTTCTTGATGTACATATTTATTATGTTGTTATGTACTTTGATGATATATAGTATGTAATCATGATTTTTGGAATAATGCATACAAGAAAATGGGATCCCTAAATTCTCTTTCCTCACGGTATGGGTTGGAGAGCACTCTTAATTGTTGGAGTTCAATACAAGCAATGGGACCCTGGGATAGTTTTTTAAGTCCCATTGATTTCAATACTAAGTATGGGAAATGAATTCCTCAGTTAATAAAGTGATTTTAATCATATTAGTGAAGCAAAAAACATGTTGCTTCCTCTCTCAAATATTCATAGAAACTCAAAGACTCAAAGTTTGGAAACTTAGTGGCAACTTCAAAGAATCATACAGAAAGCAGGTTCTTCAACACCCATGTTAAAAATTGCTTGAGGACAAGCAATATTGGGAATGAAGGATTTTTCATGTCCCAAATGTTTAAATGGGTCACAATGGCTGAATCACATTTTCCATATTCATGAGAGTTTGTCAAATTGATGTTAAGGGTCAAATAATTGCCAAGGAGGAAAATTACTAGTTTCCTAGGTTCAGGGTGGAAGCTTTGGATTTGAATAAGGGGGAAATAAATGATGTTAAGAAATTATAATGGGATAAATATTTAATAAATTATATTATTAAATAAATACAATAAAAAATTGAAATGGAAATGGAGCATGGAGACACATGGAGACTATGGGGCCCACATAAGCTAGAAATTTCGTGCCACATGGCATCCTCCTCTTGTAATTTCGAATCCATGGGAATAATAAAGGTTATTGTATGAGTTATATGGATAATACACTTGGCCATATGCATATTATGTAGAATTTGGGATGAAATGTAACTTACATGGGAAACGAAGAGTCATTTTTGAGCTAGTGAGACACTTGGACTAGATTCCCTAGCTCTACGACAACAATGATGAAGATACTATGAAAAATATGACAAAAATAATATATGAAGGCTGAAACATAACATATATGACATTAATGTCAAAATATACCTTCCAAGAGAGCTCTCATTTGATTTTGGGAAGCTCAATGGGCTCCTACTCAAATTTGGGGAAGGTGGAAATCTAGGAAAGAGGGGACACATGTCAATTCATGAGCACACACCCTAATTCGAATTGGATTGAGTTTTTGGATGGATTGGGAAAATTATAAGGCTAAGGAATTTTATAAAATATAGGAAGAAACCAAGATAATTCCTTTTAATCATTTGTGAAAATTGTTATTGTGAAGAGAGAGAGTTAGTGGATGACTAGTTCATGCCTTTGACAATTTCAAGGGTTAATGATTCTCGTCCTAGTTGGAGCTTGGAGAGGCCAATAAGCTATTTAAATGGGATTCAATGTAGTAATAAGTTACAGGTGCAAGATAGAGCAGCTTGTGGACATATCAATTTCATCTTGTTCTTCCTTTCATCTCAAGTTTTCTCACCATATTTCAGCTCTATAGAGTGAGGCGCACTTGGTGAGCTATTCATCTTTTTGAGGGAGATTCTATTGCTCCAATATTTTGTATTATGATGTAAATTATCTTCTATTTGTGTTAAAAAATCTATCAGGTAAAAATTCTAAGAAATATCATGTATTATTTCTCAATAATGAAGAAACAGTTCCATTTCCCCACTACCTTGTTGTAAACTCTTGTAATCTTGATGGATTCGAATGGATGTATAAAATATTGATGAATTATGAATGAATGGAATGTAATTAAATTATATTATGTGTTTCATGTTTATTAACTGAGAATGTTGTTATTTTTTCAACATTAAGCTAGCATTATTAGGATTTTTAACTAAGAGAATAACAAGTACAACAATCAAACACAATAGACAATGAACACAGTGTTTTTCCTCGGGGAAACCATAAATGGAGAAAACCCCGCAACTTACTCATAGATAGAATTAGCACCAAAATAGTAAAATCCCAAAATATTAAGTGATCTCCTGACAGCAGTAACCTTCTTCTTTTCTAGCCCCAGTGTCTTCTCCTTCCTCAACTCTGCACTACACTTGAGTGTGTATGGGTTGTTTGTTAAATAGAGAGTCCAGCTCTCTATTTATACTAATATTGACATGACTAAAACCATACCAGGTCCGACCTCACTTGGAGATTCTAATAACCCTAGTGCCTCGAAACGGAGGGGACTTTAACCCTTAGACCATCGGAGGGTTACCCACAATGAATTTACATGACTTGTTTACATTATTGATCCTCCCGATCAAAACATCGGGGCATGAAAAAATGACTCAATTAAATTATAGAAACATCCTGGAATAAACATCGGGTTACAATACATAAGATACATAGATGAATACATTCCAAAGTTACAAATATATCAAAACTCCGTCTTAACTAGGAAGGTATTCTTTCTACACAATTTTCAGCACTGGTCTTCTTCACTGTATCAACTGGATCATCTCATCATCTACATCTTCAAGTATTCTTAGTCTTCAAGTCATCTTCATCTTTAAGTGATATTTATCTTTAGATCTGGATCATCACTCGATCTGGATCATCATGGGACATCGTCACTAGATCTAGATCATCTCTTGATCTGGATCATCACTGGGCATCATCACTAGATATGGATCATCATGGCTAGATCATTATCACTGTATTTGGATCATCACTGAGCACCATCACTGGATCTATATCATCACTCGATCTGGATCATCACGAGTGCTATCTCATGATTCTTCTCGTCATAGGAAGTTCTACAGAGCCAACCCTTTTTCATGCTGGTTGTAGGTCTAGCCTCCATGTAGGTCTTCTTCAGCAACTATATCTAACCTACTCATAAAAAAGGCACAACACTCACATCCATCCAGGTGGGAACACATCCTACACACAATGATGAAAGAGTTCTATACTTCCATTCAGGCTGGAACACATCTTGCACACAATGATGGAATATTTCCACACTTCCATCCAGGATGGAACACATCTTGCACACAATGATGGAAGAGCTCTGCACTTACATTCATCTAGGATGGAACCACATCATACCACAATGATGAAAGGGGTATGCAATTACATCCATCTAGGCTGGAATACATGCTACACACAATGATGGAAGGGATCTGCACTTACATCCATACAGGATGGAACACATCCTACACACAATTATGGAAGGGATCTGCACTTACATCCATCCAGGATGGAACACATCCTGCACACAATGATGGAAGGGCTCTACACTTACATCCATCCAAGCTGGAACAAATCCTGCACATAATGATGGAAGGGCTCTGCACTCATATCTGATCTTGTAGGAACCAATCCTACAGTCACATCAGAATGGCCCCCCAGTCCTCGACTGAGCTACCTAGTAACTGACCAGGTGTCTCCATTCTTCTAGAGAATGGTAGTTTCCCTTACATCCGACCTGCTCATCAAAATGGCCAACACTCACATATGACATGGAAGGAACCTAATCCTTTAGCCATGACATAATGGTTCATCCATTACATTTGATCAAGTGGGAACACATTCCTCTATCACATCAGAATGGCTTCTTAGTCTTAGACTGAGTTTTCCTAGTAACTGACTAGGTACCTCCATTCCTAGAATGGTATTTTCCCTTACATCTGTCCTGCTTGATAGAATGGCCAGCACTCAGATCTTACATGGAAGGAACCAATCCTCTCACCATGATAGAATGGCTTAGCCCTTACATCTAACCATGGAAGGAACCAATCCTCTCACCATGTCAGAAAGGCTATGGGTCTCATCACTTTCCCTTGGGGGAAACCTCGATATGGAGAACACCAAGCTTCTCCATCAAGTAATCAAACTTCATCCTAGACAATGGATTCATCAATACATCAGCTATATGTTCCTCCGTTGCAACATACTGGAGCTTCACTCCTCCCCTCTTCACCATCTCCCTAATATAGTGGTACTTGATCTCGATATGCTTTGACTTGTCATGGAACACTGGATTCTCTAACAACTTCACACAACTCTGGTTGTCACAATCTATACAAGTAGCATTCAACTAGAGATCAAATAAATCAGACAGTAGCTTCCTCAGTCATACTGCCTCACAACTAGCTGAACAAGTTGTGACATACTCTACTTCAGCTATACTTAGTGCCACACAGGATTGCTTCCTGCTAAACCAAGAGATCACACCTGATCCCATACTGAAGAAACACCCTAAAGTGCTCTTCCTATCTA
This sequence comes from Pseudotsuga menziesii, assembly GCA_001517045.1. NCBI lineage: Eukaryota > Viridiplantae > Streptophyta > Pinopsida > Pinales > Pinaceae > Pseudotsuga > Pseudotsuga menziesii. Next base: position 290,290 of record LPNX010732221.1, on the reverse strand, counting down.
TGGAACTTCCTGCCTAATCTGAATCAACATAACCCCCCAGGTTAATCTTCTGATTCTCATCGTACTTGAGCCCATAATCAACTGTACCCTTCAATTACCTTAGAATATGCTTTACAGCAATAAAGTGAACATGTCTCAGATCTGTCAGGAATTGGCTCAAGGTGTTCATAGCAAAGCAAATGTCTAGTCTCATGTTCGGCAGGTACATAAAGGACCCAATAATCTGATGATACATCATAGCATCAACCAAATCTGATGAAGCATCATTCAAGAGCTTGAGATTCGATGCCAAAGGTGTGGCCATAGCCTTGCAGTCCATCATCCCAAACCTCTTCAGGATCTCTACTGTATAGTTCCCTTATCCAAGGAAGATTCCATCTGTACTCTGCCACACCTCCATACCTAGAAAGTAATGCATCATCCCCAAGTCCTTCATTTCAAACTCAACAGCAAGATTTCTCTTCGTATCAGCAATCAACCCATCAGTACCTATCACAAACAGATCATCTACATATAGTAGAAGCATCACTGGGTTTCCATCTTCAACCTTGTAATAAAGGTTGGAATCTGCTTTACTCTTGGTAAAGCCCAAACTGGATAGAAAGCTATCAATTCTTCCATACTAGGTCCTGGGTGCCTGTTTCAAACCATACAGGGCTTTCTTCAATATACACACATGAGACTCCTTGTCACGATTCTCAAAACTGAGTGGCTTCTATACATACACTTCCTCTCCCACTACACCATTCAAGAAAGCAGTCTTTACATCCTTCTGGTGTATTTTCCATTTCATCACTGAAGCTAGATCAAGTACCGATCTGATGGAATTGTATTTGGCTACAGGAGCAAAGGTTTCTTCATAATCTATTCCTTCCTTCTGAGAGAAACCCCAAGCCACAAATCTTTCCTTATATTTTTCAATGCTACCGTCTGCAACATGTTTGATCTTGTAGATCCATTTGGAAGTTACAACTGACTTCCCTTATGGTCTTGGAACAACATCCCAAACATCATTATTCATGACCAATTGATATTCTTTGATCAGAGCATCCTTCCATTCTTTCCATTCTGCCACTTCTTCATAACTGGAAGTTTTTTATCAATGAAATCACATAGTAAAGCTACATACCCAGAGCACGATCCAGTTCTCTTTCTTTATCTGTGATTCTCTTCTGGAGCCCCATATCTCTTTGCACCTTGGATATGTTCTCATACCCAAGAAGGTTTCCTCTTATGAGGATTCTTCTCCAGAGGTGGATCTACAGGTCTTTTTGGTTCTTCGAATCTTGATCTTCTTATTGAGTTTCTTCATTCATTGTTGTATCATGAATTCTGGTTGCTTATGCTTCTTCAAGTTCTTCAACAGGTCTCTTTCTAGATTTGTTGTAAGCTTTGTCTTCATCAAATGTCACATCCCCGCTGATGTCAATCTTCTTGTATCCTAGGAAATATATTCGGTAATCCTTCGAGCTTTCAGAGTATCCCACAAATATACCCTTCTTTCCTGAAGGATCTAATTTTGTTCTCTTCTCTTTTGGAATGTGTATGTACATAGGACAGCCAAATATTCTGAGATGGCTAACTTCTGGTTTCTTGCCAGAGAAGAATTCTTCAGGAGTCTTGTTTTCGAGTACTCTAGGTGGAGTATGGTTTTGTACATACACCGTTGTTCTGGTAGCTTCATCCCAAATATGCATAGGAAGATCTTGATCATGAAGCATAGCTCTTACTGCTTCCATGATAGTTCTGTTCTTTTGTTCCACAATCCAATTTTGTTGTGGATTATAAGGAGTGGACAACTCCCTCTTAATTCCTGATTCTTTCCATAGCTCTTTGAATTCATTCAAAGTGAATTCTCCGCCATTGTCTGATCGAAAAGTCTTGATCTTCTTTTCAGTGTGGTTCTCGATCAAGGATTTGAATTCCTTGAATTTGTTGAATACTTCATCTTTGTTATTCATGAAGTAAACCCATGTCTTCCTAGGAAAATCATCAATAAAAGAAACATAATATGTGTAGAAGGAGCAAGTCTATAAGTCGACTTGAACGAGGACCGACTTAGTCGATCAACTGACTAAGTCAATGGGCCGACTTAGTCGATCAATCGACTGACTAAACTAAAAGATTAGGTTGGCTATCTAAAAAGTCATGTTAGATCACCGAATCGACAGGTAGTTATTTTGTAACCGTCCGTAAATTGTATATATTAGGCTGTTGAGCCAAACGAGAACTTAGTTCAGTTCTCTGCATTGTATGGACTCATTGTAATAATATAATCTATTTCAATCCTATCTATTCTTGTCTCTTGTCTCTGTTCTATATTTATGTATGTTTTAGTATGTATTATTGGTAACCTTATGTGATCTGTGAGATTACAACATTGGTTCCGTTGCCGGTAGTACATGACTGAATAATATGTTCACATATGATACCAGAGCAAGAGATCAAGGACTGGTGGGAACGTAAAATTGCAAAATATTTACAGAATTACGCATGGAGGAATAGATTAACAGTCGCTGAAGAAAAAGAAATATTTTTTACAGAGACGCATGAAAAGTTTGTTGAATCAGTGCCCCAACTCTTGAAGCAACTCCTGGCTGAGAAAGCCAGACGCAAGTAAAGAACAACAGTTGCTAGAAAAACTGATCCGAGGAGGACGAAAAAATTTGTCAGAGTGTTTTGAGAAAATCATCGATGACTTCTGTGAGGAGAAAGTAGTAAAAGACAGAACTTCGGTGGAAACCGTAAAAGAGAAATTTTACACAGATTTCATCGAACAATTTTTGTGTTCCCTACTGACCTTGCTGTTCAAATTATTGATCGAGAAAGGAGTAGGACACATCATTGAACCTCGTCCACCACTGTACGAACAGCCATCAAACACTAACTAGGTAGAGAAGTAGAGGAAGTGGGAAAAATTCATTGCAGAAAGGGAGTGGGAATACTTCCTAAGCAAATAGATCGAACTATCTGGGCTTTATAAAAGCGTCGGGTAGGCTATGGGGGGGTAGCTGGTCATGTGTCGAAGATAGAGCATAGTGGATCCTAGTCGACTAGAATCCGATATCAGTCACCAGTAATTAGAAGTCGACCGAAGAGGACCTCAAGAGAATAGTATCGTACGAAAGTATGTCGGACATTCAGAAAATAGAAAGGGACGAGAGACACTAGAGAAGGGAAGCAAGACGTGAAAGAGCCTTAGAACTACACAAAGGACAAAACCCTAGGGAGAATGACTGCAAAGAGAATCCTCTAGAGTCGGGTCACGACCGACATGAAGAGAGAATGGAGAAAGAAGCGTCCCCTAAGGAGGAAGAAGTGTGGATAGAGCAGCCAGAAGCTCTCCAATTAAGAGCTTCCAGTGAAGGAACAACCCTTTCCCCATTGAATCCGCGTACTCAAATACAGACTATTGTCGAAGACGACCTCCGACTATGAGCTGGTGACTTCACTATATGGAGCCGACTAGGTGACGAAACATACCTTGGATGAAACCTTATTATACATCGACCGGTGGAAGGGAACTGGGTGACATTTCAAGCAACAGCCTCCCTCTGAAGTATCCACTTGCTATTACTGACACATGAAGGAGCACGCCCCCGCCAAATATAGATTTAGAAGAAATAGAACAATTAGACCTGTGAACAAAAAGTTACAGTGGACCATCGATAGCCAAATTCGACATCAACTGAATGAAAGTCGACGAAGACTCGACAACCAAAGAAAACAAAAGTTTCGTTGACCAGAATTCCATAGGCACGAATACACCAATAACCCCACCACCCAAATCACCACCCACACCTCCATCACCGCCAACTTCAGAGAGCAGTGACAGTGATTCAGACATGGGTCATGGATCGGCTCACATTCCTCTTTATGAGGGAGATGAAGACCCCTGACGAAATTGGTTCATCTGTGAGTCGACCTGGGAAGCTAACCAGGTTACAGATGAAGATCGACAAATGGCACAGTTCGCAGGAGCCTTAAGGAAAAGGGCATTGACGTGGTACATGACCTTTTCAGAAAGATAACCTAGAGCGACAAAAGCTGAGATTAAGGTGCAATTCTTCTCATTTTTTAAAACTCCAGATGCTAAGCACCTGGCCGCGAAGAATCTCAAAACCACTTCACAAAATCCAGGAGAATCCATCCGCAACTACGACAAGCAGTGGAAAGATTTACTGAGCCAATTGGATTACATTATTGATCAACAATTACTAATTCAATGGTTTCTTGCAGGACGATCGCAAAAATTACATCGACATATTAGTCTGGAGACATTCAAAACGTACGAGGATGCACTAACAAAAGCTCTTCAGGTTGAAATGGATGAGGATATACCCACGCATCCCATGCACCACAGATTGGAACAGCAGCTCGAGAACGTACAGAAGTATCTGAAGGATCTCAGCCTCAATAATTAAGAGATCTGGTGCACCAAGTGCTCAACAAACTGCCACTCGAAAGATAACTGTCAACAAGAATATAGCTGACAAGACGACTGCTTTGTACAGACCAAATCCTTTTGCGACATTTGCCAGGAACATGCAGATCACTCTACAAAAGACTGTTCGTTTAACATGAAGAACGAAAAGGCTTCCTGGTGCACCATATGCGAAACCAAAAGTCATAACACCACTAACTGTCAGTTAAACCTAAAGAACCAATAGAATTATCATATGGTATACCAAACAAATGCAGTGGAGCAACATAATGAGCAAAATAATCCACCAAATGATCAAAATAGACAAAGATACAATGGCCAACGATATGAGCGCCAGTACGACAATCGACGCCAAGGTTATGGAGGAATAGGTCGATTCCCTAGGAATCGTGACACAAGACCGCGTCGACCTATCCAGTGCTTCACATGTTATAAAGAAGGTCACCGGTACGTAGACTGTCCATACAAGGACAGGACTGATCTCAAATTCTGTACCCACTGTGGAGTAGGCGATCACTCGTTAGAGGATTGCCCTACTATTTTAGAGAAAATTAATACCAAGAAAAATGTTAATGTCTTGTCTTATGTGCAAAAACATGATGTAATAACTACTAAAAATGTACATATTGTAACTTGACAAGGCACAAAAATAGGACCTGATAACCCTAGAATTAGTAAGATTAAAGACACAAATGTTTATCCTAACCCTATGAAGGAAAAACAAACATATCAAGAAGCAACTCACACATTTCAAGACATTGCACGGCAAGAAGACATTGTTAACAGTCGACACAACATAATAAATCAACTAATCCAACTTGTTCAAACAGATAAATCAGTATCTCAGTTCATTGACTTATTCCATGAAATAAAAGGTACCAACCCTGAAAAACAAACAAAAAACATATGTATCTTGAACCAAAAAGACAAAAGTGATGCCGACCCACTTGTCGACCTGGAAATTGAAGGTTACCACGTCCGAGAAGTAGTGCTCAACTTTGGCTCACAGGTAAATATCATGACTCGGGATACTTGGGAATAGATGGGTAGACCTCGACTTTACGAGTCAGGAATATACCTGAAACTCGTCGACCAAGGCCTAATTGAACCCATTGGGGTCTGGAAAAATGTCGACACGACCATCAAAGGAACCTCAACCAAGGTTGATTTTGAAATGATTGACCCAAAAGAAGGATCCAGCTCCTTCCCAGCACTGGTCGGTTGACCTTGGGGAAGAAAGATGAAAGCATCCATATCCTTGGACAAGGAACGAATCAAATTTAAAGGAAATGGTCACAAGGTCATTGTGCCCATTCATCCATCCCAAGGGGAACCTTGGACTAAACCCATTGATGAAGAAGTCGATATCCGACAACTTTACCAGATCCACAACAATATAGACTACACAGAACCAAACATCCATGGAGAACTTAACTTAGGTAACCAAGACTCAATTGGTTATAACTCGGACGCTGAATTGTATGACTAGGAGATTGAGAATTATGAAACAAAAGCAAGAGGGTGCTGGACTATACAAAAAGTATGGAAAAAACCCACCTGACAGTGCTTCATAGTATCAATTATCCCCAAAGTCTTTGAAAAGAAAATAAGGGAATGCCCTACCTTACAACCAACCAACTTAAACACTACACAACTACCAAGGTATAAGGAGAGGGAATCACCAGTCATGCATGTCGAACAAGTATCTAAAAATATTGGTGAACATGGCCGACTTCAAAGCTTAGTTGAAATGTTTACAAGTCAAGCATCTAGATGGTGGGACACCCATCAGACAAAACTACAGACTTGGACAACTGATTCAACTTACTTTGTCGAGAGGTTTGGAGGAAAGAAGTTAACCCAGCAAGCCCAGATACCTATCTTTATCCAAGGTCAAAACCCAGAAGAACATATAAAAACTTGTGAAAAGGAGTGGCAAAGACTTGGATACAAAGAGGAGCGAGCCTAGCCACACTTGTTCCCTTCAACCCTAGTTGACTTTCCAAATAAATGGTATAAGATGGAGGAAGCTAGACATGAAACCTTCTTTCGGCATGAACTCAAGGAAAGTTTTATTAAAGACTTTAACTTCATCCCTCAAAATGAAAATCTGGTTGAGACAGCAAAACAAATTAAACAATTTATCCAACCGACCGAAAAACAACCCTCCCAAGACCATCGACAGATAAAGGACTGTAACAATATACAAATAGGGTCAAAACCACAGTCAACCAGTTTACAATTAGAAAATGAAAACAAATAAGGCAAGAGCTTCAGATGGAAATCCAACCACATCGAAACAACAAGGCCTATCCGATCGATCCTGAAAGTCGCGACAACCAACAAACAAGATATTGACAGAATGACTGCAGCCAATTTCCCTGCCACATTCTCACAGTTCAAAGAAGGAAGTCGGTCGACTAATGAAGCTAAAGCACCAAAGTGGCTAGATGCCAAAGTGAAAACTAAAGAGGTCGACATTTCAAACGACGACCGACCAAAACTAGCAAAAATTGGTGACTACTGGAATGAACAACAAACCACAAAGATAGTGAACTTACTAAGAGAGTTCCAAGTTGTCTTTGCCAGGGACTATAAAGACCTAAAAGGCTTAGTCCAAGAATTGGGAGAGATGAAAATTGATACTAAACCTGATGGTCGACCTGTTAAGAAAAGACCTTATAAACTGGCTCACAAGTACAAACAAATAGTTAAAAAGGAAATTGATAACATGTTAGAAGCAGGGATCATTTACCCTATCAACCAGTTAGAATGGGCAAGTCCAATGGTCGTACAGCCTAAGAAACATGACCCGACAAGGTTAAGAATTTGTGTCGACTTTAGGGAACTCAACAAAGTAACACTGACAGACCCGTTCCCCATCCCTTATGCGGATGAAATCTTGAATGAAGTTGTAGGACATGAATGCTATTCATTCACAGATGGATTCTCAGGCTATAACCAAGTGCCAATAGCTAAAGAAGATCAAAAGAAGACAACATTTGTGTGTGAATTTGGTTCCTTTGCTTACAGAGTTATGCCTTTTGGATTAAAGAATGCACCCGTAGTGTTTTCTTGAATTGTTGTCAAAACATTTGAAGAGTATATATATAAGACCATGGAAGTATACTTCAACGACTGGACAATATACTCCACCTTAAAAGACCACTCCAAATGGCTCAGACTTATGCTGGAGAGATGTCGACAGATTCAACTCTCCCTGAACATTAAGAAATGTATATTTATGACTCCCATAGGAATACTCTTAGGGCATATTGTCTATAAAGAAGGTATCAAGGTCGACTTTGCAAAGATTAAAATTATCCTCGACCTAAAACCACCTGTAAACCCCAAACAATTCAGGGTGTTACTTGGCCATACAAGCTATTACAAAAAATTCATAAGACACTATTCAGATATGACCTATCCTCTGGAAGAACTACTAAAGGAAGATCGATAGTTTAAATGGACAAAGGAATGCCACATCTCTTTCGAAAAATTGAAAAGAAAATTAGTCGAAGCCCCCATCCTAAAGTCTCCAAACTGGTCGATCAAATTCCATGTGCATATTGATGCATCAGGGATAACTATAGGAGCAATCCTAACTCAACCAGGGGATGATGGAATGGATTATCCCATAGTTTACAGCAGTCAAAAATTAAATAAGGTTGAAAGAAACTACTCAACCACAGAAAGAGAAGCCCTAGGTATGGTCTTCGCCCTCCAAAAGTACCGACATTACCTTTTAGCCAACCCCTTCATATTCTAAATCGACCATAAATACCTGAAGTACCTTGTCAATAAAACACTCCATCATGGGAAGATTTGTCGATGGCTACTTCTCTTCCAAGAATTTGAGTTCGAAGTCGTTGTCCAACCAGGTAAGCTAAATGTCGGGCCCGACAATCTATCCTGAATAAACACAGGAGAGGAAACAACAGGAGTCGATGATGACTTACCAAATGCACATTTATTTCACATAGAAATAGTGCCAGAAGAACTAGAATAAATAGCTCAGTTCTTAGAAAACGGTCAAGCACAAGAAGGTATGAATACCAAGAAAAAACAAATCTTATCTATGAAGGCTGCACCATACAACCTCATCAATGGATTTTTATACAAAATGGGATTAGACAACATCCTCAGAAGGTGTCTACTCAAACATGAGTGAGACCAAATATGCATGAAGCACACTATGGACCTGCAGGAGGACATTTCCAAGCAGACACAATTGCAAAGGAAATCCAACAGTCAGGATTATGGTGGCCGATACTCCACAGAGATTGCAAAATTTTTGTTAGTCGATGTGACTGATGTCAACGACTTGGTTGACCCTTTCCTAGTACAGAAATTCCCTTGATATCAGTAAACCCTAGTCTCACATTTGAAATCTGGGCCATAGACTTCATAGGACCATTTCCTATCCCAACAAAAAGATCAGGTGCAAGGTATATTATTACTACAGTGGAATACGTTACTAAGTGGGCAGAAGCTGAACCTGTTGATACATGTTCTAGTGAAATCGCTGCTAAATTCATCTATGAAAATATTATCACTAGATTTGGGTGCCCCCTCACCTTGATTAGCGACCAAGGGACACACTTTATCAACAAAAATATCAAAAACTTGACCAACCAATTCCACATCGACCACCGACAGAGTACAACATATCATCCTCAGTTGAATGGGGCGATTGAAGCTTTCAATAAAACATTAACAAAAGGGTTAACCAAAATATGCAATACTAACAAGGACGACTAGGACGAGAAAATCCCTACAGTTTTATGGGTGTACAGGACAGCCTATAAACGGTCGACCGACCAAACCCCATTTCGACTAGTCTATGGACAAGAAGTAGTACTCCCACTTCATTTCTAATAGCAGACACCTATTATCGCACAACTACTACATGTCGATGTCGAACATGAAAGAAAGGACCGACTATTTCAACTCAACAAGCTGGAAGAACAATGACTCATGGCTATACAACACCAAGAAATACAGAAGCAACAACAGAAGGCATGGCATGACTGCAACATCAAAAACAAAAACCTGTCGGTTGGCGACCTTGCCTTACTTTCTAATAGTCGAGTCAAAGGAAAACCTAAGAAACTCCACACAGAGTGGATGGGACCTTACATTGTCGATGAGATACATCCCAATGGTTCAGTATGACTAAGGACGATGCAGGGCCTATTATTTTGGAAGCTCGTTAATGGATCCCGACTAAAATGTTACAAGAAGTATAAAAAAAAAAAAATAACGACCATCACCGGCAACCAAAATCCATAAAAAGCTAAAAATTTTGAAAACAAAATAATAACCCAGACACAACACCATGGCATGAAATCACCACTTCGACAACCGACATCATGACCTTTGACCATCTTCATCGACCATTCCCGTCGACCATTCTTAGCACCGACACCAGACGATGACCTCGATAGTCCCATCGTGCATTTATGACCTCAAGCACAGAAATAAATTCACCATTAGTTCACACTCACGTATTATAGCTGGAATGTCAAGTCCACCATTAATACATCTATTACCACACACAACGACACCATCGCCTATAAATACTCGACTGTCAAAGGTTCATTCATCGTACCCTTTACACACAGAGCATTCGCACACTCAATCGACCAAAACCCAAGAACCATGTAGTAACATCGACCAAACCAACACAATGGCTCCCAAACAGACCAGAGCATCGACCAAGGCAAAATAGGTATAGGCTACGGATACACCTTTGGTCCACAGACTAAAGAACATAAAAAACGCCAAAGTATAGGAGGGCCCATGGCAAAAACTATGGGCTGAGATCCAAGAGTGGGCCTTTGTCGATAAGAAAATGACTCAAGCAGCCAAAAAAGTCTGACGCAACACCCTCTTTGGATATGCCAATGCGCCGCTAATGGCAAGATTTGGTGGGACAAAAGAAGCTGCTGTGAAACTCATTATTAGTCTATATCACAATAGTCAGTTCTACTTTGATGAGATGATCGACATTTTTGGGGATGTCATCTCCAAAATGACTAGCCTATCCAACAAAGGAGACCCTGTACCAGTCGGAATCAAAGAAGGCCTGGTCAAAGAGCTTACAGGATCATCTTTCAGGAAAAACTCAAAAGGGATGATGATCGGACAGATCACAACTAGAATTCCATAGATTGTGGCCAAAATAATCACAATCACACTCACATTAGTAGGTCGAGGAAGCGACCTCAAGTTAGAAATGTTGGAAGCCGTCGACACTATTGCCACCGATGGACGACTCTACAGATGGGTAAATTATGTCACTGACATGATAAATACTGTCTGTGAGCATTTCCAAGAGATGGGAGGAATCATCAAGTTCCCCTCCCTCATCCTATGGATCATTATGTACCACATCTATCCAGAAAGAAGCCCCGTCTTCTAGGAACCATCAAGATTCGACATGTATAGGTTTAAAATCGTTTCCCAAAAAGGAACCCAGCATGAACTAGAGCAAGGGAAAGTAATCCTGGAAAACTGGTTGCAACAACTAAAAGTCCACATGACTAGATGGAGGGTGCCTCAGAACATCCGACGAAATATACTCGTGAACTCCCACATCTAGTTGGAGCTCGACCATACTTCGGTGTGGTACATGTAGGGTGAGGCCTCCAACACCAAAGCCCTTGATTATTATCCATCTGTCGACCAAATCTTCTGAGAATTGTCTCGACAGACTAAAACAAAGATACCAGTGCCAGAAGCAGTGAAACAGGTTGACTTCTCAATTGAGGAGCCACTCACCGACCAAGAGAAAGAGGAAGACTACGAGCTCAACCTCTACATCAGTACATTTGTGTCGGAGGACCTACTGGTCTAACCACTGGTCGAGTACAAATCACTATCAAAACTTCGACCACAAAGCAAGCAGTACCACATCCTATAAAACCAAAGCCACAACAACCGCAGCAAACAACTCCTCTAGCTCCAGTAAGTGTCACCCTGACTCGAGAAACCGATGGGTGAAGTCGAACCCGACAACCCTGAGTATGCTGTGTCAAGAGGCATCATTTGGAAACTTGCCAATGAGATAGCAGCAGCGAGGAATAAAATCAAAACCCAAGAACAACAACAAGGAAAAGGTAAGTTCAAACTTATCATTGACGACTCATTCGATGATGAAGATGAACTGGCAGCTGCGGCCCTTGACACTATAGAATATGCCATCGCAAACAAAGTCCTGGTTGAAACTCAATTCTAGCGGTTTGTAGAAGCAAGAGCCCCTGAAGGTCGACCAAAGAAGGAAAAAACAACGATGACACCTGAAAACATCATCGATCTGGTGTCAACACCTCCACCTCCATCGCTGACACAAATAGTCGAAGAGCAAGCACCAGTACAACAGTCGATCAGCCCCCTTGACTTATACAAAAGTGCAATACCGGAGACAGTGAAAGAAAAATTTGACAAAGATGCTAAGCTAAAAGCTTTCTTCGAGACATTAACTGAGCTATTTCATTCAGCCCAGAAAATTTCCACCAAGGCTCCTCTCTATACAAGCAGTAGAACATAACCCACAGTATTTGCACACATCACGTCGACCTTCACATGACAATCCGACCAAGAAGGAGACATGATTGGACAAGTGCAGTCTACTATTGAACCAATTGACCCATAACCCCAGGCTGACTTACCCACCACTACACCGCAGGAAGCAGAAATACATTCCGACGCAAGTCCACACCGTACTTCCCCCAAACCCATCACCCCCAACCATTCCCCCACTCCATCACCACCACCACCACCATCACCACCACCCCCACCACCCCCCGATTCACAGATAGACCTATCACAACCAACTTCATACACACAGCCAGAGGTGGTCATACCACCTCCCCAGCCAGAAAAACCATCGAATTCTATCCCGCAAACCAAAGGCCCCCCCTCAACTATTGCAGGTACACAAGAGAAAGAAGTAGAAAAGCATAAGAAGAGGAAGGAGCATCATGGAAAGACTCCCAGAATTTAGATTAGCTTGAAAGATGCAAGCTTCTTGACTGGAACAGAGGTGGGCCAACTCCTCAAAACCCTAGCCAAAGAAGCCAAGACAAGGACTGAGCGAAAAACCAAATAACTCACAGACAAAAATACAGAACAGGTCAAGTTTCTCGACAAATTCAGGACTTTATCTCAATCCGTCATACCAGGACCCATAGAAGTTGACACAGATAGACCGCTTGAAATAGTGTATCAACTATTTGAGAGCATGGTGTCGACCATCCAGGCGCGCCTCCAGGAAACCAAGGAGGAACAGAAAGAGGAAACTACCAAACTCCTACTAGCTCAGTACATTGCATTTTCGGAGGCATATAAAGTGTTGCAGGACCATATGGAGGAATCTGTCGTCACCAAAAAAGTATTAAGAGACTTGCCTACTCACTATGGGAAATTTTATCAACATACATGACAGACTCGGCAAGGGATTCAGGATTTGGAGAGCAGGAATACCACGGAGGAAGCATTTAGGACGACAATCGAAGAACAGATAGTGCTGGAAACCACCAAACTACAGAAACTAGAAAGGGAAGCACATCAGTGGGTGCAACAAGCTCTCCCTAACTTAGAGAAAGTTGACATCATCTACCCACAGATGAAATGACTCATCGACACTGTAGAAGAGCAGAACCAGTTCCTAGGCCCCAACATGGAAACGATAGCAGAAGTCCCCATCTCAGAGAAGATGTTGGTCCTGTCAAGATTAACCACATTAACCATCAACATCCATAAATATTTGCAGAGTTGGACAGACTTCCAACGTCACCTCACCATCACAGCTCCTGCTATTGTTGAGGTCTGTGTATAGAAAATACCAACCATCCGTCTTCACAGCCTGCCACAATAAAAAAAATTGGAAGACCAAACAAACAACTTTTGTACCTCCCTGTTTCTTTGGGATGAAGAAATGTTTTATTCGTGGGGGATATGTAGAAGGAGCAAGTCGATAAGTCGACTTGAATGAGGATTGACTTAGTTGATCAACCGACTAAGTCGATGGGCTGACTTAGTCGATCATCCGACTAAGTCGGTTGGTCAACTAAACTAAAAGATTAGGTCGGCTATCTAAAAAGTCGTGTCGGTTCACCGAATTGACAGGTACTTATTTTGTAACCATCTTTAAATTGTATATATTAGGCTGTTGAGCCAAATGAGAACTCAATTCAGTTCTCTGCATTGTATGGACTCATTGTAATAATATAATCTATTTCAATCCTATCTGTTCTTGTGTCTTATCTCTGTTCTATATTTATGTATGTTTTAGTATTTATTATTGGTAACCTTATGTAATCTGTGAGATTACAAGAATATGCATACCCTCTTAGTTAGTTTGATGACATAGGACCACATAGATCGGAGTGTATGATTTATAGAATTCCTTTGGATTTGCTTTCGCTACTAGGAAATGTCTTCTTTGTATTCTTTCCTTTCGTACATCCTTTGCAGACCCCATCATGTTTTGCTTGGAATTATGGAAGACCTTCAACAAGTTTGCTTGCAATTGGAAGTTCTCTGTAATGCACATGTGCAAGCCTTGTATGAGAAAGTTCACTTGGATCTACCATGTCATGGACCAATGCTTGTTTAGGATGGCCCTTTAATTTGTATAATCCTCCTTCTTGTTCTCCAATCACCACCGCATCATCAATAGTATTTCCTCTTGGCCACATGATTACTTTATCATCTTTGAATGCAACCCTCATTCCTTTTGCATCTAGTGTAGATATGGAGAGGAGGTTCTTCTTAAGTCTTGGCACAAACAATACTTCCTTCATTGTTAGAGACTTGCCAGATTCTAGTTTATATGAATATTCCCCACTACCTTTTATTGGATATTGGTAGTCATCTCCTAGCTTCACCTTGTGAGGTGATTCATCTTTTGACAGCCTCACAAAAGAATTCCTTGAATCCAGTCATATGTTTGGAAGCCCCACTATCTATCAGCCAATCATCACTCCCTTGAATAATGTTACCCGTGAGAGCGGAGATCAAAACATATTCATGCTTGCTTGAAGAATCTTCACTTTCATATCTGGTTCTTTTCTTGGATGGTTCATCATCTTCTGTAGCATGAGCATGATGTCTTCTTTTGTTCCCCTTCTTCTAATGAGAGTGGACCTTGTTCTTAGGATAGTATTTTACAAAGTGTCCTATTTCATCACATGTATAACATATTAATCTAGATAGGTCCTTTCTACTGTTGTCTCTATGATGAGGATTCTTACCTTTGGGGTGATGAGCTCTTCCTCTTCCTTTCTTGGAGTGAACTATGAGAGCTTGATATTCACTTCCCATATTCTCTTCTCGAGCTGCTATCTATGCTTCTTATTGAGAAAATTCTTCCCATAGTCTATTAAATTTTACTAACTTCTTTATAGCACAAATTCCTTGGATGAATGAGTCCCATGACCTAGGAAGGCCACTCAGAGTTGTCATCACAATATTTGCATTTTCCACTTCTTCATCTATAGCTTCTAATTGTTCCATGATCTAAGAAACCCTTGTGAAGTAAGACTAGATGGTCTCTGCATTCTGAATCTTCACATTCTTCAGTTGATTCCTCAGAGTCATCTTCCGGTTTATGTTCTTTCCTTCAAACAATTTGGTTAGGGAATTAAACATAGCTTTAGGTGTCTTGAGAGAGGACACCAATGGGATAAGGTGATCATTGATAGAATCAGCAATGATCCTCTTTTCCATAACCATATTCTTCTTATGTAATTCCTTTACCTCATCTCCCTCTGGAACTGGAACCTCCTCATGGATGTAGGAGTCTAACTCATTTTCTTCCAAGACCAGGGAGATCCTATACTTCCAGGCTAGGAAGTTATCAGCTCCCTCAAGATTTTCATCAAGCTTGGTATGATGAGACATCTTAAACTGAGAACCTCAAAAGTAAATACAAGATATTTAGATCTTATCGGGTCAAGATGTCATATTTAGATTTGAAGCTGAAATCCCGTAGTACTGGATCAGGAGCAAATTAGGGTTTTGCTTTTCCAGAGATCTGTCCACCCAAATGCCTTGAAATTTATCCCTAACTTCTATTTTGGGGAGGGGATCAATCCGGGCCTAGGATCACTAAAAAATTCCTCTTCTATGAAAAGCCCTAATTTTCGACAGGAGTGTCGGGTCNTCCCTAACTTCTATTTTGGGGAGGGGATCAATCCGGGCCTAGGATCACTAAAAAATTCCTCTTCTATGAAAAGCCCTAATTTTCGACAGGAGTGTCGGGGCCAAAACTGAGAAACCTCAGAATTGGATTATGCTTCAATGTAAGGATGCACCCTAAGGAGGAGAGTTATTCCACCTTACTTTTGCTGAAAATTTGTGGAGGAAGATCCACAAACTAGGAATCCCTAGTTCTCGTAGCTGCACAGTGTCTTATTCTCAGGTTAGCTCTGATACCATGTTAGTTTTTCAACATTAAGCTAGCATTATTAGGATCTTTAACTAAGAGAATAACAAGTACAACAATAAAATACAATAGAAAATGAACACAGTGTTTTTCCTTGGGGAAACCATAAATGGAGAAAACACCGCAACTTCCTCAGAGATAGAATCAACACCAAAACAGTAAAAGCCCGAAATAGTAAGTGATCTCCCAATGACAGTAACCTTCTTCTTTTCTAACCCCAGTGTCTTCTCCTTCCTCAACTATGCACTACACTTGAGTGTGTATGAGTTGTGTGTTAAATGGAGAGTCCAACTCTCTATTTATACTAATCCTGACATGACTAAAACCCTACCAGGTCCGACCTCTACTTAGAGAGTCTAATAAAACTAGTGACCTGGAAATGCATGGAATTTAACCCTTAGACAATTGGAGGGTTACCCACAATGACTTGTTACATTATTGATCCACCCGATCAGAACATCAGGGCATGACAACATGACTCAATTACATTATAGATATATATTGGAATAAAAATTGGGTTAAAATACATAATATACATAGATGAATACATTCCAAAGTTACAAATACATCAACAAATGTTTGGTGATTGGGTCTAATTTCATAACCATTGGAGCAAACTACACCTCATTTCCCCAAGTGTCCAAAACTAGTTTTTTATATCTGATTGAAAGAAGTGATAACAGCCATGGGAGGTAGATATTTTATGCATATGAGTCTTTGATAATGTATTATACAAATCCCCTACTTCAATTTTATAATTTAAGTGGGTTTCTATACATTTGGGAAGCCATTTCTACCACTTACCCGTGGGGGTTTGGGGCCAAAATTGCCAATAAAATCCTCTATCTTGCTCAGAATTTAGTACAGAGTTGAAGAAGTGTTTGGAGGGCCATAATACATCCATGAAAATAATAATTAAATTTTTATATCATTCATACACCTTCTCTGAATATTTGGAAGCAATTGGCCTGATTTGGAGACCAAGATAGTAAAACTAGTCAAGAGCCAAAATTGTGAAAAAATTGGAAAATTGGCCATTTTGGTAAAAATTTAAAACAAGGGTCATTAAATGTTTTCATTTATTCACTGATTGTATAATTGAATATTTTTCTTTATCATAGTTGGGGTAATTTCACACCGGTTCATGAGACAACTTCGAATGATAACATACGAGTCTTCCTCCATGCATAAGGACTAATCCCATGGCCCAATTGCATAATCAGTATCGATATCTTAGGGTTGTTGCACATTAGGAATAAAAAAAATAGTTCTTTATTTATTGTCCCTTTCATGTCTTAAAAATATATCTATTTTTTTGTCCCCTATGAAAAATCTTCTTTTTTGTTTTCACAGCATGAAGTGGTGTAACTATTGTTGAAAATGAATAAATTGTTTTATCTAATAAAGTGTTGCTCCAATGAAACTTTTTTCTATTGAAATCCTGGTAGGAATCAACCACTTACTAATTTACTCAATCTTACTTGGATCTATATTTAATTCTCCGCCTTTAATAAATTGTCCAAGATAAAACAAGGACTATCTACCGAAATCACACTTCTTGATAATAATCAATAGTTTATTCTTCTTAAGTGTTTCTAGTGCCTTTTTCATATGTGTGATATCCTCTTCCCAAGTTGAGTTGGATATAAATATGTTTTATAGATAAAATGTCACAAAAGTATATATAAATGGATGCAATACATCATTCATCAAGTGCATAAATGTTGCAGGTGCATCACATAACCCAAAAGGCATGACAAACCCTTCATACAATTGTGTCTAAATTTTTTTTTCCAAGTATATTATTCTCTCACACACACTTGGTGGTAGCCATATTTAAGATATACCTTCATGAATTATTTATCTCACTGCAATTTATCAAGCAAGTCATTGATCCTCGGTAAGGGATAACGATTCTTGATGGTTATCTTTTCCAGCGCTCGGTATTTGATGCACATTATTCAGATTCCATCCTTCTTAGGTACTATAATAATAGGTAATCCACATGGTGAAGTATTGGGATTAATGAATCCTTTCTCTAAAATTTGTTGAAACTATTTCTTCACTTTGTTGGCTTCTAGTATAAACTATTCATACAATCCTATATTGGGAAAGGGATACTTTTCCAAAGGTTTTATCTCATGTTAAACTTATCTCATAGGTGGAAGTTGTTGAAATATTATAACTTCAAAGAATATTCTAAATGTATTTTACTATTGCACCCCAAGGGAAATGTCTTATTCATCCCTCGAGATGTCACTATTGTATTTGGTCATCATAGAGTCATGGGGTATAACCTCCATTTTAATTTGGGTCAATAGTACCCGAAGGAATATAATATAATAATGTTTTTAGTCTTCCTAGGTGAAGTCAGCCCAGTCAGTTTAGCGGGGCTGAATTGTTACGATAAAATTCAAGTGACTAAAAGACTATAAATAGAGGAGTTGTGTACCTCATTTGAATACACACACACACTCACTTGTTTAGCTCATAGGAGAGAGAGAGAGGCATACCATTGAGGAGAGTACCTATTTTTGGGGTTTTATGTTATACATCTATATAGAGGAAGTTTTGCTCAGTTTTCTTCCCCTCTAGGGTTTTCCAGGATAAATACAGTGTTGATCTTGTGATTGTGTTTCTTTCAGTGACTCTGCATATTCTAATATTGTAAATTTGGATTAAAAACTAATGATATATAGCTAAGAATATGAAATCTTAACATGGTATCAGAGCTATCCTGAAAATAACAAATTTCACAAGGTGAAACTCTCTCTCCTCTCGCTCTGGAAGAAATTAGGGTTTCTACAAAGTTTAGAATTTTGAATATTTGCTTGCATAGAAATTTGTGCCTCCTGAGAGCACATATATTGACCCCAAGATCGAATTTTTTGAGTGGGTGGATATACAGGAAAGCCAAACCCTAGTTTGGACTTGAATAAGAAAATTGCAAAAGTCAAAATTAGAAATCTGCAGAAACAAAAATATCACAAGCAATTTTTGAAGGGTGAAGATTTTAAATCTCCAGAAACCAAGTGGACCAACCAACTTGCCTCAGTGAAGCACATATCTTAGTAAGTTCATTTTTTCATTTGGAGAAATTTTAATTTCTAGCAACCTCCTGGATAAGATGGCACAAAGCACTAAGCTTGAGAACAAGTACCAGAAGGACCTAATCAAGGAAATGAGGATTATTGCTGATTCTATCAAAGATCACTTGATCCCTCAAGCATCATATATGAATACACCAAAGAAAATTTATGATGCCTTTTCCATAATGTATGAGGTAAATAAAATCAACAGAAAGATGAATTTGAGAGATCAAATGAAGGGTACTGATATGAGTAAAGGAAAATACATTCAAGATTAATTCACAAGGGTCTCCCAGTTTAAGGGAAAAATAAGTTCCATTGCAGACTTACTTGATGAAGATAAACTAGCTATTCCTACTCTCAATGGTCTCACTAGACCTTAGGATTCATTCATACAAACTCTATGTCCCAGGAAATAAAGTATGAAGTTTGACATTGTATGGGATGACTAGATCCAAGAAGAAGATATATTATCTAATAGAGAAAATATACTTAGAAAATATGGTCAAGCTCTAGCCACCATTACTAGAAGAAGAATACAATCCAACTTGAAGAAGGATAGTCACAAGGAGAATAGAACTATAAATAATTTTGAAAGGAAAAGAAAAAATAGTCAAAAGAAAGACTACTCAAAATATATATGTTATAACTATCATAATATAGGACACCTTTCCAGAGAATGTCCATCGAAGAAGAAGAAGAACAAAAGACATCATCCTCATCTAGCTGAATATGAGGATGAAGAAGAATTAGAAAGACATCGAAACAGAAAGGAAAAAGAAGAAGATGTAGAAGAAGATGTACTATTCTATGCACTCTCTAGATATGTAATACATCCAGAATATACATGGCTTATTGATCGTGGTGAATCAAAGCACATGATAGGGAAGAAACAAACTCTGTCAAGACTTGAAGAGAAGAACTCTCCTTAGAAATTATCATTAGGATATGACTATCAATATCCCATCAAAGGCATTGATGAATCAATCTATAACCTTGACTCTAGAACCTCCATGAAGATGAAGGAAGTACTATATGTACTAGGCTTAAAAAATAACTTACTTTCCATCTCATCATTAGATAAGAAAGGATATAGAATTTATTTTATAGATTGAAAAGTACTCATGTGGACCAAAGGAAATAAACTTTAATATGTTGTGGTCATTAGTGAAGAAGAAGGAGGATTGGACAAACTCAAGGGACATCTAGAAACAACCCTTGTCTATGACACCACTAAATCAAGTGAATTATGGCATATAAGTATTGCTCATATCAACTACAAATAATTACCCTATGTGAGAAAAGTGGTAACGGGTTTACCAGATTTGAATATTGATCATGAAGGTACTTGCAAAGGATGTGTAAGAGGAAAAAATATCAAGAATCCATTTCTGAAAAGTGAAACAAAGACTAAAGGTAGGTTGAAATTAATTCATTATGATGTATCTAGTCCTATTCCCTCCACATTTTTAAGTGGATATTAATATTATATCACATTTATTGATGAGTATTCAAGAAAGACATGGATATAAATCTTGAAGACAAAGAATGAAGTGTTCGATAAATTCAAGGAATTCAAAGCCTTGATACAAAACCATTCAGAAATAAGAATCAAGATACTTAGAACATATAATGGGGGGGAATCTACTTAAACAAAAGAATTTTAATCCTTCTATAAAGAAGATGGAATCAAGAGGGGACTAAAAACTCCCTACAATCCCCAAAAGAATGGTGTTGGGGAAAGAAAGAATAGAACCATTATGGAAGCAGTGAAAAAAATTATTCATGATCAAGAACTTCCCATGCATATATGGGATGAAGTAGCAAGAACAATTGTGTATGTAAAAAACATATTATCTCACAGTTCCCTTGGATTCAATAATCGTAAAGAAATATATACAAGAAAAAAACCTCAAGTGAGCCATCTCAAGATATTTGTTTGTTCAGTATATATACACATTCTGAAAGAGAAGAGAACCAAGTTGGATCCTTCTGGAAATAAGGGAATATTTGTTGGATACTGTGAAGTCTACAAATCCTCCAAGATATACTTTTCATGATTCCATCATATAGATATTAGTATGGATGTAACATTTTATGAAGAAACAAATATTAAGAAATCTAGAAGGTGTCAAGTTGAAGAAGTACATGAGGAGGATGTACCTCCCAGAAAGGTAGAAGCTGAACCCTCTCCTGAAATAGTAGCATTAGAATATCATGATATGCTAAAACCTCAGGAACACCCTACTATGGATATATCTCAAAAGATAAAACCTTCTTGGGTAAGATAAATCACACAAGAAGTGGATAAGTATGGAGCTCTAGAAGGCTCCATAAGAACAAGCAAGAGATCAAAGCAATTCTCCAACCATGTGGATTTGATGTGTGATCTTGTAGATCAAGAACCTACCAATAACAAGGAAGTTGTATAGAAGAAAGAATGGGTAGAAGCAATGATAGAAGTATGCTAGTCAACAATGAAGAATGGTGTTTGGGATATAGTACCCAAACTAGAAAGCAATAGTGTGGTATCTTCCAAGTGGATCTACAACATAAAACATGCTGCTGATGGAAGTATTGAAAAATATAAGGAAAGATGTGTGGCTAGAGGATTTTCTCAGAAAAAGGGAATTGATTATGAAAAGACATTCACACTAGTAGCAAGGTACACTTCCATTAGAACCATCATGGCCCTTTCTTCGTGATGAATTGGAATCTACAATAAAATGGATGTAAAGACAACCTTCCCGAATGGTGTGATTGAGTAAGAAGTATACATCGAACAACCACAATGATCTGAATTCAAAGACAAAGAGACTCATGTATGTAAGTTGAAAAGGGCTCTGTGTGGACTAAAGAAAGATCCTAGAGCTTGGTATGGAAGAATAAGTAGATTCTTGACAAGATTGGGATTTACCAAAAGTAAAGCTGATTATAACCTTTACCTTAAGGTTATGGATGATGAACATGTCATATTATTACTCTATGTAGATGATCGATTTCTGATAGGAAATGAGAAACATACTGCAGAAAGAAAAAAGAAGCTACCTGAATAATATTGATGTACTATTTTCTTGGGCTGGAAGTGTGGAAGAGCCCAGAAGGAATATTTTAGAACAAGGGAAAGTATGCAGTGGAAATCTTAAAGACATTTGATATGTTGGATTGTAAATCCATGGCCACACCCATGGATACCAACTTGAAGCTTTTATTTGATGAATAATCATAGTTAGTGGATATGACTCAGTATAGACATATTAACGGGTTGTCAATGTATCAAATTAATACTAGGAGAGATATATGATTTGTTGTGAACACCTTGAGTCAGTATCTAGTTAAACCTAGATGTGTTCACCTGATAGATGTAAAGCATGTGATAAGGTACCATAATGGTACGATAGACTTTGGACCATACTATGATAGAGATCATGAATAAAGATTGTATGGATATACATATTCATATTTGGAAAGAAGCTCCATAAACATAAAGAGCACCTCAAGTGGATGTTATTGTCTTGGATCCACCATGATCTCATAGTTTATCAAGAAACAATCCAGTGTTTCTCTTAGCACAACTGAAGCAGAGTACCTACAATATTTCTCCACTAGTTGTGAATCCATGTGGCTTCAAAAGCTGATGTTAGGTCTATTTGACATGGTGTTTGATACCATAGTGATTCTATGTGAGAACCAGAGTTGTATAAAGATGACAGAGAATCTTGTATTCCATGATAAATAAAAGCACATAGAAATCCGATATTTTTACATAATTATGGATATGGTACAGAAGGGAGATATAAAACTCCAATATGTGAGTACTGATGAGCAATTTGCTAATCTACTGACTAAGCCTCTATCCCCGAGTAAAGTTTGGATACTTCTGTGACAAGCTTGGTGTAGTCCAAAAATACTTTCCTCATAAGGAGGAACAATGATGATGATAAATACTTTCCTTGCAGGGAGGAACAATGATGGTGATATAGATATTCCGTGCAAGAAGCAATGCGATAATATGAACCCTCCTCAAAAAGGGGGAGTAGGTTGCTGATACTAACCTCCCTAAAAAAGAGAGACTGATGATGAGTTTGTCATTGATGATGGGATGGAAGTGATGTTCCAGCACAAAAGAGCCTATGTGATCCTGCAGATGCCGATGAGGTCTGAAATTCAGTTGTGGACAATAGTATCTTCTTTTGAGGATGGTGTTACAGAAAATAACACTCTCTTGATGATAGTGGTCCTAGCTCTTACTAGTTGAGGATGATCTTGAAAATGGTGCTCTTGTATGGAGAGTGTTCCTATATTCAATTGTAGATTCCATAGAAAATAACAATCACTTGGGAGTGGTCCTAGATTTAACATGACGTGGATGGTCTACGATTAGTCCTTACAAATGACAAGTCCTGCATTCCATTGCAGATGAGATCCGCATTCAGTCGCAGATGGTAATCTCGCATGGAGAGTATGGATACACTCAGTTGTATATGTTGTATAAAACAACACTCTCTTAGGAGTGGTACTAGATTTAATAGGCTGAGGATGGCCTATGATGAGTCCTTATGGATGAGAGATCTTGCATTCATTTGCATATGAGATCAGTATTCAGTTAAAGATGATACTCTTGCATAGAGATTATCCCTACATTCACTTGTAGATGTTGTATAAAATAACACTTACTTGGGAGTGGTCCTAACTCTAGCAGGATGAGGATGGTGTATGATAAGTCCTTGCGGATGATAGGTCCTGCATTAATTTACAGATGAGATCTACATTCATTTGTAGATGATGTGGTCCAACATTCATTTGTGGATGATCCAGTTGGTCTTATGGACCCTCTTCATTAAGGGGGAGTAGGCTAATGAGGATTGCATCATCCTCGGAAAATGTTTCCTAAACTTATAGGTATTGATCATCCCAAAAATAGATCATGTTTATTGTAGGTATTGTTGCAACAAATAATCGATAAGATCGAAGTGTTGCAACAAAGGATCAAGAAGATAGAAGTGCTGCTGCAAAGGATTGAGAAGATTGAAGTGTTGCAACAAAGGAACAATAATATCGAAGTGTTTTTGCAAAGGATCAAGAAGATCGAATTGTTTCTACAAAGGATCGAGAATATCGAATTCCTACTGCAAAGGATCAAGAAGATCGAAGTTCTACTGCAAATGATCAAGTGATCAAGTGCTATAGAAGATGAAGACTCAGGTCTGTAGAAGATGATGTTCTAGTACTGAAGATATTCCAGTAACTATTCCAGTTGCTGATGATAGTTGAAAACTCCATATGATGTGTAGATGTACTACCTTGATACTGCTGAAGATTCTCTCTCTTGTTCCTCCTATATTTTATGATGTATAGATGTATTTTATTGATGTACCCCAAGGGAGATGTCTTATTCCTCCATCAGGATGTTACTATTGTATCTAGTCATCATAGAGTTATGAGGTATAACCTCTGTTGGCTGACGAAAGGGGCATAAGAAGTAATTTCATGCACGTAGCCAAGGAAGATGCATGCACACGTGCAATGGAGGAAAGGGAAGAGCAGAAACAGAGAAAAGGAACCGTGAAAGTAGAACATAGGAGTGTGCAACAAAGGAAATACAAGCGCGGATGTGCACAAGGAGGAAATGACCAGAAAGTGATAGATACAAGATCTAGATCATGGCTGTATAAGATGGCGTAATCCTGCAGCTACGTAGGTATGAGAATATATTTGTAATTCAAGCCAATAATGCCTTGTGTCAAGTCATGATCACCATAGCTGTAACTAGAGGGATGGCTCATGGTGACGGCTAATAGACTCCTGAGATGTAGTTGGAACTACATGGCCATGTAAATTAGTATAAATAGGAAGGATGCACTAGTTAGAGGGTTAGGATTTTGTTAGTTGTAAGTACAGAATGAGTTAATAGATGAGAGCTGCATATAGTTGTGGAGAGCAGGTCTCAGAGAGGGTAATTAGGAGAAAAGCTCTACTAGAGTGGTGTAGAAGCGAGGTGAGTCAATCCAGGCTATATGCTGATCTGTAGGTAGTAGCAGTAGGTTAGGAGGAATAAGACAGAGAGCATGAGAACTATGAGTCTGAACTTAAAGACATATCTCAAGATCACTCTGCATCCCGCAGACTGCAAGGTGATATATCCTTTCTCATGCCAGATGAAGAGAACCTTGGTGGTTTTTTCTAGATGGGTTTCCACGTTATTTCGTGTGTCCAAATGAATGACTAGTGTGGATAATGGTTATATGATTGATATGTAGTTGCTTTCTATATAATGTTGATGCATTCCAATATTGATAAATGAATGAATAGAATGTATTGTAGATTGAACCAACACATGTATATTTCGTTGTGATTCCTATTATGCAATTCAAATTAAATCGTAGGATCAATTGAATTAAATGTATCTGTGTCACACTAGTTGTTCCAATTGTAAGGAAGGGAAGAAGACCAAGTCATGCGTGATGACATACTATTGTGCTCAGTCACACAGGACCAACTCCGCTGTCTAGTCAACCTGCTGCCTTCGTTGATCCCTTGGTTGGGAACCAAGGGACTATACTTCCCCGACAATCACGGAAACTTAGTTCGGACAATTACCCATATATGAGATATCTTGGGTGAGACTGCGCCTGTTTCGTAGGTGTTGCCAATGGGGATTTCTCTATCGGGCCGGTATCTCGGGTAGTTGTTGGATCGATGGGCTATGCAATACCTGGGTAGCACGTGCAAGGGAACGAGGCCAAAAAATGGTTCCATTGCCGGGACCCTTATGACTAAAACGAGGAGATGGTGTGGAAACCAATGAAGAAGGAGATAATATATTGGATGGAAGTTGAGCCAATGATATTTATGCAAGAAAAGGTCATAGTGCTTGAATCGTGCAGTCTGTGGGGTGGATATGTTGTGTAGAAATTTGGTGAAATATGGAAGGTAGCTAGGAGAGATGTTCCCTGGCAATTTTGAGGAGGAGCTGGACACTAGGTTCTTAAGAAGTGGAAGGAGCTTTTAGTCAAGAAAGAGGATTAAAGTAACCAGACATAGGAGGGCCTATAGTTTACCCAAGGAGGGTGCATATGGATATGATTCATACCTAGACAAGGGATCTTGCGATGAAGAAGAGGATTATAGCCCGGTTTTTGAGAGAGAAGAAATGGGAGGGTCTATAGAATTACCAGAAATAGGAAGTGACTATAGTATTCCAGAGAGATTCCCTAGAGTGAGATCCAGAAGTCCCTCACAAAAACCTCTTTTGAGAACTAGTAGCTCTAGTGGCGAGACTAGTGCATAAGGAGGCCCACCAGCGATCCCCATAAATCCTGTAAATTCAGAGAACCCAATGAACAATCCCAGTGCCACCATAATGGCGGAAGCATATGTTAGATTACCCAGTTTTATTGGGGATGGAACAAAAGACCCAGAAAAGAATTGGTTCTTATGTGAGGCTGTATGGATGGTGCACTTAGTGCATAATGCCGATATAAAGGAAGGAAAGATGATCATAACTCTAAGGGGTTGTGCCCTACATTGGTTTATGAAATTTTGTGTTCTACCAGTTAGGACACTGCAGAAGACCCTTAAGGAGATTCTGCGAGCAATGATTTCAGAATTTTGAAAGCCCCAATCAAAGTCCCAATGTATTAATGAAATCAAGGAAATTAAGCAGGCCCCAAAAAAACAGTATTGGACTTCGACCGGTGGTTTAAAAAACTGATGGCTAAGGTCAGCTTCTAGATGTTATATGTACATCATAAAGAGTGTTTTATTACTACGCTACTACCACATATAAGAGGACCACTCATGCAGCAGAATATCGCAACCCAGACAAAGGAATTGGAGTTAGCAATGAACCTAGAGGCTTCGCCCATAGGGGACGGTGCCACAGAGATGATACAGATTCAGTCTCACCTGGATAATCTAACTATCCAACTTCAATATATGAAGAAGGGAAGGGAAGCACACGAAGACCTCTGGTGTACTCGATGTCGGACCAATGGACATACCAAAGATGAATGTCATGCCTATATGAACTATGTCTCGTATAGTGGGCTGGGCCCATTGAATAGACAAGGAATACTCTGGTGTAATATATGCCAAACAAGGGGACACCGGGACATCGACTGCTTGGCTCTACACTAGACGGTATGTACACCCGCCGGTCTATATTGTAAATTTTCTAAATTTATAGGCCATGATGAAAAATATTGTAGGTCCTACCAAATCATGAGGGAGAAAATGGTAGATTCATATTTGATGAAGATGGAGGGGAAAGTAAATATTGAACAGGCCCCCCTTCCATTCCAAGCCCTTCCTAAGTTCCAAGTTGCACAACAATTCCCATCTCCATAGTAGCTTCAAATGTCTCCCCAGTTTCAGGATAGGGGCCCATATAACTTGTACCATCAGTAGTACCAACAACCAAAATACTTGTTACAACCACCATAAATGGGGGGTGGAAATTTCATGGGATGGGGAAGAGGGCCAGTCGTATGCTACATTTGTGGAGTACCGGGGCATTATGCTAGGGACTGCCTAGAACCTACAAGGACTTGCTCATATTACAGATAGGGTCACAATGTGGAGCAATTCCCACAACTCATTGCTCAATGGAAAACCCAGATTCCTGGACCAGTCAATCCAGTACTGAACCCTGTACTTAACCTTGCACCAAACCCAGTACCAAACCCTGTACCGAATCCAGCTCCAAATGATCCCAATCCAAATACCAATATCAATATATAGATGATCATTTCCAAGCCATGAGAACATAATGTTGCAGTGGTCATGAGGGGAGGTGCCATGACAGGTGCATACCAAGCCACACAAATAGATCCTGTGGCACACGCACAAACCTAGGTGCAACCTGCCGTAAAGAAGAAAGAGCCAATTGACATTCAGGAACAAAAGGGAATATTCATGGATGTGTGTCCAGAGTTCATCGGTTTAGAACAACCATCTACCTCAAACCAAGTGAAATATATTCCTGAAATATTCCATAAGATATTTGAACAATGGAGTACGGGAAAAACTGTAGATAAGGTTAGTAAAATTAAACTTTTATTATCAATTTTTTTAGAGCTAATCAAGGATAAGGAAGCACTTGTAGAGATAGAGGCCCTCATTGAAGCACTTTTAGGGGAAGGCCATCCTCCAAAGAAGGTTAACAGCATCAAGACCAAACTCAAGAGAGGACGTGAGCTCAGGATGACCTCACAAATCGATGATTATGATATGGACTACATCATCCTCGACCTGGGATCTAATGTTAATATTTTAACACACTAGACATGGGAAATAATGAGGAAACCACCTTTAGAGTTGTTTCCAATTCAATTAAGGATTGTGAATCAAGAAAAGGTCATCCCTATGGGTAGGCTGGGCCAAAATCAAGTGGACATTGAAGGGTTACGCACTTTTGTGGACTTCAAATTCATAGACATAGTAGATGATACCAACCCTTACCCCATGCTACTTGGGATTGATTGGGCAATAGAAAAACAAACAATCATAAACTTTGAAAGAAGGATCCTATCATTTGAAGATGATGAGATGCGGGTCATTGCACCCATTGACCCGCTAGAAGGACCGAGATATGTTGAACCAATATTCAACGAAGGACCTGGTGACCACCTGGACATCATCTATAATATAAACACCCTACAGGAAGACTATATTAATCCTACTGCAGATGGTAAGCTAAGCTAGAAATGTGAGAGTTCATGTACATCAGACTCAGGAGAGGCATTGGAGAAGTGGCAGAACCAATTGCATGAGGTCTCATCAAGAAAATGTGCCAGGATAACTAAGTCTATCAGATGAGTAGAAACTCACTCATGATCCCTACCCACATATGAAGGACTTCCTAACTTGGCAGCATTCTTAACTAAATTTGAAGAACTGGTAATAGAGACATAGCGGTTGTCTGCACCTAGACTTTGTATTAAAATCTATGCCTGCACGATGGTGGGGTACACATAAGAGCACCATAACTGAATGGACAGAATGCAGAAGGCTGTTAGAAGTAATATTTGGGGAAGAAATTATAACTGTAATGCAGAAATATATGGGGTTATCCAACCCTGTTGATCACTTGGAACATTGTTCCACGGCATTCTCGAACTACCCTTGTCAAGAATGGGTTCATCACTTTATCCATAATCTTGAGATGACACCATGAGGTTGGTATGCATCTAGAAATTCACTTACACATTCTAGTTTGTGAATGAACAACCCATAGTTGATATTGCACTAAAAACTATTAGGGACAAAATATTTGTTGAGATCCCACTGCAGATTGTGTGTTCTTAACCTTGTGTTGCGCATTCCCACCATTGCTGTAAGATAGTCCAACATTGGATGACATGCTATAATCTCTCTAGGGACCTGGACAATGATCCAACCAACATCAACATTCCATAATCAGAAGGATTGCGTGAGGTAGAAGGAAGCGACATTTCTAGTGAACAGTTCATTTAGTCGCTAAAGATTAAAAAGGTTAACATTGGATTAGCAGACAATAAAAAAATTTCCAACATCGGAGACTAATGGGATGAAGAAAAATTAGCCAAAATCACCGATCTATTACATGAATTTGAGGACCTATTCCTGACATGTTTTAGAGAAATGAAGGGAATAGTGGGATATTTGAGCGAAATTAAAATTCCTCTCAAACCCAATGTAAGGCTAGTGAAATAGTGGCCATACGAATTAAACCCACGGTATAAAGAGAAAGTAAGAGCAGAAATAGATCGTATGTTAGAATAAGGAATTATTGAACCAGTTGAAGAATTAGAATGGATAAGCCCCATAGTCATCCAAGACAAAAAGACGACGGGTGAAGTCAAAATCTGTGTCGACCTGAGAAAACTAAATGATGCTTGCTTACATGATCCATTTCCTACACCCTTCACAAATGAGGTCTTGGAAAGTGTTGGTGGGTAGGAAATGTATTCCTTTACAGATGGGTTCTCAAGATACCATCAGGTTCAAATTGCACAAGAAGATCGTCATAAGACAATATTTGTAATGGAATGGGGATGCTACCAATATACTGTAATGCCATTTGGCCTTAAAAATGCCCCTACTATTTTCTCTAGAATAGTAGTATCCACTTTCAAGGATTTCATTCGCAAGTTCCTTGAGGTATATTTTGATGACTGGACGATCTTTTTTCTAGTAAGGGACCATATTGAAAATTTGTGCATGATGCTGGAGAGGTGTCGCCAGTATCAAATTGCATTGAACCTGAGGAAATGTATCTTTTGTGCACCTTTTGGTGTACTGCTGGGCCATGTCGTATGCCGTGATAGAATCTTGGTCGACCCAGCAAAGGTATAAATTGTTCTAGACCTGCCTCTGCCCACATCAGTCACACAGCTCAGGTCTACATTGGAACACACCGGGTATTATCACAAATTCATAAGAGGGTATGCGGAGATCACTGCCCCAATGGATAAGTTGTTAAAGAAATATGCCAAGTTCGAATGGAGTGAAAGCTCCCAGGAGATTCTAGATAAACTAAAAGGTAAGATGGCTACTGAACCAATATTAATATTTCCATATTGGAAAAAATAATTCCACATACATGTTGATGCCTCATCGATTGTGCTTGGTGTAGTGTTAACCTAGCCAGGAGATGGCCCAATTGACCACCTAATTACATTTTATAGTAGGAAACTATCAACAGCAAAGAAAAATTATACCACAACTAAAAGAGAAGGACTTGCAAAAGTACCTGGTCAATAAGCCAGTGTTGGGGGGAAAATATGCCAGTGGCTCCTCCTATTTCACGAATTTGACTTTGAAGTCATTGTTAATCGAGGATGACTAAATTTCATGACTGACCACTTATCACGAATTGAGAGTAGCGAGGAACCCACTTGCCTAGAAGAAAATTTACCAGATGTGCAACTATTTGCTATAGATGTTCTTGACAAAGAATTTGATGCAATTATACATTTACTTAATACAGGGTATGCACCTGAAGATTATTCATTATGGAAAAATAAACAACTAGTTGTCAAGGCCTCAGACTGTACGCTAATAGAGGGACATCTCTATAAGTTGGGACCAGACGAAATACTGTGAAGATGTGTTTTTTAGTATGAAAGACAATGGGTAATGGAAGAAGCACATGAGGGTATCTTAGGAGGACACTATGCTAGGAAAGAAACTACCTACAAGATTTTGCAAGTTGGACTCTAATGGCCAACGGTATGTATGGATACAAGAAAATACTATCATAATTGTGAAAAGTGTCAAATAATGGGGAAACCACCGCGACATGATGAAATTCCACTTGTACCACAAATTACACTACAGGCCTTTGATAAATGGGCAGTGGATATTATTGGCCGTATTAGTCCACTAGGAAAATGAGCAAGTGCATGTTATATCATTACTGCTATAGATTACTTAACAAGAAGGGTAGAGGCTGCACTTGTAAAGGATTGTACTGCTACAACTGTAGCCCATTTTCTCTTTGAGAATGTCATCACAAGATTTGGTTGCCTCAAAATTCTAATCAGCGACCAAGGTACATATTTTGTAAATAAGCTAATTGTTGAACTGACTGCAGAATTCCAAATCCAAAACAAGAAAACAACACCCTACCATCCTCAAGCAAATAGAACTGTTGAGGCATTCAACAAGATACTGGAGAATGCGCTGACCAAAGTATGCAATGTACATAGAGATCACCAGGATCAAAAGGTCTCAGCAATACTATGGGCTTATAGAACAACTTGTAAATGACTAATTGGATACACCCCTTTTCAATTAGTCTATGGAAAAGAAGCAGTAGTACCCATGGAATACATTGTCCCAAGCTAGCGAATTGCTATGGTAACAGAGATGACAGATATGGGTGGTGTAGAAGAAAGGTTAGCACAGCTAATTCAAATGAAGGAAGAATGTTTTATTACCGGTTTTCATCAAAATGTGGAGAAGCGGCGACAAAAATCTTGGCATGACTGCCACATCACAACAAAATAGTTCAAGGTTGGTGGACTTGTTCTGATGTATGATAGTAAATTCCTCAAGCATATCGGTAAGCTCAAAACGCATTGGTTAGGTCCATATGTAGTCATGCACATTACTAAAGCAGGTGCAATAAAACTACATAAGCTGGATGGCACCCGAGTCATAGGCATGATCAATGGAATCCGATTAAAACCCTATGATGATGATGGTGCCTTGGCCCCATAAAAAAAAAGGTTGTTGGCAAGAAGTGACAGAAGCAGTAGATAGCTAGCAGACACTAAAAACCGATGCAAGATTGGGCACTATTAAATGATCGAGCAGCATTAAAGTGGCAACTCCAAGAAGACAGGAGGATGTCTTTTGGGGTCACATCAGGTAAAGCGCCCTTAACTTCCCTAACAAATGAGTAATTAAGTTTATGCATGCCAAAGATAAACCCATGTGCCCTACCAGACGGTCCTTCATGCCCCTTGGTCCACTTAAAGGCTCATCAGTTGTAATTAGCCATTACCTCTGTAGTGTATCCTTTTCTTAACCATCACTAATTAGAAAAATAAAGGGCCCAACCACTGTATAGACCAAGTATCCATTACACTTGAAGACCTGGCTTATTGGAA
Organism: Pseudotsuga menziesii; assembly: GCA_001517045.1. Lineage (NCBI taxonomy): Eukaryota > Viridiplantae > Streptophyta > Pinopsida > Pinales > Pinaceae > Pseudotsuga > Pseudotsuga menziesii. The sequence goes on along the minus strand of LPNX010732221.1, from coordinate 257,707 downwards.
ACACTACAGCAGTATGCCTGAACCAGTGTGACCACCATGGAATATGAAGAAGACCCAGGAAAAGATGAAATCAACACCTAGGCCAAGAACTGTTAAAAATCCATTACAAAATCTGTCGTAGTTATCCCCAGAAATGAGCTAGCTCACACAGCTAACTCCACCCCAGCCACTGTTGCGACCAACAGGCGCTCAACTTTTTGTCACTATGCAATCCATGCATGATGACCCCCCAATTTCATCCCGCCCAACAGGAAAAATTCCCAAAGCTCATCGACCCAACCTGGTTCAGCCATCATCACCAGATGCAAAGGGCACTGAATAAGAGAAGAACCTACTTCCTCCCTATGTATTTCCCAAGAAGCTTGGTGCTGAATTAGTAATGGTGAGAATTCCATAACTGTTGGAAGAACCCACAATTCCAGAGGGTGTTTTGAAACCCCAGATTGACACAACATCCGAAGATTCCATCATACCCAAGATATAGGCATTAAATTTTGAAGACTATGATACCCGGAAGCTTGACATTCCCAGAGATCAGTTCATGGAACAAAAATCCAGGTGACCGCCGAATCCACATGTTCTCTCTGTAAAGGAATATGCACAAAGACTGGAATAGTCCGGTTTATTAAATCTGCTTCTTATGCCTCACTTTGGCTGTTATAGGCCAGTGTGAATGTATGTCAAGAAGCTCCTTGTGTACTTCCATGGGGGATAGCTTTGGCTGGACAAGCCATACAAGGTAACGGTTGACCTAATATTTGACATTACAGGACTACCATGAAAGGGACTCGAACCAGCTACATACTTGCATAATGACGGTGAAAATATCGACACAATCAATATGAAGACCAAGTACCAGCTCATCTATGGCAGAAAGGGCTTCCTCATTAACTCCATTGAGGATGATTCTGTGTAAGTAGCAACAAATATTTTGTGTAGTAAGGTCCTGTGCAAGATGAGATTAGCTGAGTGTACAGCCGTAGTGGTAGAACTTGTAGAGAAATGTAATACAGGGTGTGCACATTAACTGGTCCTAGTTCCTCCTAAATGAACTATTGGACGATGCACAAGACACGCAGGAGAAACCAACATCTAAGTTTCACTTCTCCTGGATCTTAATTTTAATTTCTTTTGTAGTATAGGCTTCGCCACTGGACTATCATCATATGGATATTCTTGAGGAATTCCTGGGTAGATTGTATCAAAACCTATGGGACCATAAGGACAACAAATGCAAGACTGATGCCAGAATTATCATTTCTTACAAGGAGAAAGGCTCCAACAAATTGTATGTGTGTAGTACTGGCTATCTTCTGCCACGGTTGCAAAATAATCATTCATTCAATTCTAGGCGGCGCCGCATAACATCATCTTGCACCCGCATGGGGACCCCAATAAGCAAGCATTGCCAACATTATTCCTCCTCATAAATGCTGACATTGAGTGAGAAATCAAGGATTGGCCTATAGAATGGCTTACCCAATATGAGAAGCCAATGGAGCAATAGATAGGGCCACGGGAGGGACCCCTGGAAAATCTGACTCAACTTCACACTAGGTCAAGTATATAAGAGCCCGAGGATAGCTCCCAAGAAGATGAAGTTGAATATAACCAAGATCTACCTAATGAAATCCATAATGACCCTGCTGTGAGTGAGGATTTGAGCACTGATCAAGCCAGGAAAAGGAGGGACAAGCAGCCCATAGAAGAAGATGAGGACGAGGATACATTGAGCCTCCCAGGTAATAAGTGGTAGAGGTTTGATAGCACCCGTCATAGGGATATACCAGCTGAAGACTTGACCCTTCTTCGTGATGCTATGGCCGTGGTTATAGAGAAAACATTGAGTAGACTCGTAACCAGAAAATCCAATTAGACAGTATCCATCACCACAAAAGTAAACCAACTCGCACGAACTGTCACTGAAGTGTGAGACACCATGTAGGCTAGAACATATGTTTCCACCCAATCAGATGCCTTAGCGGCGTCAATAATGATTCCACCCCTAGAAATAGAAATGCTAGTTGATGCATTATCTAAGAAAGGTGAGGAGAATAATGCAAGTATCCATAACTTGGACACATTGATTTTAAATTTTTCAAAGTTAACTTTGCTGCAGGTATACTCTATTCAGCAGGCCGCAACAAAGATCAAAATTCATGAAGATGTAGCTACCTCTTAGAAAGATAAGTCAACCAAGAAAGCAAAGGAACGAAAACAACTGATCAACCACCAAAGTGCAGAGCTAGTATCCCAAGCACAGAGGCAGACCCTCCTAGAACAAGCTATAAAGAAAGCAACAACCCAACTCTTCGATGAGCAAGAATATTATGAGCTCAAACTGGTGCATCAATTGTCACATCTATCCAAGTTGGTCGTAGACCTCCAGAAAGAGATCTGGTAGATTAAGCTCAACACGTAGCCTAGAATTCCCCTAGAAGTACAACACCGAAGGAAATAGGCGGCAACCCAAGCTGTTTCCTGGCTACAAGAAGCCGAGAGTGTTTATGCAGAGGTATTTGAGACAATTGTTGTAGCATGGGAACAAGTCTTCGATGATGCAGTGGATGAACAACTGGTCGAATAAGCACGGTAGGCTGATTTACAAATATTGGCACTCAAAACAGATATTAAGAAAATCTCAATGAAAGAGAAGATCACCCAGGGAAATGACCTTAAGGAGCTCCTCAATAAGTCCAGAATGCCATGTGACCAGGAAACCATGCATAACAAGGTAATGGCGGAACATCAGGCTGAAGCTGAAAGGATAACAAAGTTAATTCAACCAGTTTGACAGTGCATCCATGATTTCACTCACGCACTGGCCCATACCTCATCTAACCACCCAAGTAGTAGCACAGTACAGGAGCTTGAGTAGCAGGTAGAACAAGCTTACCAGGAAATCAAAACAATTACACCTATTCTAGCCCAGTTTCAACAAAACATTGGAAATACAACCCAGTTTCCAAGGAATGATAGAGCTGCAATGGATGCCGCAAAAGAGATCTGAGAAGAAGTAAGAGAAGCATAATGTAATGCAAATAAGGGCATATAGAAACATGATGCAGAGCAGCAGAAGTGCCACCAAAAAGGACAGTCAGACGTAGAGCAAGTCCAGGAAGTTCCCCCCCAAAAAAAAGGGGGGAGGGAAGGAGTAGACTGCACAAATAATAATGCAGTCATCAAAAAAAAAAAAACAAGAAACCGCTCTCTCTATTTTTTCCTACAAGGCATGAAGCAAAATGAGATGCTCACATCTCCCTTGCTTAGTGGCTCAGATTGAGCCACAGGTGAGTGTTGGGGGACTGTTGGCCCGGGAAAGGGGAATAATAAGTAATTTTTTGCACATAGCCAAGGAATATGCATGAACGTGTGTGATGGAGGCAAGGGAAGAGCGCAAAGGGTGAAAAGGGACCACGAAATAAGAAGAGAGGAGTGTGTGACAAAGAAAAGACCAGTGCAGAGGCACACAAGGAGGAAATGGTCGAAAAGTGACATATACGGGATCCAGATCATGGTTGTATAAGAATGTGTAAGCCTGTAGCTATGCACATGCGATAATATATTTGTAATTTAGACCGATAGTGCCTTGTGTCAAGTCATGATCACCACAGCTGTTACCAGAGGGATGGCTAATGGTGACGACTAACAGACTGCCGAGATGGAGTTGGCCCTACGTGGCCATGTAAATTAGTATAAATAGGAAGGATGCAATAGTTAGAAAGTTAGATTTTTGTTAGTTGTAAGTACATAATGAGTTAACAGATGAGAGTTGCATACAGTTGTGGAGAGTAGGTCTCAGAGAGGGTAATTAGGAGAAAAGCTCTGCTAGAGTGGTGCAAATTCGAGGTGAGTCGATCCATGCTATATATAGATCCGTAGGTAGTAGCAGTAGGTTAGGAGGAATAAGACAGAGAACATGAGAACTATGAGTATGAACTTAAAGACATATCTCAAGATCAGTCTGCATCCCACAGACTGCAAGGTGCTATATCGTTTCTCATGCCAAATATGAAGCACCTTGGTGGTTTTTCTGAGATGGGTTTCCAAGTTATTTCATGTGTCCAAATGAATGACTGGTGTGGTGAATGGTTATATGATTGATTTATAGTTGCTTTCTGTATAATGTTGATGCATTCCAGTCTTGAGAAATTAATGAATAGAATGTATTGTAGATTGAACCATCACATGTATATTTCGATGTGATTCCTGTTATGCAGTTCAAATTAGAGCGTGGGATAAATTAAATTAAATGCAGCTATGCTGCACTAGTTGTGCCAGTTGTGAGGAAGGGAAGAAGACCAAGTCACACAGAATTACATACTATTGTGCTCAGTTGTGTAGGACCGACTCCATTATCCAGTCACCCTTCTGCATTCGTTGAGCGCTTGGTTGCAAACCAAGGGACTATAATTCCCCAGCAACTGAACCATTTGTTGGCTGCATTCCCTTGCATGTACAACCCAGGTCTTGTGTAGCCCACTGATCCAGCAACTACCTGAGATACCAACCTGACAAAGCATGTGCCATTGGAAACACCTACAAAGTAGGTACAGTCTCACCTGAGATATCTCACAGATGGGTAACCGCCGAAACCAAGTTTTCACTATTTTCGGTGAAGTATAGTCCCTTGGTTCGCAACCAAGGTCTCAACAAAGGCATCAAGGTGACTGGATAGTGGATTCGGTCCTACATGACTGAGAAAAATAGTATGTCATTGTGCACGATTTGTTCTTCCGCCCTTCCTCACAACTGGCGCAACTAGTGTGATGCAGCTGCATTTACTTCAATTGATCGTACACTCTAAGTCAAACTGCATAATAGGAATCACACTGAAATATAAATGTGTTGGTTCAATCTACAATACATTCTATTCATTAATTTATCAAGACTGGAATGGATCAATATTATACAGAAAGAAACTACAAATCAATCATATAACGATTCGCCACACCAGTCATTCATTTGGACACACAAAATAACATGGAAACCCATCTGGGAAAAACCACCAAGGTGCTCTTCATCTGGCATGAGAAAAGATATACCACCTTGTTGTCTACAAGATGCATACTAATCTTGAGATATGTCTTTAAGTTTAGACTCATAGTTTTCATGCTCTCTCTCTCTTATTCCTCCTAACCTACTTCTACTACCTACAGATCCACATATAGCCTGGATCGAATCACCTCGCTTCTGAACCACTCTAGCAGAGCTTTTATCCTAATTATCCTCTCTGATACCTACTCTCAACAATGGTATGTGCTTCTCATATGTTAACTCATTCTATACTTACAACTAACAAAAATCTAACCCTCTAACTATTGCATCCTTCCTATTTATACTAATTTACATAGCCACACAGGGCCAACTACATCTCGGTAGTCTGTTAGCTCTCACCATTAGCCATCCCTTTGGTTACAGCTATGGTTATCATGACTTGACACGAGGCACTATCAGCCTGATTTACAAATATCTTCTCGTATGTGCATATCTATAGGCTTACGCTGTCTTATATGGCCATGATCCGGATCCTGTATCTGTCGCTTTTCGGTTGTTTCCTCCTTGTGTGCGTTCATGCTTGTATTTCCTTTGTGGTGCACTCCTCTTTTCTACTTTCATGGTCTCTTTTCACCCTTTTCACTCTTCCGTTACCTCCATCGCATGTGCACACACATCTTCATTTGCTACACATACAAAATTACTTCTAATTCCCATTTCCCGAGACAACAAACTCCATTGTAATATGGGTCAATTGTACCCGTATGAATATAACATAATATTGTCTTGAGTCTTCCTAGGTGAAGTCAGCCCAATGAATTTAGTGGGGCCAAATTGTTACGGTAAAAGTCAAGTGACTAAAAGAGTATAAATAGAGGAACTATGTTCCTCATTTGAGCACACACACTCACTTGTGTAGCACATAGGAGAGAGAGAGAGAGAGAGACCATCAAGGAGGATAATACTTGTTTTTGGGGTTTTATATTATACATCTATATAAAGGAATTTTTGTTGGGTTTTCTTTTCCTTGAGGGTTTCCCAGGATAAATATTGTTTCTATCTTGTGACTATGTTTCTTTCAAAGATTCTGTATATGTTACTATTGTGAATTTGCATTAAACATTAATGCTATCTAGCTAATCATATGAAATATGAAAAAAACCTTATAGGAATTTATCAATTGTTCCAATAGTTACTTCGAATGGTTGTCATTTCTTTCCAAAGATTCTCTTATCTCCATGAATAATTCATGGAAAATCCATCATAACTTCTATATCTATATCTAGTTGCATGGGTTGAACCATAATGAGTGTGGTCAAACTTAAGCATATATGACTGCATCATGATGTCGGGATTTAGCATCAAGAAAAAATAGATCACCCATAAGAATAGTGTCATGTTTCAGTTTGATCCGCGTTGAAATTTTACCACTGCAATATGCTTCCCCAATCAATGCTCATGCGCTAATAAGCACCTTTAACACAAAAAACATACTTGCATGCCCATACTTGGTCAGCATATTAGTAACTTATTGTTAGTGTGGCTCTAATAAGCATGGAATTAGTTGATCAATGAGTCCTTTCATCATCACCTGACACCTAGAAGAATCTAATTGTGCACTTAAGTTTAAAGCAACTTAGTCTAAAAATAAAGCCACATTAAAAAATATATATTGAATGGATTACTTACATAAGGATGTAAAGTTGGCTATAACCAAGCAATGCATATTAATTCTTCAATCATAACTATAGATGAGAATCAGTGTGATGTGGTAACACTAGATCTCTATGACATAGCATTCAAAAGCCCATATCCATGGAGATGTATAATAAATCAAAGACTGTACTGAGACAATACACATTTATCAAAGATATAAATAGATTCAGTGTGAAATCATAGATAAATACCAATTCAATTATCTGATCTAAACAACACACGCCAATAGGTCAATCTGTTCTTCATAGAAGTTTATACTTCAAGTTTTTATACAGAAAGGGATACAAACACAACTTGGAGAGATCCACTATGAAGAAGGAAAATGAAGATGAGCAATCCAATGCCGAGTAAGAAAATAAGTAAATATTTTTAGGAGTTTACAAGGCTACCAGTTTTGAAATTGAAGTGTATCAGAACCTTTCTACTATGTTATCTTCCTGTATTTCCTATTATGTCAAGGTAGGTCTAGCTACATGTCCCGTAATTTATTTATTGAATGGGTGAATTGAAGTGAAGTGAATTCGTAGGTTGACAGGTTTAATTTTTAGGTATTTCCCTAATCCAAGTGATGATGGATAAAGAGGTGCATCTATATGTATTGACACTGGGGGTTGCTGATCTGCTACTTAAATGAGAGCTAAAGATAAATAGGAGAAACATCTTTTAGATATAAATTTGTGGCAGAGAGTAGTTAATCAAGATGATTTTGTTGCTCCTCTATTGGTTGAACAAGTTGATTCATTCATTAGTTGTGGGTGATGGGTCCAAAGGGTAGGTGATGTGAGGGTCTCTTTATGAGGTAAGGTATGATCCTTGTGCTGTATAAAATACTAAATAAGCTACTTATCCATATTTCTACTATTGGTGAAACTAGGTTCACTATGTATGTTGTTGTTTTTGTTGTTCCATGTTATTGGTCCTACTTCCTGTGGCTATGTTCTAGTTGGATTTGGTGTTGCACCTAGTTTTTTGGGTTCTCCCACCTCAAACTTACTATGAACTAAGACATGATCACCATGCCCTTCAACAAGCTCTTCCTAATTCTATTTCAAGAAATCTTCATAGCCTCAAGAAGAAATCGTTCATGTTTGTTCCTTCCTCTTTAGTTCTTCAAGGAAAAGTTTATTTGTAGCATTTAAATCCTCCTCAAAAATCAGATTGCCACATTTTCTGTTACAAAGGTTTTTCAATAAAGAAAACTCTTTCTCAATCATTTGAATAACTTCCATGCTTTACTATGACCTCTCTTCTCTATGTTGCTTCTGTTGCACCTTAAATATCCATTGATGCTTGAGCACCCTTCAAAGCACCTAGAGAGGGATTCTTTTGGATTTTTTCCCACTCTTGAGTAGCATGGAGCATTTTCTCCCTTATGGAAGAGTGTCAATGCATTTTTTTCATTGACATTAGGCACCTCCAGCTCCTTAACCCTATTTATAGGAAGCGTCGATGCGTCTACTCTTTATGCCAGAAGCGTTAACATGCTGAAAAACAGAAAACAAGAATATTTGAGAAGCTTACATGTAAAATCCCTCATGGAGGAAGCCCCTATTAGCTAGGGAGATTTGGAACTTGACCTCCTCACCATTAGGGATAATCTCCTATCCCTTTACTAAAGAATCTCATCTCATATGAGAATCCCTTGGCATATAAAAGACGGCTTCATGGACTATGTGAAGAGAGACCAAGAAGAGCATCCTTATGTTGTTAGATTGAAGTCTGGTATTGAGGAAAAGTTGAGTGATTTTTTGTGCAAAGATCTTTGTGTGAGTGTGGAATGTTGTGAGTGTTTCAAATACCATTTCTGAAGACAAATCTATTGACATCAATTCTTTGGTTGTATATTTCCCTTTTTATTTGATTAATACAAAAGTGTTAGCCCCAAGAGTTAGCTCAATCGGTCGAGCAACCGTAGTTAGGCCTCTCGGCAAGTTAGTTCGTGGGATCCATTCTCCTCGACGCTCTTGGGGTTAGGCATGAAGTGTGCCGAGAGTGAGGCCCCTTCAAGTGGGCCCTCTTGAAATTATTCCGTGGATGTAGCCCGTCGATCAGGCCGGCGCGTGAACCACATTGAAAAAAAGCCCCAAGAGTTAGCTCAATCGGTCAAGTACTCGTAGTTAGGCCTCCCATCATGTGAGGTCGTGGGATCCATTCTCATCGACTCTCTTGGGGCTAGGCACGCAGCGACCACGGGTGTGAGGCCCCTTCGGGTGGGTCCACCAGAAATTATTCTGTGGATGTAGCCCGTCGGTCAAGCCAGTGCGTGAACCACATTGAAAAATAAAAAATAAAAAATAAAAAATATAAAAAATACAAAAGTGTTCCCCTTTCCCATATTTGAGTTGTGTTAATATCAAACAATTATTGTTAGACTCCTTAATCATTAATATGGATTGTTAATCTATATGGTTACTATTATATTGTTGTCTTGTTTTTCTATTGCTTCTTTCGAGGTACTATAGATCACATGAAGAGCAGTGTAACAAAGACTAGAGCTTTCAGATTTGAGGTATAAGAGTGACTTTATTGAAGTATATTAACCATATAGGGAAAGGATATACTACTGTGGTGTTTTTTTCTATACTTGTACCATACATGATAGACGAATAAGCGGTGTCTGTATTAGTTGAAGAATTAATACAAACCAAATTGGTGACCATACTGGGGATAACTTGATCTAGTCAGATCTGGGGCAGATCCAGTCATACCTGAAGCAGATCCAGTTGGATCTAAGATCTTTGGTAACACTCTTAATTGTAAACTTTTAATTATCTTTTATTGACTCATATTAGTTGTTAAGGTGAGTGATCCACCCTATTTTATTATCAATTTGTCTATGTTGAAGTTTTCTTTAATTTTGTAACAATCTAGCTAAGTCCAACTTTTGCTTTCTTTTGTACGTGATTGGTTTTTCCCACTTGTAGATCCATTGGTGCACCTGGGAAGATTTGATAGAGTGTCATCCCTCTCAGGTTCCTACTACAACCTGACACTAAGCATTATTGGCACCTTCACTCAAATCGAACAGAGCACTACTGGCTCATTCACTCAATGTACATTGTACGTCGTCCACCTGCTAGCACTCTAGTGAAACCATACATAGTACGTCGAGGTAATCTCATCACTGCATTTGAGCCTAGGTTTTCATATTTTTTCTTTGTCTTAAGTTTCCTATGAAATTTGCTTGTTGTTTTCTTGTTGGATTTAAGAGTTTGGTAGCCTGATCTCACCTTTTGAGTTCATATTTAAGATTTTTCATTAATACGGAATTGTGGTGAAAATGAATTGTGTATGATTTATAGTTTTGGATGCATGTCTTGCTTAGTCCATTATCTGAAAAGTTTTTTATGAAAGACGAATATCTGTAGCACCTTTGAAATTGTTTAATTTCAGTTATTTTATGTTCTTTATTTTTTGAAGCATATTAAAAAATACAAAAGAAGTCAGCTAGCTTGTTTTGTTTGCATGAGTACTTAGGAAAATATTTATTTATGAGTGCTTAGGAAAATATTATTGCTGGTTTGCATGAGTTCTTAGGCAAGTATATATTTATGAGTTTCATTAAGAAAGTTTAGTTTTTAATAGAAATTAGAGGCTCTCCTTCCTTTATCCTTTCAGATATTATATAGTATTAATGGTGAAAGGATTGTGTGTTTGAGAAATTGTCATTGATCTTGAAGATTAATTTATTGAAAGTAGCATGGCATATTGTTTTTAAAAGAGAAAGATTTATACCCTACTCCAGTTAGCCTTGATCGAAGAAAAAGAGTTTCATTACACATAGATTTTAAATTCGCATCTTGATATACACTCCAGAAACATTCACTAACCATTAAGATAAAATCAACGATACCTTAGGTTAATTTTTTTTAGTAATTTGAGTGATGGGATAAAGACGTGTTCTGACATCTTAAAAGATAGGAGCTATTGTTTTATGCCCGCACTACATTCCAGGGGCTGTGTGGTTCTTCCATGTACCGTCAGTATATTGAACGACCTTTCACGTACCATTGAGGTATATAGAAAGGTACTTCATGCAATAAATTGCTTATCGAAAGGCCCCTTTTGTTGGGGTTCAGACTTTGAAGGTCCTTAGTTTTGGCAACTCCGCGGTTTTGGTGTGAAGCTTGTAAGAGGAGTTGCGGCACAAAATAGTCTTAGGGGCTTCAGGGTTGGATCAAAGCCCCTATTTTTGTAAATGACCCATGGTTTAAACCCATGGTTTTTGAGTGCCCATGGTTTACATCCATGGTATTGTAATAGTGCACTTGTATAAATAGGGACTTATGTAAAGGAGTCAACTAGGTTTTTTTAACGATTGATGTATGATGATTTGATGCGAAGAAGTTAAGATCTATTTTTGGGTTTAAGGTTAAGTCCCATTTGAGTGCGTGGATGACCTCTACAGTTGTGTGCACAGAGGGTTTTGAAGAAGGTTAAGTCCCAGCTGAGTGCGTGGATGATCTCTGCAGCTGAGTGCGCAGAGGGTTTGTGTAAGAAATATTCTGTAGCTAAGTGCACAGCTTTGGGTGATTAAGAATATTTGCAGCTGAGTGCGTAGATCAGAACTGTGTGTTTGTAAAGAGTTGAATATAAACGTAGTTCTGTGGACGTAGACCCTACACTGGGGGTGAACCACGTATATCTTGTGTTGTGGTGGTTCTTTTATGTTGTTTCTGTTATGTTTTTATGCATTTGATAAGTAGATGAATGATAAAGTAAGATAACTGTTAAGTATTAACTTCGCTGTGAATTCCCAATTAAGGGTTAAGCAAGAAACTGTCTTTTATCTAAACTGCGAAGCTATTTAAGTGAATGTTGAAGCTCTGTATTGCATAAATATTTGTTGTTAAGACTAAAGGTACATTAATATTTCTCTTTTGCATGCAGAAACCTGATTCTGTGGCACCCCATAGCTGTTTCGGGTGAGACTGCAACCTATTCGCAGGTTGTTTCTGAAAGGGCCAACACTGTGGGTTTGTTTGTTGGTGTGAAGATAAGAGTATAAGAACCCGGTTCTGCCCTAAGTGCCAACAAATTGGTTCCATTTCCGGTTGAACCAGTATCTACTTCAAGAGGGATCTACGTCGTACCGAGAGGGATATGTTTTGGAGGCCCTCAGTAAAATAAATCGATGACTGGGTTGAAGATACTTATCTGAAATTTGCTAAACAAGAAAATAATGATCCTCATCGTAGCTCAGACAACTTCTTGCAAAGGTATGTTTTTACTGATATTTATGAAATTTTCTTTGGTAGTATCCACATAGAATTGCACCATTGGTTATCCAGGTTGACAAAAAGAAAGACAAACTTTGAAGAAGATCAGTTTCCTGCCTGGACCCCAGAAAGAATTACACTGTTGAAAAGGGTGAACAATGCGGTATCAAGAGCTGTTGACTTTTGGACAACGCGAACCATTGAATCATTTGTGACGGAGTTCTCCATCGACACACATACTTCTTTCAGCGAAGCTGAACGACAGTTTTTTAAAGGACCTAGGGGTAAGTACCTGAATTCATTAAGTCTGAAAATTAAAATGCTCTTGACTGAGAAAGGAATATTGCTTATCGAATCAGATTGCTAGATTTATTGCTACTAACCTATGTTTGGAAGCGAAAGTGACTTCGATGAGGAAAGTAGTTTGCTTCACAGAGGTAAAAGATACAAGACAATTCTTGAATCCTATAACCTAGGCCAGAATACCGATTATACCCCATTAAGTCCAGAAGAATATGAACCTAAAGAAACCCCTTTTGTTAGAAACCCTCCTATCACCCTGCAGCGAAGATCTGTTGTCCCTGAGAACCCGTCGCAGTCTGAAAGTAACCCTATCCCGAGTAGTCATGTCGCAGGTTAGTCTACCTCAAAAATTTCCCTTCCTCCTGTTACCAGTATTCCCCCTCCTCCTCCCCCTCCCCCTCCCCCCTCGATCTAATATGGCCCATGTGAATGATGATATCAAACTCCCAATTTTTAAAGGAACTGGATCAGAGGATCTAGAGCATTTTTGGTTCTTATGCGAAGCTGTTTGGAGTGATAAGAATATTATGGATCAAAATACAAGAAGAGCGCAGCTGGTCACCTCTTTCAGAGACCGAGCTTTGAACTAGTTTATGAATTTTTCCAGTACTTGGAACTATATCTTGGCTGATATTAAAAAAGCAATGATCAAAGAATTCAAGAAGCCTAAATCAGAGTCACACTGTATAACTGAACTGAAATAAATTCAGTAGAAGCGAGGTGAATCAGTTTGGTACTTTGATCAGAGGTTCAAGGTTCTGTTGGATCAAGTTAGTTTTACTATTGGACTAGAACAACATAAAGAATGGTTCATTGCAGCACTATTGCCTCATATCAGAACTCCACTTATGCAACAGAAGGTTGCTGATCAGCAAGAGGCGTTGGAAATTGCCATGAAACTTGAAACAGCTCCCATTTGAGATAATTCTGGAATAGCCCAAATACAAGCACAGTTAGCATAAATGGATTTGGAGCTTCGTGACATGAAAAAAGGGAAATATACTCGTGAAGAGGTTTGGTGTACACGATGTAAGATAGAAGGTCATGACAAAGAACAGTGTCCTGCATTAAAGAACTACCTAAATACTGGTGCACCAAACCTGTTTAACCCTAATGTCCTATATTGTGAGATCTGTCGAACAACTAGCCAGCATCAACCTGAATATTGCTACCTACTGCAGAGATATGTTCAAGTACCTAAGAATCCCTACTGCAAGTTTTGTAAGTCAGTTGGACACAATGAAGATGAATGTCGTAGCTTTGACCTCATGAGAGAGTGAACCTATGATGCTTATAGGGTACAACCCGATGCACAAGGCAATGATGGATATGGCTACCATGGTAGTACATCAGGTTGAGCTAATTTCAAAGGTCGTGGTCGTGGTGGTATGCCTGGAAGAGGTCAAGGCCAGGTTGTTCGCTATAACTCTAATCAGGCAGGACACCTAGCTAGAGACTGTCAGAACCCAAATTTGACATGTCGATACTGCAGAGCAGTTGATCATGTGATTGAGCAATTCCCATGGTTGATAGCCAAGATACAAGAAATAAATGGACCTCCTACTCAGAATATTCAGATGATTGCTGTAGAGAAAAGACATGTCCCAGCCATTAACGTTGTTACAAGGAGTGGGGCTACGACATAAGTGTAGAGTAAGGGGAAGTAGCCTGCCAAGGCTTGGGTTTGCAAGACCCTAGAGAAAATTCCAGCCTTCGATGTTGGAAGAGAAAAAGGAACATTTATGGAAGCTAGAAAAAACTTTGCTGATCCAAGAACATCAGTAGCAACTACGCAACAACATCAACAACAGTTACAGTCTCAAGAAGATTCGTTGGATCAAGTAAGTACACTAACATCATTTTTACAAAGTTGTATGAAGCTATTAAGAAATTAGAATGCCTTGAATGAGTTACAGAAATTTATTACATCCTACGAACCTCAGCGAAGCTATGATAGAGGAAAAATTGTTAATAGAGTTAGAAGGACTGGAAGAGAAATGAGATTGCATGCTTAGAGAGGAGATTATGACATGACTGATATCATTTTAGACCTAGGATCAGAAGTGAATGTCCTAACTAGGAAGACTTGGGAACAAATGGGAAAACCTATGCTGGAATGGTCCCCTATACAATTGAGATTGGCCAATCAGCAGAATATTGTGCCCCTGGGAAGATTCCCTAGTGTACCAGTGGATATAGATGGAGTCAGTACCTTAGCAGATTTTGAAGTCATTGAAATAATTGATGATAGCAACCCCTATCCAGTCTTGCTAGGAATTGAATGGGAAATAGATAATGATGCAGTAATCAACCTTAAGAATAGACAGATGACTTTTGAAAGGAAAGGCTTGAGAGTCATAGTACCGTTAGACCCTTCTCAAGGAGAAAGGTACATAGAGCCAGTCAAAGATGGAGATCATGATGTTTTGGATCATATTTAAAACATCATAGCTAAAGAAGAAGACTATGTTAACCCTACTAATGAAGGTATAATGGATTGGCAGTGTGACAGTTCTTGCATGACTGATTCAGACGAAGTCTTAGAGAATTAGCAGAATAGACTTTATGAGCTACATGGACATCGATGTGCAAGAATTACCAAGTCTCTCAGATGGGTTGGCTCATAGACAAGAGTCTTACCTACTTTTCATGGCTTGAAAGACCTAGAAGATTTTATTCTACAATTTTCAGAGCAAGTACCAGATTCACAGAAAATGGAGACTCTAGATTCAGTATTCAGAGCCATAGCTACCAGATGGTGGAATGGTCATAAAAAGTATATTCATAGTTGGGCAGCTTGTCAAAAGTTTCTTCACATGAGATTCATGGATCAACCTCAGGAGGTACGAAGCAGATTTAATGGTAAGACTAGCCCTCATGAACATTTAGAGCAGTGTTATAAAGCATGGAAGCATGTACCTTCTGAAGAATGGGTACATAGGTTTGTACACACTATGGAACCTGTAGCAAAGAACTGGTACGCATAGGTGGAGCTTCTCCGTGGTACTATAATTTGGGATAGTCTTGTTGATAGTTTTGTACTCACATTTTCTATTAATGAGGTTTTCCCTGCTTTAGACGTAGCTATTAGGCTGATCTAGACTAAGGTGTTTGATGAAAAAGAAATAGCCGAGTACCAACCTGATTGGAAGGAACAAGAAGCTAATGCAGTAGAATGCTTTAACCTCGCCATTGATGAAGACGATGATCCTCGCAACCTTAATATTCCTGATTCAGAAGGACACTATGAAGTACATGGAATAGCAGTTGAATCACTTAAAGTAACCCAGCCCTTGAAGACCAGGAAAATAAACATTGGATCAGAAGCAATGCCTAAGTATGCTACCATTGGAGCTTATTGGGACGAAGAAATGGTAAGCAAAGTAACTGAACTTCTCTATGAGTACCAGGACTTATTTCTGACGAAGTTCTCAGAAATGAAAGGTATCCTTGGTGACATAGGAGTGATAAAAATCCCTTTGAAAGCTGATGCGAAGCCTGTGAAGCAGCGCCCTTATAGGCTGAATCCTAAGTCTAAAGAAAAATTCAGGATGGAGCTAGATAAGATGCTCACTGCAGGAATCATTGAGCCTGTCGAAGAGTCCGAATGGGTCAGTCCTATGGTGGTACAAGAAAATAAGACCAAGGGAGAAATCAGAATCTGTTTTGATCTGAGGAAGCTAACTGATGCTTGTTTACATGACCCTTTTCCTACTCCCTTCACAGATGAAGTTTTAGACAATGTCGGAGGTCAAGAAGTGTATTCTTTCACTGATGGATTTTTAGGTTACCATCAGTTCAAAATTGCTCCAAAGGATCAACATAAAACAACCTTGGCTACAGAAATGGGATCTTTCCAGTATACTGTTATGCCCTTTGGATTGAAGAATGCACCTGCTATGTTTTCCAGAGTAGTCATATCTGCATTTAAGGAATTTATTCATAAGTTCTTAGAAGTTTACTTTGATGATTGGGCTATCCTTGGTTTATGAAAAGATCATGTAGCCAGTTTAAGACTTATGCTGGACAAATATAGACAGCATCAGATTTCATTGAACCTGAAGAAGTGTATCTTTTGTGCACCTTTTGGAATTCTGCTAGGTCACATTGTATGCAAGCAAGGATTGATGGTGGATCCTATGAATATAGCCATTATTGTGAAATTGCCACCTCCGAATTCTATTAAGCAACTTCTTACTATGCTTGGTCATACTGGATATTACCAGAAATTCATTAAAGGATATGCTCAGATTACAGCCCCTATGGAAAAGAAATTGAAGAAAGATATTAAGTTCGAATGGACACCTGAATGTCAAGAAAGCTTGGACATTTTGAAAGAAAAGATGGTAATTGCCCCTATCTTAGTATTCCCTGACTGGATTAAGGAGTTTCATGTTCATGTCGATGCATATTCCATTGCTTTAGGTGTAGTATTGGCTCAGTCAGGTGAAGGTAATATTGATCACCCCATTGATTTTGCAAGTAGAAAGTTGTCCACAGCAGAAAAGAATTACACTACGATAGAATGAGAAGTTCTAGCTATGGTTTATGCTTTGTAGAAATTTTGACATTATTTGTTAGGATCTCATTTTAAGATGTTCACTAACCATTCTGCTTTGAAGTATTTGGTTAACAAGACTATGTTAGGTGGAAGGATATGTAGATGGTTGATTTTATTTTAGGAGCATGACTTTGAGATCATAGTTAAGCCTGGAAGACTTAACTTGGGGCCTGACCACTTGTCGAGGCTCGAGTTAGGAGAAGAACCCACTAGTTTGGACAAAGGTCTTCCTGATGCCTAGTTGTTTGCCATCCAAATGGTTGATGACTATTTCTAGGATATTGTTCAGTACTTGTCTACAGGTTTTGCACCCTCTGAGATGACAACACAGCAGAAGAAGCAGCTGGTGGTTAGAGCAGCTGAATTTACCTTAATAGTAGGATAGATATATAAGATGGGACGAGATGAAATACTGTGAAAATGTGTCTTGGAGCATGAAAAGCCATTGATTTTGGCTGAGGCACATTCTGGAGTAGCAGGAGGTCACTATGCAGGAAAATATATGGCACAGAAGATTCTGATAGCTGGATTGTGGTGGCCTACAATTCATAAGGATGCAAGAGAGTATTGCCACAGCTGTGACATCTGTCAAAGGATAGGCAAACCATCCAGGAGGGATGAGATGCTTCTGGTTCCACAGGTAACTTTACAATCATTTGACAAATGGGCTATTGATTTTGTTGGACCAATCAATCCCACTGCAAAGAAATCTGGAGCAAGATACATTATTACAGCAACTGATTACCTTACTCATTGGGCCAAAGCTCAACCAATCAAGAACTGTAGCGCTGCTACAGCTGTGAATTTCATATTTGATAACATCTTGTCAAGGTTTGGGTGTCCTCGAATTCTTATGAGTGATCAAGGATCACATTTTATGAATAAGACTATTGAAGAATTGACCGAAGAATTTCAAGTATATCATCAGAAGAGTACTGCCTACCATCCTCAAGCAAATGGAACTATCGAAACCTTTAACAAGATTCTAGAGCACGCTCTGACGAAGGTTTGCAATGTTAACATAAATGATTGGGATCTTAGAATTCCAGCATTATTATGGGATTATAGAACCACTTGCAAGAAGTTGATAGGCCACACACCTTTTAGGATGGTATATGGACAAGAAGTAGTTATTCCCATGGAATACATTGTTCCTAGCCTCAGAATATATGCCTTCACAAAGATGGATGATCTAGCCATGTTGAATGAAAGGCTGGCAAAGATACTAGAACTAGAAGAAGACAGATTCATTGCAGGTTTCCAGCAGCAAGTACAGAAAGCTAGAGAAAAAGCATGGCATGATAGACATATTAAGAAGAAGCATTTTCAGAATGGAGATCTTGTGCTCTTGTAAGACAGTAAATTCATGAAGTTCCCAGGAAAGTTCAAGACACATTGGAAAGGACCATACATAGTTCAGAAAGTTACTGATGGTGGTGCAGTTCAGTTAGCTAAATTGAATGGAGAAATTTTTCCCTCCATGGTGAATGGAAGTAGATTAAAGAAGTACAGGGACAAGCCTGTACCTATTGATCAAAAGTAATAGCAAGAAGGAGAGTCTAAGTACCAAGAACAGTTGAAATTGGGTACTAGACTATAATGAAGTTGTTCTCAGAGAGCTTTGGCAGATTGTTGGAAAATTCACAAAGTGTCGAAGGTTGTGTCATGGGTCGGGATGTGTCGAAGGTCCTTATTATGGAGAAGTTGAAGTTAGTGGTTGTGCCGAAGAATAAAGGTGTGTCAGAGCTTAAAATGTGACTGTTGAAAAAAAATAAGATTTGGTGGCGTCGATACGTTAACTGCATTAACTACCTGTAATGATGCGATTTTGGGAAATCTAGCATCGTTTGGACAAGATCTACCATTGCTCTGTCAGATTTGGTGTCTTTAATGCATAGTTATGGCAGATTTGGTCGATGGATTCTATAAGAAGACACCCAGGCCTGCGAATGTCGCATTACACATTTTTCTTGAGATTGAGTCCATGTCAGTTGATCACGAAGTTTAGGAATTGTTGAGATAATTTGAACAGAGGGGTCTGTAGAACCTTATGAGTAACCCACCTGCATCTACACCTCCCGAAGAGACTCCCTCAGTGCTGAATCAACCAATGTAGACACGATCTACCAGGAAGAAGTTTAAACCAGAATTTCACTCTAAGCAGAACGAAGACAGGAACAAGCCATCAGGGAAGACACCAGAGGATCCCGAGATGAATCCTTCTAGTTCAACAGAGCTCCCACCTTAAGGTTTTGAAGACTTTGGTGAGGATGAGAATGTTGCATCACAGCGTTCACCATATCTTCCGCCTGTTTGACTAGGAGTTCAGCCACCTCGACAGACAACCAAGTTCACATTATGCACCCCTTAGCTGCCACAGGGTGTGCAGTTGGTCAGAACAATGACAGGAAAAATAGACTGGCTTAAGTACGCAGGCCACGATATGAATGATCGTGGGAAGTTTCCACAGTTCGCACGTGGAACATACTTGCACGCCGTCCATTATCCGGAGACTAGAATGATGTTGCTTGAAGTGAAACAGTGGGCTGATAGCTTGGAGCAAGCTGGCTTGTTGAAGATGCTCAATGTCCCCCACTTTGGTCACAGCACGTAGGTTACCATGGTGGTCAAACAGCTATTGGCATTGGTGCATGATTGGAACCTATGGATAGGAAACCAGCGAATTTCCATTGATGGAGAATTGATTCACAGGATTATAGGCTTGCCAAAGGAAGGGCCTGATCCAGGGATTGAATTTGTTTCAAAACATGAAGATACAAAGCTGGCACAACACATGAAGGACCGCTTTGGCTTGACGAAGGGAAAGCGAGGGTATCAAACCTTAACCATTTGGCACCAAAACATTCACTTCGTTGTAGAGCTCTTAGCATGCAAGCTAATGTGGAAGTGCAGACCAAATGAAGTACCTGCCTCAATTGTCAGTATTGTTGCGAACTGTGCCGAAGGATAGAGTTACAAATGGGCAGAGTACATTGCGAGAGAGTTCCTCCAATATGTTCGTCATGCACAGGAGAAAGGTAGACCCTTTCATTATTCCTAGTTGATAATTCTTATTGCACTGGTAGGATGTAAAGAACCTACCGAGGCACAGTTTGTTGATGTGCCTCCACAGATGCCTGGTGCAGCAAGGTACACATCTCTTTGGGTGTCACAGGATAAAGCCTTATAGCAGATGACGAACTACGTGTTCTCCTTCTATGCATTGAACATCTCCTATGAGATTCTGAAGACGCCGCGGCTCAGTAGTGAGCTATTTTCTCAATATGCGGGAGTGGCCAACTTCAAGGCCGACATGCACAATGTCTTCACCCAGGCCCACACGGATAAGAAACATGCATGATGGAAGTTGCCATACGTGGTGACCCAAGAAGACATCGTCGCAGTAGTTCAAAAGTGGTCGACTGAATGGATGAAGGACGTAGGGACAAGGCCCAGCATACCAGTCCCCCCAGTAACAGATGTGGGCACAGGTCCTAGTCAGACACAGTAGCATAACCCACTCAAAGAAACTGAAGAAAAAAGTGAGTCGTAGAAAAGCAGAGATGACCAGGGTGGAGATGACAGAGCTGATGAAGAAGAAGAAGAATCGGTGAAAACCATCTCAGACCCCAATCAACCAGATAAGCGCAAGTCACCAGAGGCAGAGGAATTTGCTAAGCCTCAGCCCAGAAATAAAGCGAAGGCATCAAAGGGGAAGAATATTATCGAAGAGCCCACTTTGATGGTTAAAGATCTTGATCAAGCTCTGACAAATTCCACAGAAGTATTATCTCGCAAGTGGGCATAGTTTGCAGCTACGCACCTTGATGCGCTTACCGGCATAGCACAGCGAATTACAGAACTGAAGGAGTTAGCAGAAAAATCAACGACTGGCGCTGTAGCAAGCAGTGTCCTAGTAGGCACGCAACCAGATACAAGGAAATGGACAGCCAAAGATAACAGAGGACAAGTGCCAAGTGCAGCCCTCATAATAACTGATGCAGCATCTCACTCGTAGATGAGCATGACAGTTGGGATAGATTACACCAATTTTTTTATGCCAGAGCTGCACCTTTGTCAATTGGAAATCATGAAGGAGATCTAAGAACGAGACAGCCACTCACAAATGTAGTTGGAAAATACCACGAAGTGGAGTGAGAGCCTCGTAGCGCAGTTGGAAGAAGCAGAGCAGAAGAAGAGGGAAGCAGAAATCATGTAGGCTACACTTGCACGAGCAGTGGATGAGGCGTGTCGGAGTCTCCCTGACTTCGACATGCACGCTGAAGAAGAACCCAAGAAAAGAATCCTCAAGATAAAAGACCATGCACAATAGTCTCGAATCCTGATCGAGAAGATGAAAGAAGAACATGAGGCTCAAATTGTAGAGCTTCAACTTTGCATCATTCCTGAGAGTCCACCAGAGGTCAGGGAGCAGTGTCGTAAAGACATTCAGGCCTCAGCAATGAAGATCTCAGATCTTGTGAGCAGTGCAGCAAAGCTACTAGATGAAAGCATCGAGGCCTGGGCAAACTTGTAGGACAACCCAGAAGTCAAAAAATTGCAAGAAACCATCAAGCAGCGACAGACAGAGCTCGATGCAATCAAAGTGGAAATCAAGACATTGCCTCCTATGCAGAAGATGCTTAAGGTAAAGCAGAGCAATGAGCTCCAGCAAGAAATTTAGGAGTGCAGAAGGAAAGAAACACTGTTGGTGAACTCTGTGCAGCCCCTTATTAATGAGGCCTTGGAGTTGAGCACTGCTATCGACAACCAGTTCATGAAGGAGTATGATGCGTTTGCACAAGAAAAGGCCAACGAAGCATCTGCAGCAGTATTGTAGGAGATAGTCGAGAAGGAGCAAGCAGCTGAAGATATCATACGCAACCTCAACAAGCAATTTACTATCTTCTCCAACAAGATTCTCCCTCCGAAAAAGTAGCAGAGTGTCCCGTGACGGGACACTGGTGAATCTTAGGGGCCTGTTGGGGTTCGGACTTTGAAGGTCCTTAGTTTTGGCAACTCCGTGGTTTTGGTGCGAAGCTTGTAAGCGGATTTGCAGCACAAAATAGTCTTAGGGGATTCGGGGTTGGGTCAAAGCCCCTCTTTTTGTATATTACCCATGGTTTAAACCCATGGTTTTCGGGTGCCCATGGTTTAAGCCCATGGTATTGTAATAGTGCACTTGTATAAATAGGCACTTATGTAAAGGAGTCAACTAGGTTTTTTTAATGATTGATGTATGATGATTTGATGCAAAGAAGTTAAGATCTATTTTTTGGTTTAAGGTTAAGTCCCAGCTGAGTGCATAGACGACCTCTGCAGCTGTGTGCGTAGAGGGTTTTGAAGAAGGTTAAGTCCCAGCTGAGTGCATGGACGACCTCTGCAGCTGAGTGCGCAGAGGGTTTTTGTAATAAAGATTCTGCAACTAAGTGCATAACTTTGGGTGATTGAGAAAATCTGTAGCTGAGTGCACAGATCAAAACGGTGTGTTTGTAAAGAGTTGAATATAAACGCAATCATGTGGACGTAGCCCCTACACTGGGGGTGAACCACATATATCTTGTGTTGTGGTGGTTCTTTTATGTTGTTTTTGTTATTTTTTTATGCATTTGATAAGTAGATGAATGATAAAGTAAGATAACTATTAAGTATTAACTTCGCTGTGAATTCCTAGTTAAGGGTTAAGCAAGAAACTATATTTTATCTAAACTGCGAAGCTATTTAACTGAATGTCGAAGCTCTATATTGCATAAATATTTGTTGTTAAGAATAAAGGTACAGTAATATCCCTCTTTTTCCTGCAGAAACCTGATTCTGTGGCACCCCATAGTTGTTTCGGGTGAGACTGCAAACTGATCGTAGGTTGTTGCCGAAAGGGCCAACACTGTGGGTCTGTTTTTTGGTGTGAAGATAAGAGTATAGGAACCTGGGTCTACCCTAAGCGCCAACACCTTTCATATGGTTTTTCATTAGAGAGCACTAATATGGATTTGAGCTCCCATGTACCTTGAGTATATCGAGACACCTCTCTAGGATACCTTAACAGACTGAGAAAATCCTTTTGGCTGTCTTTTTGGAGAAATATAGCGAGAAAATAACTTAGGGAGCTACTACACATGTGCCATCCAGGTAGTTAGATATTCAAAAAAAATTATAGTCCCAATCCTCCTTTTATCATCTTACTGTTGGACCTTGAGGTATATAACAAGTTGTGACAACTTGAAAATCCTAGTGAGGAACCAACTATCATAAGCCCCATCCTGTCATTTAAGTTTTCCTATCACCTCATCTTGCGTATTTTTGTTTTTGTGTGATCTCTTCTTTAGAATTCTATATTAGAAAGCCTCAACCAACACCCTGGTTGATTTCCTTGTGAGACGTTCTCGTAGGTTGCAGGGTTTATCACCTAACTCCCCTCCTATTGTGGAAGGAAACAAAGGTGAAACCATGGACTAACTGGCTTCTACTGATTCTCATGTAGAAGATATTCTAGTTACTATAATGAGGGAAGAATTTTCTTCTTATGATAATCCCTTGTTAGTTAAACAACCCTCCATTGAAAATGTTTATTTTCATTTTCAGCTGGAAGGAAAACCTAGTTCATCGAATTGGATTTTCAATCACCCATTAGACGATACTATAGCGACAAAATTTGGTCCAAATTCTCCTTTTTGGGATACCTCTTTGGGGAAATCCATTTCTAAATACAGAACAACTAGACCTTCTTATGTTACTCCCACTAGAGAGGCTCCATTGAATTCATATTTCTTTAAGGGCTCTTGATCATCTATTGATCGGTTATGTTACCTTCAAGAGAGCCTGAGGAGAAGTTTTTCTCCTCTCCCCTCGCTTTCAGGAACAACCCCACCTAGATATCATGCACTTTCATCTTCCCAAGTAGCTCATGTCTCAGGTTCACCATCCTAATACATGGTTACTTAAGATATAGGTCAATCCTCCACCCCCAACCCACCTAATCAAAACTCTTCATCATTTTCCAGTTCCTTGATGGTTTCTAAGTCTAGGGGGAATTCCCAAGCTCAAGTTGCTTTTCCTACTAATGGAACCATTTTTAGTATGGGGCAGAACCTACCAATGAGAACACCAGTAGTAAACACTTCTCCTCCTAATACCAACATAGTTGTAGCCTCTTCTGGCCAGGGAGGACCTTCATGGGTCCAACCCGTCGTTAGTCCACTTTCTTGGGGATATACTTACCCTGGAAATAAACCACTTACAAATCATCAAGCTTATCAACCTGGACTACTAGGGGTTGTTTATCCTATAATTTCTTACCCTGGGAATGCTTATGTCCATTGGGGGAAACCTAATTTGTCTAATGTCCTGTCCTATGGAGGACCTTTTGTAAATCCTGATAGAGGATCTAGAGGTCCATGCACAAACCCTCCTCTTGGAGGACCACCTAGAGGACCTAGAGGATTTGGAGGACCATATAGAGGACCACCTGGAGCCCCATCACCTAGAGGACCACCGTTTGGAGGACCACCACCACCTGGAGGACCTCCACCTGGAGGCCCGCCCCCTGGAGGCCCACCTCCCTCTGGTTGCCCATCGCCTATTGAAACTTCTAGTGGATATTTTCAAAATAAACCACCTAACCAACCAGTTATGGGGACATCATCTATTCTCATTTAATAATCTTCTTATGGTTCTACTGGTTCGCAAATTCCATACTAGTATTACCAATATCCTCAACCTAATCAACAACTACCATTTTTGGCTACTTTAGATCTTCCATATTTGTCCATATTAATCAATGATACCTCATGTTTAGCAACCCTGATTAAGTTACCCTCAAACATACCAAAATTTGACGGGAAACCTGGTGAGGATCCCAAAAACCACGTGATGAATCTTCATATGTGGTGTCATCAAATTCTTTGATTGATGGTTTAATCAATCTACGTTTGTTTCATAGAACGCTCACTGGAGTAGATGCAAAGTAGTATATCAAGCTACCTTAGCATTCCTTTTGGGACTTTAATACCTTAGCAATTTATTTTTTAACACATTTTCAGTTACCCATTCGATACGAGATAGGTACAAACCTGTTAACATTGCTTTTCCAGAGTACTTCCACCCATATCTCCGATCATATACATGAATGGAGACGAAGATGTAGGTTGATTAAGGCTCCCATTCCTGATCAATTACTGGCTGATTGATTTATGAAATATTTACTTCCCCCCATTGCTAGGGATGTTGCCATGGGAGGTATTTTTACTAAGGAGCAGGACATTAGCCATGCTTAGTACCTAGACTTGGTGTATTCCCAGTCAGGAACTTTGTACAACTTAATTCCTCATGATCCTCATCCTAAATTGTACCCCTCAATACCTGAAATGGAATCACCAGCTAATGGCATTCTTAGTTCAATTCAAACACAATTGACAACAAAATTCATGAAAAATCAAAATCAACCTACCATACCAGCTAGTCAACTTGCTCCACCACCCAAAACTGCACCCCCTCCTATTGTTTCCACTGAAGTAAATATGATTCAATCCAATAAATATTGAGGAGGAAAGAAGAAAGGTAAAAATAGATGTAAGAAGTCCAATAACCAACAGGAACGTAACAAAACACAAAACCCTGATGTTGATTCTAAAATTAATATAAAGGAAATGTTTCCATGCCTTATTTATGGAGGTGATCACTTTACTAAAGAGTGTCCTGATTGAGAGGAAGTGAGCAAATTTTTGAGAAACTCACCCACCCCAACAGTTACTACAGACCCTTTCCCCGCCCGACAACAATGGATTGATCATCAACCATTGCATGAGATTTCTTCATATTCCATCGATGAAGTCAAAATTATGTTGAGTAAAATGAATCACCTTAATACTTGATCCCAAATTTATGACCCTCCTCTAGAAAATAAAACTGATGATGTTCCACCTGAACAACCTTTAGTTTCCACTCCTCCTTCAAGTAACGGTCTTCATATTAAAAAACCCATTCCTAATGCAATTCTTCACCCACCTAAGAGTACACTTCAAAATTCCATTATTAATCCTAATGTACATTCTTCCTAGTACTATAATATAGTAGAATATTTGGGCCAAGCACCCTGCACTATGTCGGCTCTTGAGGTGCTCCAAACATATCCTTCACAATGAAAGGATTTTCTATCAGTCCTTGGAGATTTGGATCCTGAAAATAACAATATTATCACTTTCAAGTTGGATTATTTTAAAACTAGGCTCTCCCATTAGTTGTCTTTCTAGTTGTCCACAAAAGCTATTGAAAAGACCATATGCCGTACCATTTTGCATAAGGGAGCCTCAACCTCAGTCATGTCTTTGTATTCTTGGAGAGCCATCACTTTTCCTAAAATTAATCATTCACCCACGACACTAAAGGCCCTTGATGGTCACAAATTTCAACCTTATGGATTACTGCCCTCTCTTCAGGTAGAAATGGGGGGAAAATCAGTTTCCATTCACATTGAATTTTTTGATGATCCTTTAGATTACAATCTTCTCCTAGGTTGCACCTAGTTTTGTGCTATGGAATTTGTTGCTTCATCCAATTTTTGGGTAGTTCAGTTCCCCTTTCAAGGGAAGATTGTTACTGTTGATCAATTCGATTTTTGTTCACTTGATGGCACCTCGAATACTACAAAAAACATTCCACTTTTGAAAACCCCACAATATCAGAACATTGGAGAAGGTTTCATGAAATATTCTTCACTCATGGGAATATTTTCGTTATCTAATCCTCCTCCCATTTCATATTCCACATCTATGGACATGATTTCTACTTCTACCATAGATAAAGGAAAGTACATTGTTGAATCAACATCAATTAATCATTTTGAGGGTACCATGCTATTCAAACCACTGGTGACCACACCATCGATGATCATTTATTGGTGGCTTCATATCCTTATCACCTACCGTATTTTCTAGAACCCCCCCCCCCCCCCCCACCCCCGTCTCTATATTATCTTTATCATACACTCCCTTCATATGAATCCATCATGGAATCTATGTCCCTAGATGAGATTCCTTGGAAATATCATTACCATCAATTCTCTTTCCTTCCCCATTGCAGTATGGTAGAATAACAATTTGTATCAACGGTTTCTTCTAATATAGTGACTGATCCTCGATCTCTGATCCTCACCCGTGATGTCGAATCTGAGGGTAATTTATGTAACATTAGATAAACCATTCCAATTGATATATCAATGAAACATGGTAGCCCATCCAAATAGGCAAAAACTATTCACCTTCATAGATACAATCTTATATGGCCTTATTTAAGGAATTCAAAGATGTTTGTTCTTGTACCTATGAATAAATGCCAGGGATATATCCCTCTATTGTAGTTCACAATATTAAAACCCACCCTAGTGCAAATCCAGTTCGATAGAATTTACGTCAAGTACATCCAAGGAAAGAAACAACCATCAAGGAAGAAGTTGAAAAAATTCTTAAGGTTGGTTTTGTTTACCTCGTTCCCTTGACTGAATCAATCTCCAACATGGTCCTTGTTAATAAAAAGAAGGGTAATATTAAGGTTTGCATTGATTTTAGAGATTTGAATCAGGCTAGTCTTAAAGACAACTTCCCCACTATTATAGCTCAAAATGACACATCTTTGCATGTGACCACTTTCCTATGATTTCGTCGCACGTCGACACTTCCATGATGACACTTCATGAAAAGTCACTGAAAAAAAACCTAAATTGGAGGACCCATATCTTGAGCTCTGTAACTCCGTTTGACCTCATCTCTATGCCATTGGAAATATATTTCAGTTAGCTAAAACTTTCTAGAAGACACCAAAGCCTGAAAATGCCTAGAAATACCCTAAAAATTAGTTTTTTTTTTCTTTCTCTGTATGCGAGCTACCTTAGGGAAAACCAATGTACGTACGCAACTTGCTCTCTATAATACCTATGTACATACACGAGTTGCTATATATATGCGACTTTCTATGTTGGAAACTCGCATGTATTTCTTGTGTACGTGACTATTGTTTCTACAACCCACGTATGCCTCTTAAAAATTTCAAAAAACACATCTTTCGAAATTCAGGTAGTTTGGGTAGTTATGCAATTGACTCCTTCAGTTGTAACTACTTTGGCTTCGCCCCTAACTCTTCTTTAACCATATAAATAGAGGTAGGGAGGTCCATGAGAGGAGACTTGAATCTTTAAATTGTTATGCTGGAGGATTTGGAGCTCTCTTTTCCCACACCTTTGCCCTGGCGATCATCCCCTTGTGTTGCAGACCTTGGAGGCTGAGTTCTTTGGAGAAGAGAAGCAGCAGAACCAGATCAAGGTTTCGTGAGGTGCCAAACTTGAAGAGAAGGTATACTTGTACTTGTTTTTGTTAGGTATAACTCCCGATTGATTGTTTATTCAAATGCAAATGCCTGTATTTATACATTTCATGAGGCGGTTGATTACCAGCCTCTTCGCCTTCCTAGCTATTCATACTCCTATTAT
>LPNX010732221.1:2280-223662 GCA_001517045.1 Pseudotsuga menziesii | reverse complement strand
GGCTTTTAGTGGGATTTTCAGGGAAATATGGTAGGTAAATGGACGAATGAGCCATGAAATGGGGTAGATGAGGTAGTTAACCTTTTTTGGGTGTTAACAATTACCTATACTGTCAACCTATGTATGATACGTGACTTTTTAGTTATACAACCCATGTGTGTTTGTACACACGACTTGCTATATTGGCAACCCCCGTATGACACACGACCTGTCAGTAGTGAAACCCGCGTATGCCCCTTTAAACAATGTTTTTTCCTCTCTTGTGATTTTTCTTCTATTTGAAGGTGTTTTCGTAGGTCTTTTGGGGTCCTCTATAGGTGCATGAGTCCAGGGAGTTAGTTTCATCCCTTTTTGGTTGTTCTTTATCTGTGGTAAGCCTTTTATAGCATTAGGGTTTTCTCTTTGCTTTTTTCCCCACCTCCTTTTCTTGGCATGATTTTTTGGTTTATGTTTCTGGTCAGCCTCTGTTAGTGATCTTTATCTGAGTTCAGAATCTTGTTGGTGTTGGTCTCCTTCTTCTTTTGTTGGTTAACTTCACCATGCCAAAATAGTTTACTTGTTTTTTATGCAAGCCTTCCTTCCAAGTAGGGTTTATACTGACTTTAGTTCATTCTAGAGTTTGTTTGGTGGTTGTATAGAAGAGTTCCTTTTGCTTTGTTCTTGTTATCTGCATACTTTTGTTTGTAGGTAGCTTTTCTTTTGCATTTATAAAAGAAAAATAAAAAGAACGTATATTTGTTGTTGCTGCTTTCCCCCCCACCTCCTTCTTTGGCTTGACCTTGTTGGAAAAGGTACTGAGCAGCCTCTATTTGTAGGTTTAGATTGATACTTGGGACTTGTTGACCTTTGTTTATGTCGGTCTTTTTTCTTAGTCTCTTCATTCCAAAGTTGTTGGCTTGTTTATCTTTTTGAGCCTTCCTTTCAAGAGAGATTGATATCCAACTTTAGGGAAACATATGGTTTGTTTGTGGGGTGTAGAGTAGTTGTCTATTTACTTTGCTTATAGTACTTGCTTGCATTAGTTTATAGGCTGATTTATCTTTTGCATTTATAAAAGAAAAATACAAAAACATATGTTTGCTTTATATGCATGTAGATTAGTTTTTTAGCCTAGATTGCATGGCATATCATTGTTTTTGAAAAATAAAAATTAAAAGAATTTGTTCTTTTGTGGCTTTCAAGTTTTCTATTTGAAAAAGAAAAAGAGAATAGTTTTTGCATTTTGCATTTCATATCTCTTTGCTTAGTCATTTTGTTTCAACTTTGAGTCAAAACACCACATAAGTTTCACGCCATTTACCCTCTGACTAAAAACAACCCTTAAAATAAATGATATAATTTAAAAATTATTAGTAAGTTTTATTTTATAGGGTCATACACCAACTAGCTCAGGCTAGACTTGTGTATTAGGGAGTTTCAACTCTCCACAAGTGTTAAAATTTCAGACGTAGTTGGCCAATCACTAGGTAAACCCTTTTCTACATTGATTGTATCTGGGAAGCTCCTCTCAAACAGGATTTAAGCACAAGGCCACGTGGAGGCTTGGACTGAGGAGATAACCCTCTGATTCCTTGTCAAAGCATAGACCAAGGGTTTTACGCATCTAGGGATTCTGTTTTAGATAGGGTTTCAGGATTTGCTACACTGCCCATGCATACAAACCAAGCTTGCGACTATGCCCCCATAGTATCAATATAGTTAAGGTAGCCTTTAGTCTCTTTGACATCTAGGGTTCATACACAGGTACACCAGAAGGCTATTTCTGGTTGACCTTGGATGGATTTGGAAGGTAACCCCGGTAGAAGGTGTGGGAGGGTGGTGGTTGATTCCTCCGCTTGTGCCTAAGAACATCTACAGGGATGCCAAGTAACTGTCTATCAAATTTCTTTTGGAAAGTGTATCTTATACATGTTTGTCTATTTGGCCTTAGGAATTTTTTAGTGAGTGCTATGTGGTTTGTCTGTACTTAGTGTGCCTTTAGGTGTGTGCTTTGTAATTTTGGTTTCCTATCAACTGCATACTTTGTCTCCTAGTTTGAAACTATGGCTAACACCCCTTCGAACACCAACCAAGAGATCCCCATGCTGGGAACTCCTTGTACTATTCCTCTCACAGGGAATGTTGGTGTTCCCTTGATGGCCACCCTGAATCTACCTGGATTCACCCTAGGGCTACCAGTGTGGTTGTTTTCTACTGCAACTGTCCTGAATGCTCTGTGTGCTTCTCAAGTAAGCTCCTTATATCAAGAGCATCAAAACACTGCTTCCCCTTCACTTGTAGTTGATTCTCCTCCTCCTTCTACCTCATGCGGTGAAAGTACTGATACTAGTAACCGACAGTCTAAAAGGAGTAAAGGAAGGAGGAATAGGAAGAATGCACATAAGCAAGGGGGAACCTATTCAACCTCTGCAAGTGAAGTTGAACCTCACCACCCAACCTCTGCAGTTCATGCTGGGGGCACCTATCCAACCTCTGCAGGTCATGTTGGATCTAAGCACTCAACCTCTGCAAGTCAAGTTGATCTTCACCATCCAGCCTCTGTTGATCATGCTGGTGGGATCCTTCCAACCTTTCCAGGTCATGTTGGATCTAGTCACTCAGCCTCTATAGTTCATGCTGAGGGCACCCATTCAACCTCTGTTGTTCAAGTTGAACCTACCCATCCAACCTCTACCAGTCATGTTGGATCCATCCACCCAGCCTCTGTGGTTCATGCTAGGGGCACACACTCAACTACTGCAAAGCATGTTGATCATAACCATTCAGCCTCTATTGTTCATGCTGGTGGTGCTCATCCAACCTCTGCAAGTCATGTTGGACCCAGTATCTCAACCTCTGCAAGTCATGCTGGGGGCAGTCTCCTAGCCTCTATGGTTCATGCTAAATATAATCCATCAACCAATGCGAGTCATGTTGACACTGTTGAAAAGACTACCCGTTCAAAACACAAGCCCAAGTTTCCTTGTAAGATTTGTGAGGGAGACCAGCTTACTTATAAATGCCCTTCTATCGCGGAGGTGTGAAGAGTTTGGATTTATGGTCATCCCATTTTTGAACATTCTGAATCTTTTCAACAACCAACCTCTCTTATTCAGGTTGGACCCAGTCACCCAACTTCTGTAGTTCATGTTGGGGGAAAACTTTCATCCTCTGCAGGTCATGTTGAGAGAAAATAGTCAGCCACTGCTAGTCATGTTGACACCGTTGAGAAAACTAGTCATTCAAAGTGCGAACTTAAGTTCCCTTGTAAGCTATGTGAGGGAGATCATCTTACTCACCAGTGCCCTGCTATCGCAGAGGTGCAAAGAGTGTGGTCCGAGACTCAAGATTTTCCTTCTCCTGAACAACCGATAGTTTCTCAACAACCTACTCAGCCTTTGGTTGATCAAGTGGTCGAACCAATCTCAGATTTGGTCGATCCCACTCTTCTTTCAGAGAGTGATCCTGATGTGATTGAACCAATGTCATCTTTGGTCAATCCCACTCTCCCTTCAGAGAGTGACTTTCATGAAGCAGTTGAATCAATTCCATTGTCGATCAATCCCACTCTTCCTTCGTAGAGTGAAGTGTCTACTAGTCATATTTTCTTCACTGCCATTTCAGAACTTACTGAACAGGGGGGCACTAAACTTGCTTCAGATCATCCCCCACCAAGCTCTCAGATTGCTTCCTTTGATTGGGATAGCCTAGTTGAGCCACGCCTTCCTTTTGATGCACCTTTCCAGATAAAGGTCAAATTTGAATCATACATGATTGCTCATTGTATTGTTGATGAAGGAGCCTTAGTTAGTATTTTGTCTGCCCGTGCTTGGCGAGGCATGGGATCTCCCAGCCTTGTGTCTATTGCTAGTCAGTTACTGGTGTTTGATAGAAGAACTTGTATAGACTTGGGAATTCTTGCTCAAACACCTATTACTTTGGGTGGGAAGACCGTCTTAGTTGACTTCATGGTGATAGAAGGCCCCTTGGACTTCAATATGCTCCTTGTACGTGATTATGTCTATGCCATGCAAGCTGTGCTGTCAACATTCTCTCATGTGATGTACTTTAATCATGGAGAATAAATTTCCACTATCGCTCAGTTTGATTTTCTTGATCCGTCTCCTGACCCAACTAGAGATCAGGTCTTTCCTTTATTGATTCCTAGTGTTTTTGTAGACACTACCTCGCCACAGGTGAGCTATGTGGCCTCATGTCCTTTGCATTCAATTGCCACTGAGAAGCATCTTCTGTTTTCATGCTTACCTTCTTGGGACTTGGTCCCAGCAGTTGACCAGGTGAGTCATCCTTTACAGACTGTGGGGCCTCATCTCCACTATGTCAATCCATTTGAAAGTTTAGACACGTGTCCCATCTTGGATGATCTCCTTCCTTCGAATGAAGTTTTCCTAGAGTATTTGATATAGTATGATCTTCTATTGGATGTTAGTTCAGTTGTGACTAAGTCTAACCCTAATTTTCCTAGTAATCCCGACCTTTCTTCTTATGTTGGTCTTGTTGAGTCTTTTGACTCTTCCTTCGAACAACAAGTCAGTGATCCTAATGAGTTTGATTTTTCTTATGAATTTTTCAACTCCTGTGATATTGAGTCTATTCCTACAGACTCTATATCCCTTGTTGATTTTTTCTCTCCTTCTGAGGTTGATCTTACTGATTATAAACACTCGAGCCTTGGTTCTATAGAATATTCTTCGATTGATTCTACCTTGACTTTACCTTTTATAGAAGATAGCAAAGTCACATGTGTTTCTGCCAAAGTGACTTGCATCAGATCTTTTCTTCTAAATATGATCCTGATGTTGTTGTTTATTGGAGACAGGATTTGTAGTTGGGTTCACAACTGTTTACTGGCCTCGCCTTGTTGTTCAAGTCGTAATTGCATTTTCATGTGCCCTGCTCGCGCTTATGAGCCTGATGCCGACTTCCATGCTTTTAGCTCATTGTATAATCCCTCATCTTTGTTCTCATCATCGCTAAGCCTTGTATCATTTTTCCTTTTCAACTTGACACATTTTACCTTGAGGAGACGTTCCCCGAGTGTCCTTATCTTGCTCACTTTCCTTGCATTATGCATAGGTTTGTTCCTTGCACTTGGAACTAGTTTCTCCTGTCTATGACACTTGTTTCCTCGCATTTAGAGCATTCTTTCTACTCTCCTTTGAGCTCGTTAAAAATATTAAGGAGGTCACGAGTTGAATTTTCTGGACTCGTTAAAACTTCATAGGAAATTGAGTTTCTTTAGGCCCAAGTCTGACTCCTCAAAATAGACTTGACTGCCGAGTAAACTTGTCCGTTCAGGCTCGTTAAGATTATGTGAATGGGCATCCACATTGGTGGTAGGTTATCTCTTTCTTGGACCATGTGGAATAATACGAGAAAGGATCCCTCTCTTTTCTATTTGAATTGAGAAGAGTATTCTCAGGCATAGGTTTATCACTTTTTCGGACCCAAGGGACTAAACTTATGGAAAAGGAACCCCCGGTATGAGCTTAGTTTTCTCTTTTTCATGCTCTGAACCAAAACATGAAAAAGATTTTGAGTGTAATTTATGGCATTGTCATGCTTGTTAAACCCTAAAGAACAAAGCATCGATTTTATTGTTGTAAGCCCCATTTCTTGTAATCAAATGGATCTTTTTGAGTGATCTTGCCTTCCTTCACACTCGTAAAAGTCAGGATATATGCTGCTTTTGAAGGAGCGTTGGGTAGGTGGTAATTTAACCTTTTTCGGACCTTCGTGACTAGATACGAAAAAGGTGCACCTTTTCTTCTTCAAAAGTTAAGAGAGTTCTTCTTTGGTATGTTTTATACTTTTTCGGCCTTAGGAGACTAACTTGTATGAAAAAGCACCCCCTTGGAGTCTTCTTTGGAGTTTTCAGACTCTCTAAACTATGAAAACACTATCGAGCATGTACTAGTTCGGGCTCGTAAAATCCACAAATCAGTGCTTTATCAAGCATTCTTCTTTCTTTTCTTTGAGCTTGCCAAAAATGAAGATGGTCCTGAGTTTGCTTTCTTGGACTCATTAAACCTTTACAAGAAAGGGGGGAAGGGAAGTTCATTCACATGTTTTATACATCATGGAAACAAGTCTTTTTTCCTTGAACAAAGCACCGGTTTTGAGTCTATCAACAATTGGGTCGTATTTTTTTGATCTTATCCCAATTCATAGTTTTTACTCCTCCAGTTGGTTTCTTTTCCAATTATATGGGGAATCTGTCAATGTCTCCTACATTGTAGATTTGTTTCGTTGGTCCTTGTGTGTCAAAATATGCCTAAGTCACTTTTGTGTCGTGCTCACTATTCAAGGATTAAACCTTTGTCGGCCATTCTGTAGTTGCCTTGACATTTTGTGTCAGCCATTCCCTGGTATCAGTTCATTACATCATGTCTTTGACGTTTATTATCGTGAAATTTAGTACCAATTCCAGATCCAATTAGTCTTTGACTTACCTTGTGTTGGATGATGAAAGATGCCTTAATACCTTCCTTCCAATGGATCTATTCCTATCGACTGCAACACATCTTGCTCTAGGAATGAGATTTAGAGTTTTATGACATTACCTTGGGGATTGTAGTCAGCAGTGGCAATTTCCCTAGATATTGGGTAGTGGGAATACCTTAATGTCTCCTACTCAATGGATTCTTCAAGTCTTCGACTTCAAGTCCTTGTAATCACACTTGTTAGAATGTACTAGGTACCTTAGGGACCATTTTCATTAATGGTGGTTTCCCTCGTGTTTGTTAACGGTTCTCATCATTGACAGGTAATCAAATGGTTTCCTCCATGTTCGACTTCAACTCCCTTTATTCACATGGTTAGGATTCGTACCTTTTTTGGGCGATTTGGATTGAAGACCTTGGGCCGACAGTAGCATCATCATTTTTCTATTGCCCAAGTTGTCCAAGACCTTGTTACATTTTATATGACATTTTGCTGAGACATAGATCCACCTTGTATTTTTGTGGCTATGATTGATTGCTGAGCATGGATCCACCTTGTTCATTTGTGGCCATGACTCCTTTAGATTTGATATGGCACCTTTTTGCATATTGAGCAACCATGATAGTTTCATTAGTTATTGATATGTTGGATCCGCCTATATCTTTATGGTGATGTTTTGTATATGGACTTGTATGTCCCAGAGATTAGTTTTTCTGACATTTATCTCTCTTTCAGGTACCTTTGTTTGAGCCTTTCGATCTTGGATTCTCTGCTTTCTCCATACTCAGCTGTTTCCTTTATAATGTATTTCAGCTATCATCTTCCCCTCTAACCTCATACATTAGGGGGAATCTTTTATAGCTCAAAATGACACATCTCTTCCTGTGACCACTTTCCTATGATTTCGTCGCATGTCGACACTTCCATGATGACACTTCATGAAAAGTCACTGAAAAAAACCTAAATTGGAGGACCTATATCTTGAGTTTTGTAAGTCCGTTTGACCTTATCTCTATTCCATTGGAAATATATTTTTGTTAGCTAAAACTTTCCAGAAGACACCAAAGTCTGAACATGCCTAGAAATACCCTAAAAATGAGTTTTTTTGTCTATATGCAAGTTGCCTTAGGGAAAACCAGCATACGTACGTGACTTGATCTCTATAATACCCGCATACATACGTGATTTACTATATATACATGACTTTCTATATTGGAAATCCACGTGTATTTCTCGTGTACATGAATGTTGTTTCTGCAACCCGCGTACGCCTCTTAAAAATGTCAAAAAACACGTCTTTTGAAATTCGGGTAGTTTGGGTAGTTAGGCAATTGACTCCTTTAGTTGTAACTACTTTGTCTTCACCCCTAACTCTTATTTAACCATATAAATAGAGGTAGGGAGGTCCATGAGAGGATACTTGAATCTTTGAATTGTTATGCTGGAGGATTTGGAGCTCTCTTTGCCCACACCTTTGCCTTGGCGATCATCCCCTTGTGTTGCAGAGCTTGGAGGCTGAGTTCTTTGGAGAAGAGAAGTAGCAGAACTAGATCAAGGTTTCGTGAGGTTCCAAACTTGAAGAGAAGGTATACTTGTACTTGTTTTCAAGATTAATAAAGATGTGATGTCCTTCTTCTTTCCAAATCATTGTTCAATGTGTGATTGAATCTCTGTTTATGATCATATGATGATGTTATTTAGATTATTAGTTCATATTTCTTTGATTATCATTTCTTTATATGTGGTCATATTGGTTTGAGGAAGGTATAATTTGTTTTGCAGGTCTCTTGGAGCAAAAGGAGCAAGAAGAGGATTGAAGGGCTGCTTGGATCAACCTTCGTTTGGCTAAGGTATGAACCATTCCAATCTCTAAAACTTGCTTATATATGCTTGTTGAAAATTGTGCAACTCTCTTTCAACCCCAGTATGTTGATGGCCTCTTAAACCCTAGCCATAGGATACTTTTCTTTACAACACCCACCCCTTATATTGATCAAATTATTGACAATTATGCTGAGAGTGTCATCTTTTCGTTTATGGATGGATTCTATGGCTATAATCATATTAAGATAATCCCATTAGATCAACAAAAGACGACTTTAATTTTCCCATGGGGGACCTATTCCTATAGAAAACTCCCTTTTGGCTTGAAAAATGATGGTGCTATGTTTCAACATGCCATATCATATGCTGTCCATGACATTAAAAACATTGTGGAACCTTATCTTGATGACTTTCCTGCTCATTCGAAGCAGCAAAATCATCATGTTGATCATCTGAGAGCCATTTTTATCATATGTCACCATTTTAGCATTCAATTAAATCCACATAAGTTTTTTTTCTGTGTTGAGACTGACCAACTGCTTGTTTTTAATGTGTCTGAGGATGGCATCTACATAGACCCTCTGAAGATTGAAGCTATCAGGGCTCTACCCACCCCAACCAACGTTACCGGACTCCAAAGTTTGCAAGGAAAGGAAAACGTTTTATGTCATTTTGTCTGCAATTGTGCTGAAAAGACACACTATTTCATGCGATTATTGAAAAAGTACACCCCCTTTGTTTGAGACAATTTGGTGCAACATGCGTTCAACAACCTGAAACACAATCTTATGCATGCACCTGTGCTGCAACCACCCAATTATAAAAAGGATTATTCCTTGTATGTGTGTGCATCCCTTTCAACCATTGGTATGGTTTTAGTCTAGACCGACGAACACGATCAGGAACATGTGATATATTACATGCGTAAGAGACTTTTAGACTCTGAAACCCACTATTCACATGTGGAGAAACTTGCTCTTCCATGGTCATTGCGGTCCATAAGTTCCATCATTACATTTTTCTCTGTACAACCAATGTTTACATGGATTCTAACACCATGTTTTATATCTTGACTCATAAATTACTTGGGCAAAAATACTCATGCTGGATTGTCATTCTCCAGGAGTTTAGGTTGGAATTTTCCAAAACTAGTTCTAAGAAGCCCCTTGTCTTCACTAAGCTTATATGTGACCTTCCCCATATTACTGAGGGAAAAAATCCCATTGATTCATTTCTCGATGAATCTTTATTCCTCATTAGTACGATTGACACCTGGTATATATATCTCATTCTCTATGTCCAGACACAACGACATCAGCATGATGTCACTTATGATGAGGGTCTTCCCATTTTCCACCAAGACAAGTATTATCTCATCAACAATGATACTTTATACCGCTGTGGTATTGAATCCATATTACAATGTTGTCTAACTCATGATGAAGCTAAGATCGTTCTAAGTGATTGCCACTCTGGATCCTATGGCAATCACCTCTCTAGGTTGGATACTTCCCATAAGATCTTGGGCACTAGGTATTTTTGGTCTTCGAGCTTCAAGGATATTATTGAAACTGTCAAAAAATTTATGCCTTGTCAATTGTTCACATCCAAAAAGTGTCGCCATCCAGCTCCGCTACATCCTATCATAGCAGTTGACCCTTTTCAAAATGGGGAATAGAATTCATGCATTGTAGACCTGCCCTAGCCAAGGGGCATGGATATATTATTGTGGCTGTGGATTAGTTCACTAAATTGGATTAGGCTATGCCTACATATGCCGAATATGGAAAGACAACAACTCTTTTTCTTTTTAACCATATTATTGCTAAATTTGGGATTCCTGGGTCATTGTGATTGATCATGGGTTACACTTCTGAAACAAGATGATGGAAGAATTAAGTGCAAAATTAGGGTTTTGGCATGATAAATATACAACTTACTATCCACATTCCAATTGAAAAGTTGAAGCAATCAATAAAGTCTTAAAAACTATGCTTTAGTGGATGGTAGGGAAGGCTAAGTCTAATTGGCATTTGCAACCTTTTTTTTTCACTATGAGCCTATATGACTACCATCAAAACATCCATTGGTTTCACACCATTCCAATTGGTGTATGGACTAGAGGCCACTCTTCTAATAGAGTGTGAGATTACTTGTATGAAACTCACTGTAGAACTTTTACCCAATACCACCCTAGAAGAATAGCATTTCCTATACTTAATCAAGCTTGATGAAACACGTTGTGATGTTTCCTTAGAAACTGAGGCACACAAACAATGAATCAAATCTCAATACAATAGATATGTTCAACCCCGCTCTTTTAACGAAGGAGACTTGGTATTGACCTATGAACAAAAACAAAATAAGTTGGGGGCTGGGAAACTAGAGTATATGTGTCATGGGCCTTATGTTATCAGTCGTGTTTTAGAGAAAGGTGCATATGAGTTAATAGATTATGATGGGATACCCTTGGGAGAACTATGCAACGAGATCTACCTACAAAAATACTATGCCTAGGTCATCTAGCATAGTTTTATTGTAAATATTATTTATAGACTGTTGTTTGTTTCTTTAAAAAAGTGCGGTTTTTGTGTGGATATAAGATGTTTTTTTCACAACCCTTCTTACGTAATTCCTATGTTTAATAGACATATGACAACCTTTACTAGTTTCACAGATCGTACTAATAATTACACCTTTAATCTTGCATCGACAACTAGGGTGTTGTTCTCTCCTACATATGATCTGGTGAGTTTAGGGGGTGCTTGTTTGAGTCTTGTTATAGCTGATTTTACCACTCCAGGTGAATCACACTTTGTATGGCCTTCCCCAATCCCTTTGCAGACTCCTCTGACCCCATGGACCATTTTTTGTCCTTTTATGTTTCCTTGACCATCCCTAAAAACATGTGAAAAATGATACACACAACTTTTAAACTCTTAATCGTGTATATACACGGGTTTGACCCCTAAAACCGCGGACATCAGAATGTGTACAAAATCCAAATCCTTTTGGAGTTTTCCTTGACATGGATCCGACTCACTTGACTCCTGGCCTTCCCTATTCCTTGAGATCGCTTGGATTCGACCTTTCATTACCCCTTTGAAAAGATATATAAGGAACCCTATGGTACATTGAAGGCATATGAGAGAATTGAGAGCAAAGAAACTACAGTCCATTGTTACCAGAACTTATGCTTGAGTCTGCATCCCTTTGTCCCTTGGAGCACTTTTGTGTTCTTCCCAAGCTTTCCTTTTGCTTGTGACCTTGCTATCGAGAGATGGAGGATTGAGGTGGTGGAGGCCCAAGTGGGGGATTCAGTTTCTCCGATTCACAGATGTGCCGACAGAGTTTGTATCTATTGTAATATCTAATTTTATATTAATAGAAATATCTTTTCCTATCCAATAATGTGTGTTTGAATGAATATTTTATCCATGGATGTTTTCGAATGCTTATACATTGTTGATTATATATGCTAGAATACATCTAACACCAATATATATAGTATGCTTGTATTGTTTACTTGTTGTTGAGGAAGTAATCTCTCAATTCAAGCTGAAGTTGGAAAGATCAATGGGGATCTACTTCAACCGTTCGGAATAAGGTATGAGGTCTGATCATTTAGTGTTAGACATTTAATTTCTATTACATATTGTAAAGGATTGATTTCTGGAGTCAAGCTCTCTATTGTGGTACCCCAAGCCATAGGAATTTCTCTCCATAACAAGTCCCTCCACCAACAATCTCATAGAGTATGATACAGTGATTGGAATGTTTCCAGAAGCACTCACTATTGACAAAATCCAAGTTGGTTGTGCATTAATTAAATAGAGTCTACACCATAAGGAACCCCCTACTCCTTTGTGCATTCCGAAGAGTTAGAATTTTAGAAAGGTATTTTGAGCAAGTCTCTTATCAACATGTTTCGAGACATTTAAATGATATGGCATATTCCTTGAAATTTTTTGTCTTAGATTGGTATATTGATCATAGTTAAGTTCATTTTACCATAAAAATCATGCATTGGATTCATAGTAGGCATAAATTCAAACATATGCAAATAAAAATTTTTCACATATATATAAAAGGTAAAGTTGAGATACAAAAAGTATTGAAGCATCAGGCTTTCAGATCACCCAAATTTTGAGACTACCATAGTTTCAAAATACATATATATGGGGAAAAACCTGAAGCTTTCAATATTTTAGTATAAATACAATAGAAAAATGTGGGAGCCACTCCTCATCTTCCTTTGAGTGACGAATCACCATCTCTTGGACTGCTCCTCTCCTCTCCATAGGTGAGGCTCCAGTTGGATGGGAAATCCAAATATCTGCACAAGACATTTTTTCACATCTCAACATTACAACATAAAAATAAAATAGACAATTATAAATACAAAAAAAACATGAACAATGATTTCTTTATTACCTCGGTCATCCCACTCATCCCCCTCTGGGAGTGGAAGGTTAGGATCCTCCCAAAAGTCAGTCCCTATGTAGGTGTATTCCTCTACCATCAAAAGTTGGCTCCTCAACCAATAGAAAAAGGATAGCCTGTATATAAATATGGGGCCTCTTCCACCAACATGGAGGGCCATGGAATCCATGCAAGTACTCATCCGTGGATCCTCAGCATCTAGTGTGCTCAGTGGAACCTGAGGTCACATCAATGGGATGCTATCCAAAAATAATGACACCACTATCACCCCATAGCCGAATTGATTCATCTCTCCCCTCCTACATTTGGTCAGTTGATATTTTAAGCTAACCAATAGAACCTCACTCCTGTTGAATATAGTGGAAGCCATGCACTCTATGGGATACAGCATGTGCACCTGTTTGGTTAGGTGAGCCAACCTAGTGCTTGCAACCTTTTCAATGGTGAAGGCCACAGTCCTAAACGGTCTATTTATGATGTGCTTGAGGGGAATTTTCCCACCAACTGAATGAGTCCCTATCAATCAATGGTCATCGATCAGGTCATATACAGCTCCCTCACCACCTTGTGGTCCTGTCAATGATACTGGTATTCCCCTACGGGATAGACCAATCAATAAATAGATGTCCTCTACATCTATTGTCAGAGTGTGAGTACCCACTACAAAGTGTTGCTGGTAAAGATCCCACATTCATATCATGTGCTCTAGAAAACGCACATATGATCTCATCCCTAGTATCCGGAATAATTTGAGAATACCACATTCATGTAGGGCCCTCAAAGTCACTAGATCATTGCTTTCCTAGAGGTCATCCAATTCATGTTTCCTCTTTTTCCATATAGCCATTTTCCCTCTAGTTTGTCCTCCAAAAAACATTCAAACATATATTAGAAGAAAGTATGAATCATTTAAAGAAAGAAAGACAACTTAAAATCGACTGTGTTTTTATTTTTTGGGTTCCATCGCCATTGTCGCACTGTCTGCAATGGAATAGAGCGATGAGACCTTTGCCTCTAGTTGACAAAGCCCCCTTATCTCCCTTTCCTCTTTCAATGGATGCGTTAATGCATCACCCAAAAGGGAAAAAGGAGCCAGCTTGTATATGCTATTCCCCTTTGGGGATTTACCCAAAAAATAAAAAATTGACCTTGAAAAGAATAAATGCACCGGAAAAAATGAAGGGATAAGAGTTAGTTGTTACCTGGTCCAAGCAATTCGAGCAGATATGCTCCACAGCTCCGAAAATCTGTAATTGAAAATCAACTCTTTTTCACCAATTTCACTCTTACTATGGTAAAAAAGTCACAATGGTAAAAAGCTTACTATTTACCTCCTTTTTATAGTAATTTTGGTTTTTATTTCTAATCTTAAAATCAAAATATTTTAATTTTAGGGTTTTTATCATTTACTTTCTATAGTTTTTATATGAAATTCATCCTAGCTTGATTTTTGAAGATTCCAGGTCATATTTGTGAAGTGTCATGGCTACGTTGCAAGTTTATTTTGTATTTTTCACGCTTTGGGATAAGATGAAAAAGTATCGAGCATCATTTATACCTTTGACATGCTCGTTAAAAATCTAGTAAGAGGGTATCAAGTATACTTTTTCTGCTTTTTCAAACTCGTTAAAAGTGGTTTATGAAATAGAGGATCTCTTATGGAGTCATGTTTAAGCTCTTTTAAGACTCCTTAAAATATGAAAATATTTTGGAGCAAACTTGTCTTCTTCACGCTTGTAAAAGTACTTAAAGAGTCATCTTTTTGATGATATTTTACCCCTTTTTGGGTTCATATTAACTAATTACTAAAAATGAATACTCTAGTTGAATTAATTAGAGGAAATTTCAACTCAAATGGGTCTTTTAACTCTAACTCAAATTCCATGTCATCATGTGTTAGCCAATTAAATTCATTTAAATTTGAAATACCGTATAAGTCTTAAACATTTTTTTAATATAAATTTGGGGATAGGTATCATAAAAAAAACTAATTTTTTGTTTTTATTTTTGACATATCTCCCCGTGTTTTTACTCAAATTCAATTGGAATAGATATTTAGATGCATAATTAAATTCTGCATCCAACGAGTACCCACTCGGCATAATTTTGACAAACCCTGCTACCCCAAAAACAAGAAATACCTGAAAAAACATGATGATGATGTCATCATCACATTTTTTCAGGTATTTCTTGTTTTTAAGGTAGCTAGGTCCATCAAAATTATGTCGAGTGGGTACTCGTTGGATGGGGAATTTAATTCCACATCCAAGGATCTCTCCCGATTGAAATTTGAGTAAAAACACAGGGAGATATGTCGAAAATACAAACAAAAAAGTAGTTTTTTCTTTTCTTCCTCTAAAATTAATAAATATTATTTAATTAGTTTTTTTAGGAAGCCCATTTTGAGTTGAAATTTCCTCTAATGAATCTAGAAGAGTTCTCTTGGGCATTGTTTTATACTTTTTTGGGCCCTAAGGACTAAATGATATGAAAAAGGACCTTTTGGAATCTCCTTCTCTCTTCATTCAAACTCTCTAAACATGAACGATATTGATTTAGATTTCAATGGACTTATTAAATCAAACACTGAGAGACCCTCTTTTGGAAATGATCCTCTCGTTTCTTGAGTTCATAAAGCATATGAGATTAGACTCATCCTTTGATGAGATACAACGAGTGTTTTTAACCCTCTTTGAACTTGTAAAAACGAAAAAAGAGGTACTCATCCTTCGTTATGGGGAAATTAAGGGAATGGGGAATATCTTTTCATTTGTATCAATGGAAGCTCACAGTCCACCTTTGGACATGACACCTTTTTGTAGTTGCATTTCCAAATAGTTGGGTATTTATATTGTCTCTGAGTTGATCCACTTTCCTGAGTCACCTGACTCCTTTGAGTCAATTCAATGAATGCATCGCCACATCC
The DNA here is from genome assembly GCA_001517045.1 of Pseudotsuga menziesii. NCBI lineage: Eukaryota > Viridiplantae > Streptophyta > Pinopsida > Pinales > Pinaceae > Pseudotsuga > Pseudotsuga menziesii. The sequence continues at coordinate 208,025 of LPNX010732221.1, read as the reverse complement.
TTGCATTACATCTAGTTCTCATCTCATCAATTCAATGCTGCCAAGTCATTTGTCATGCCACAATTTGTTCAAAGGATGTCTCTTTTGTAATCTAACTCATTAGTAACTTTACCTTCCTATAAATTTGGTCATGTCTAAGTCAGTGTCATGGTTGTTTCATCACTTCAGAATCAACTTTTGTTCCATGTTTCATGTCGATGATGGGGGAAACATCATTTTCCTCCTTTGACAAGTCTATTCCTATCAACTTCAGCACATCATCCATGAATTATATTTAGAAACCCAATCAAGTACCTTGAAGCTTGCATGCCTCAATGGCAGGTTTCCTCGCTTTTGACAATAGGTTCTCATCAATTACCTCTAATTGAAAGATTCTATCAAGTGTTTTACTTCAAAACCCTTATTCACACTTGGGAGAATGCAGTGAGGTACCTTGCGGATCATTGACATTAATAGTGTTTCCCTCACACTTGTTAACAGTATACATCAATGACTGGTAATCAAGTGGTTTCTACCATGTTTGAATTCAAGACATATTATTACATGGGTAGAATTGTATCGTTATGATATTAGAATGAAGACCCGGAGTGTCTAGGTAGCCATCTGCTTAATTTCCTATCCTCATGTTCTGATGGAATATTATTTGAAGTCATGAAATGGATCCACATTATATGTTTGGTGGCTATGTCAAATATTGAGTTTGGATAACATGGATCTACTTTGTATGTTTTGTAGCCATGTTTTGCTTTTTACATCATTGATCATGGATCTACAGTGTACTTTTGGTAGCCATGGTATGGTCATCTTCATGGGTCTACAATGTATTCTTGGTATCCATGACATAGTCATCTTCATGGATTTGCAATGTATTTCTCCATAGCCATGAGTGAGATGGATAAGCAAGTTACTGGTCTAATGTTAGTTGTGAACTCATCTCTCTTTCCCTCTAATACCATATTGATATCTAACAAAGTATTTTACTTGTCACATCCATCTATATTTATACTTTGGGGATAATTATGTTGCACCTAAAATATCCACTAATTCCTAAGCACCCTTCAAAGCACTTGGCCATGGATTCTTTTGGATGTTTTTTCCCCACGGGGACTTCACTTAGTGAACATCTCACATAGCACATGTGATCATGGGATATTAAAGAATACCCTTAATTTCCATAGATGTTGACCCAAACTCTTTTTGTTCAAACCCCCTTCCAATACTTAAAACCTCCTCCCCACCCCTTTTTTATACCTCAATCCTTATAAACCACCCTACCCACCCCCACCTTAAACCCCTCATCCCCCCCAATACCTACAATATATTGGTTCAATTTTTAATAATTTTAAAACCCACAATATGAACTAACATGATAGGATATTGGTCAACAGGTGAAGCGCCCGTGTTTTTCCCACTGTTGAGTAGGCTGGCACACTTTCTCCCTTATGACAGAGGGTCAATGCTTGTTGTTCATTGACATAAGGAGATTCCTGCACTTTTCCACTATTTACAGGATGCATCGATGCTTCTACCCTCTGTGCAAGAATCACTGACACACATAAAAAGGGAAGAAAGGAAGATTTGATAAGCTTCCATGCGAAACCCCTCATGGAGGAAGTTCCTATCAGTTAGGGAGAGCTGGCACTCAACCTCCTCACCCTTGGGGATCATCTCCTGTCCCTTTCCTAAATAATCTCATCTCATATGAGCCTCTCTTGGACTATAAAAAAAGGATTCATGGTCTATGTGAAGAGAGACCAAGAAGAGCATCCTTATGTTGTTGGATTGAAGTCTGGTATTGAGGAAAAGTTGAGTGAGTTTATGTGCAAATAGATTTATGTGAGTGTGGAGTGTTGTGCATGTGTCAAAGACCATTTTTGAAGATGAAGCTATTGACATCAAGGCTTTGGTTCCAACTTTACCTTCTTATTTGATTAATACAAAAGTGTTCCCCTTTCCCATATTTGATTCGTGTTAATATCAGTCAATTATTATTAGATTCCTTGATCACTAATATGGATTGTTAATCTATCTAGTTACTCTTATCTTGTTGTATTTTTTTCCTAATTCTTCTTTGCAAGTACTATAGATCACATTAATAGAAGTGGAATGAAGACTAGATCTTTCATATCTCAGGTATAAGAGTGATTTTATTGAAGTAGATTAACCATCTAGGTAAAGGATATATGTTGGGTAAAATATTAAACAAATTATAACAGAATTCCAACGATTTAATTGTCAACCCAGAGAGAGCGTAAACTTGTGAGGATCAAACAAAATATATGCAAGGGCAGAGTGTCGCTGAACTTAATCTATACTGAAATTAAAAATACACAACTGAAATTGAATTAAGCGGGAAAAGGCAGGAAATGGCATAAAATAAATCTAATCTAAAAACATGAAATTACAGGAAATAAATCTAATCTAAAACAACATAAGAATGCATGAAATAAACTAGTATAAATCAATTAATAATAACTGGTACAAAGCAATTAACAATAACTGGTGAGCTCACGATAAACCTATGCTAACAATTAGTAAACAAGACATAACTGGAGATCTACACAAAAAACTCATAAAGAAAGAAATTGTTGGAAATCTACATTAATATAAGAGAGTCAAATGAGGTGCAATAAGCATAATCTCCATTACATAACACTCAACATCTATTCTATGACTAACTCTGAAAGAGATATAGACTATCTTCTACTTCCAAACCACTAGAGAGGCCTCTAACCAAAACGAGGAGAGAGCCCTCCTATTTATACATGAATCCAAGATAACTAATCATAATTACATATCCACTATTCTCTCAACCCATCCCTTAAAATTCTCAACAAATAGACAACTCATCCCCCAAATCTTCAACAAATATACAACTCATCCCTTTAAATCCTCAACCAAATATTGGATGAGATATTCTCTCCACATGTCCATGATCTTCTCCTTGAAGTTAGCTCATATCTAGAAGATGAAATTCGAATTTGAGGCTAGGTGGCCACTTTTGAGCTTGATAAAGTATTCAAATACACTTGTACACATCACCAAACTCACTCAACTTTAAAGTATAATTAAAATATGTTATTTTTCTCAATAATTAACCATAAATTCTCTCAAAACACTCAAAAATAAATGATTTGGAAAATGGTAATATAAACCCATATTTATTATGAAAGTGGTGAATGTTAATGGTTTTATGGAAGGATATAATGGAATAAGGTGATAAATAGTATGTGAAATGATGAATAAAATGTGGTCCTTTTGCGGCTCAAAACAATACTGTTGTGGATTTTTGTTTTATACTTGTACCATATATGATAGAGGAACAAGAAGTGTCTACATCAGTTGAAGAATTCCTACAAATAGCTTCCATCCCCATGGTTTGTAATTATAAGAAGCATTTCCAAAAATCTAGGCTAGTTGTAAATCAACCTATGGTATTTTGTATTTCCATTCATTTAGGGTGAAACTTGAGAGGTGGGAAATTGCAATGTTTCTTCTATTTTCCAAATCACTTCGGTCACACTTATCCCCCAGTAATGTCTCATATAAAAAAAGGATTGAGAAATCATCATTAAGAATAGGACTCTCCTAAACTTCTACTTGATGAGGATCTTTTGTCTCATTCCGTGGACTATTAGTTTTTTCTAAGTATTTGTTTATTTCAAAGGAATGTGCTAGTTCACATAAATATTTGATAACATTCCAAAGTTGATGATCTTGTAGGAATTAAATGTATACATGTGATTGGTTAATTACATAGTGCATTGGTGATTTAGGTAGAAGAATTTGAAGCTCATCAAATGCATACTAAACGACTTTAGAGAGATGGCTAGACAAAAATCATTTATGCCTTATTAAAGTGTGAAATAGATCATACATTCTCTCCAGAAGCTTTCCTCATTCACTATCATCTGACAAAGGCCAACCTTCTATTAAATTATCCCCTAGTGCACATTTATGATTTCCAACTTCTTTCTAGATACCAGTAGATATCTCAAAGTGTCTAACCTATGTTCCAACCTCCACATTAGGATCCTCCAATAGTTTTGAATATTCTCCATTCAACCTACCCGTGGGATTAGAAAAATAATATACACAATCTACAAATATTTCCATGCAACTGTCTTGAGCATTAACATCATTGGAACAATCAGAGACTCCATTTATAGGGATTGGTAGTCCAGGGATGCACTCTTCCACTGTGGCACAATGTGAAGAACTTATCAACAACTTGATATCAGTAGAAGCATCAATAGGATTTCAATATTCATTCATAAGATGCTTATCCCAGGTGTTGTCAATTTCATGTGGAGTAATTGATTGCAATATTTGTGAGAGACTTTTAATGTGTTCATGCAAAAAAAGCTACATATATTATTCATTGTGAACAAAGGGCCTTATCACAATATTCCTTAACAAAATAAATATCCACACATGCTCCTACTCCTACTTTTTTCCCTTCCCTTGCCTATGCTTGGTTCCCTTCCATACTATTCAGCAACACAATTAACAATTTTTGCACCTACAATTATCTCATTTAAATGTCCAATATTAGTTTTCCCTGTCATCGATGTAGCTCCACACCCTTGAACTCCATTGCCCAATTTTAATTCCACCTATTCAGTAGCCACATTATTACCATTCTCCAAAACCTTTTCTGTCTTCGGGAAATTAGAATCCCTAGAAGTCGATAGTCCATACACATTCCCTGATCCATTACCAGTACAAGCTAGATCAGTTGAGCCAAACAACTTGACCTAATCCTGCACAATGACATGAGATACAAAAACCGCTACTACCGGGTTATAGTTGCTTTAATTCTACTTCTTATGCCCCATGTGTACACCACATGTCCACCACATACACCCAAACTCTAGACTGATATCGTCAGATATCCCCAAAAATATATATAAAACTCAAACTCGTAAAACTAAAACTCCTTCAGGACATCGAACCTAGAACTAGGCGAACACCTAGTTCCTCCGAATTACAATTTGCAGAAACCCTAACTCAATATATTTTCCAAATTCCCACCTAAACATGTTGTTCAAAACCCAATATAAATTGATCAAATTTGTTATTCAATACCCTAAATAAATTTGTGCAAGCTCAATATGAAGCCAATAGGTTTCCCTAAAAATCCCACCTGAATTTGAATCGAGTAGGCTTTGCTGAAACCCTGACTGAAGCTCTGCTAAATGATAAATTTCCCATTCATGAGACTATTGAAGATTCAAAAGAAATGTTTCAAAAAGACAAAGATATCCACAAGGAACCCATTACACGTGTCATTTTATCCATCACTGTGAAATGATCATCATGACATTAACTAAAATGTAATCATGGTGAACAAAACTTCACAAGACTTGGAAAAATAAAAAATCACAACTCACCTTAGAATGGATATCGACCAACCACTACTATAAATACTTCAGAGACACTAAGAATGACGAAATGAACATGCTTTCAAGGCGTTTTTACCTATAAAATTAGTCACTTTGAAAATATAGATATTTTATAATACAGGTGAGAAATAAAGAGAAAGGAAAATTTGGAAGAATCATTCACAGTGGTTACAGGAGTGTGAGTAAAGAAAGCATTTGGTCCTCTTCAAATCAAGTTTTAATACAATCTTAGGGTGTAATATGGAATATACAAATGAGGGACAATTGTCTTCAGCTATCCATTTTGATTACGTTATTTTCCTTCATCTTTACATAAGTGGTGATCATCCCACACTCATAGGATTTGGGTTTGTCTTTCTTTTCCTTGAAATGTGTAGGTCTTCTCATTTTAACTTTTAGGGCATGGCATGAGGATCAATGGGTTTTATGGTTCTAGAATAGATCTCGCTTACTCTTTAGAGGGTTTTATTAGATCATTTTAGCCATGGTGATTTGGAGTGGATTATTTGGAGACCATTGTTGGAAGATTTGGATTTTTAGAGGTGGATTAAATAGCTTTTGCATTTTTTTGATACTGAATTCTTGGATAATGATTTGGGGGTGGATTAATTTAATCTAATTATTTTTATTTAATTCTTTAAATATTTTTTTCAAGATTAAGGCTTTATTAAATTGGTTTTTACTATTATTTCCTAATATTATATAGGTGAACTATATGATTTAATTATATTTTTAATTTTATTTATATTAAAAGATGGGAATAAAAATATTTTCAATATTTAAAAGTGCATTTGAATGGGTTTAATAGGTAAAAACATGCGCTATCTATAATGAGGTTACCTGACAAAGATAGGGATGCACATATTGACTATCATAGAATGGTTATAAGGATAAGAATCAACTTGAGTGAGATTAATTATATGTGTCTTACATATTATTGCATATATCTGGGAACAAAATTAATATTTAAAACCACAAGCCATACCATATCAAGGATTTAGACAAAACGTATATATTGTTCTTATAATTTCGCAATTTGGATAATGTTTGGTGTTAATGGGACATCTATAAGAAAAATGTTATTTAAAACAAATTATGATAAATTATATAATTTAGATTTTTTTATGTGAGAGCTTTCAACGTTATCAAATATTAATTTTCAAGATTATGTTTTTTTAGGTCATTCATTTATAATTTCTTTATTATGTTTGTAATTTACTAATGTCGAATTTATTATGAGCATGAATAGTTCAATAGTTAATTTAGTACTTATAGTATGGAATGTTTATAGGATAGAGAAACGGGATTCCAATCTATAAGTTGAATTATATAATGTTAATCATCATCTCTAAGTTTTGCACTTAAAAATCAAAATTTTGGAAAAAAATGTCAATATTATTACTTATCTCTCCACATGTATTTATTTATTGTTATTTAAAAAATAACTTTATATATTATTGCATGATAACTTACACTTAAAATAATGCATAATGCATATAGTTAATAAAAATCTAAATAATTTTTTGTATACTCCATTACAAGTACTTGTAAATGCTAGATTTTATAGAAATGCACATTTGGTTTTAAAACGCGGTACACTTGGAGTTATGGATTGGTTTTAGGAAACAAATATTGAAAAATAAATTGGTAATAACAACTCCTCATTCATGACTATAATGAGGTATAAGGGGTTAAATAATAAATATATAAAGAGTTAAATGTTATGTAATAGTAAGTTGTTTTGATAATGAGTGAGAGTTAAAGTATACGAGAGATTGACAAGTGACTAGGTTTGTGATTATTGTACCCGGGTGTGATTAGCAATAATTGTGATTATGATTTTTTTTTATTTTGATATATTGTTACATCATAACTTATCATTGTAATATGATATTTGGAGTAGGAGTTGATGGTTTTTTTTAGTAGCTCTAAATTGTAACCATCCCAACTTGATCCATAACTTTGGTTCAAGATTTCAAAATTCAATGAGACTTGAAATTTTGAAAAGAAGGAATCAAATACTATCCACAGTCAAAGTTTTGGAAACAAGGACACGAGAATCTTAAATTTACAGTCGGTACAAGTTAGGGTTTTAACTTAGTCCAAATACTTGCTAAAATTAATAGGGTTTACTAAAATTAAATTGTATGAATATTGTGAGCTCCAAATGAAGATAGACCTTATATATCAAAAAATCCATAAGAGCATGTTAAAAGTACAAAATTTATATCTATTAGGGGTAATTTGGAAGAGGTATTCTATGTACAACCTATTTCTGGATAGGGGTAAAAAACAAGAAGGTTTAGTAAAGAAGTAATAACTTCTTTGTTTCAAATCCAAATTGAGTAAGATTTATTGAATGAAGGAGTAGACATTTAGGATATTGCATGTCAAAATGTCAAAACAATTGGAGCTTAAATATTAGAGATATAATAAGTACCAGGTTGAATTGCACCACAATCCCCATAGAAGGGCTTAAAAAGGTTTTTCAACTTAAAATTGTCATAGATTTTAATTGGAATGTATGTTTGAGTCAAATCAAATGACATTTGAAAGGGGAAAGAGACAAGAATAAGTAGGAAAAAATAGTGAGATAAATTGGAGATAATAATTACTATATTGGAGGTATATTAATATGTTTTTTCAATTTGGTCTAGCCCAAGTGGTCATGGGATGGAATATTTTCTCGTCGCCTAGGATCTATTCTCTAAGTGACAAGAGGAGTTCATAATGAGTATATGTTTGCATCGGCTCCATTCTATGTAACATGTTAACTTGGGATATGCAATTTTGATTAAGAAATTACATAGTCCATTCAATTGTTACAACATTGATTGAAGGGGATTCATATGCTTGTCACTAAAGTCCTCATGAATAATTATCCTAACAATATGGTCCAACGGTAGGAAAAATTATTATCAAGGTCAACTACCATCTCTAGAGAAATATAAATTGCATGTGATTTGTACGTCCAATGATAGGAGCATGAATCAAAAAACCAGTTGGTTACAATGACAGTGGCCTTTGGAGGGGGGCACCACCCCTCCTCAAGTGAAGAGGAACTAGAATTGGTTGTAATGGAAGCAAATTTTAGAGGGGTCTCCCATCCTCCACAAATGACGAAGAACTTGCGTTAATTCCAAGCTCTAATCTCTTCCCTCGCTCCAATGAAAAATCACAACCTTCAAATTTTTTTAACAAGCTTGATGAAATTTCAGAGGTGGAACTACCACATACATCATTCAAATCAATGGAATTAGCTTTAACTACCAGAGGTGTAATCAGAAAATTCACCAGATTCTGGTCATCACTCAGGAACATGGCAAAGTGGGTTCAAAAATATTGACCAGTACTAATTCAAGGAAATATTTCACATTTATTTTGTGGAAAAAGGTTTCATGCCTTCATGTTTGATATTTAATCAAATGGATACTTGATATTTAGAAACATGTCATATTTATTTGAGAATAGAGGAATGTATCTCAATCAATGGATGCCAATATTTGATCAATGACTAGATTTTCCCTCATCCATCCTAGTATGGGTCTGACTTCCACATTTTACCATTTATTGGTTGTGGTATGAGTCTTTGATAAAAATTCAGAACAAGCTCGGGAAGTATATCGAAAAATAGCATCCCAAAGAGGGAATGTTTTCATGTGTTAGGATATGTGGTGAACCAGATCTTGAAAAGGGGATACCAGAAGTAGTCCTTATATCTTTACATAACTAGAAGAATATATGAAATTGTATTAAAAACACCTTCCCTTCAAATGCAAAACCTACCATGAGTATGGGCACTTCACAAAAAAATGAAAACAAAATCAAAATCCTCGAGGTGCAATAGCTAATACAAAAAAACCATGATAGAGAGCGAAGAAAAAAAAGAATACAAGAAAACCAACAATGGCCTCTGTAATTCCATCGTCCTCCCTTCATCTAATTCAAGCATCTCCTCAGTAAACCTCAAATCCCCTATAAATCCTCTCCATGCCCCATTCCATATGCAAGAATGGTACAAGGATATCCTCTGAACACCCTAATATCCCTTATTATAGTGCTAATAAATTTTCATCATTACATCAAGAATATAGCTCGATTGAATACATCATAAACTATGGAAAAAAAATTCCCGTGTTCCCCTCACTTGTAGTGTTACAACTGATTTTTCCACACATGGTGGATCACACCTTTATTGCCTTCCCTGTCCCTTTCCAGACTCTTTAGACCCCATGGACCATTTTTGTACCTTTTATGTTTCCAATATCATCCCTAAAAACATGTCTTATTTGATATACGTGACTTTTAAACCCATTCTCACGTATATACGCAGATTTGACCCTAAACCCGCGTACATCGATATTTCTGCAAAAGGACAAATAGTTTTGGAGTTTTCCTTGATGTGGATCTGAGTCACTTGTCTCTTGGCCTTCCATATGCCTTGAGATCGCTTGGATTTGACCTTCCATTACCTCATTGAAGCACTATATAAGGAACCCTTTGGATACATTGAAGGGGGAGGAATTGAAGAGCAAGAGAACTATAGTCCATTATTGTCAGATCTTATACTTAATTCTGCATCCCTTTGTCCCTTGGAGCACTTTATGTTCTTCCCAAGCTTTACTTTGCTTGTGAGCTTGCTATTGAGAGATGGAGGATTGAAGTGGTGGAGGCCCAGGTGGAGGACTCAATTTCTCCGATTAGAAGATGTACTGACAGAGGTTGTCACTATTGTAATCTATGTTTTATATTAATAGAAATATCTTTTCCTGTCCAATAATGTGTATTTAAATGAGTATTGAATCCATGGATGCTTTTAAATGCTTATATGTTATTGATTATATATGCTAGAGTAGGTCTAACACAATTATACATATAGCATGCTTGTCTTGTTTGTTGAATGTTGAGATAGCAAATTACTTATACAAGTGAGAGTGGAAAAGCTCAATGGGGATCTACATCAACCATCCAGAATAAGATATGTATCGAGATCCTTTAGTGTTAGATGTTTAGTTTCTCTTGCATATAGGAAAGGATTTATTTCTGCTATTACTTTGTTTCTTGTGGTACCCCAAGCCATAGGAAGTTTTCTCCGTAACAGAATGGGCGACCATACTGGGGAGTTCCTAGTCATTTCCTAGGGTATGTTCTTGAATTTCTCTGATTTCTCTGATTCTGAGTCGGGTCTGGGGGCATGTATGTCTGGCAGTTTCTGATAGGAGTAAATTTTGTCTCATCTTGTCTGTTTTATCTTCTTTTTATCTCTTTTTCTTCCTATACGTGATTTTTTGCTTCACAGTCGCGTGTAGACACATTTTTTACTGGGGTATCCGCGTATATACATGGGTTTTCTCCACATAGTCGCGTATGCTCTGAGTTTTGATTTTTGGGGGAAGATTAAGTGTTGCTGGTGAGTTTTGATGATTTTTGAGTCTCCTTGGATGCTTCTAGAGTATTTATACACCTATGTTTCTGATTAGAAGCGTCTTTTAGTTAGAATTTTTTTTAAATGTTCTTGTCGTTCCATTTTCTATTTTTTGTTTTGGGATTAGTGCATTAGGTCTCTTTTACCTTGGTGCTTTGCTTGGGTGTTGTCTAATAGTGCTTGTAGAGTCTGGGGGTGGTAGAGTCATTCTTTTTCTTCATTATCTCATTTTAATTCAAAAAATACAAAAATATTTGATTTTTTGCAACCTGATGTAGTTTTTCATTTTTCATTTTGCATGGTACTTGCACTAGGTTTGCTTGGAATAGTATTAGTCAGATTTTCATATAGGAATGACTACATTTTTTATTTGAAGGAGAATTTTGCATTCCACATAGTAGCATACCCCATTTTTCATTGGACACGGTGCATTTGCATTGATTGTTAGGTGTGCATTTTACTTCTTGTTGCGTCATAACACCATTAGTTGCACAGTCATTTACCCTTTTGAGTAATAAGCCAATTAAAATCAATGCATAATAAAATGAATTACACTCTTTTATTTTATAGGGTGCACCAACAATATTAGGTTTTAGGGTCTTGGAATAGTTCATTGTGAGTAAATTCTCCAAGACCACTAAAGAACAACATGTATCTATTTGTGCAGGTGAGAGTGTGAAATTCCTTGGTATAATTAGTGTTTCTCAGGATCCTCCTCTTACAAGGGAGTTAAGCACAAGGCAGTGTGAGTAGTTATTGATTGGGATGACCCCTAGCCATAACTGAGTAGCACTGGAGATAATTCCAGGATTGTATTCATATCTGGGGGCTCTTTCAAGAGTTTCATGATTTTATACCCTACCCATATGGTCAATCCTACCTGCGACTGTCCACCTAAGCATTTATTATATTGAGGTGACCTTAGTTTCCTTACCTAGGTTATCGAGGCGGTACTTCGTAGAGGTTATTCTATAGGTGTCCCGGCCAGGTTGGGGTTGGACAACATTGTCGCTATATGCGTTGAAGTTGAGGGACACAATAATTAGTTACGAACCTCCGCTTGTTGTGTATGGGAGTCTCAAGCCTCTCCTAGGTGAGACATACCTACTTCATTTGGGAGCTCACATATCATACCCTTGCTTTATTGTGATTTGGCTTTACATTATATAGGTGTATGCTCTGTGCATGCTAGTTTTCCTAGGGTTTGCATAATTAGAAGAGTATTTTTCATTTTTTGAGTCATTGTGGATTTGGGTGCAGCACTTCACCATTCTCGATGTTTAGCAAGACTTCCGCCTTCCACATCTTCTACTTCCTTTGGGAGAGAGAAATAGACTATCTGGGCGGACTACTTATCACATTGATCCACACACGATGGGAGATCATGAGGATGAGATTCCTGATATGTCCTCTCCACCTCAAGATGTTGGGGAGGAAGATCCTATTCCTGTATATGATCCTTCACCTAATATACCTTCACATTCCGGTTACGATCCCTCATTCACATGTCGTTGGTATTGGTTGTCGGGCGACGAGACTCACCACGAACCCACAAGCACTAGTCATGTTAGTTATGGCATGTCTGATATCCTTGCACATGATCTGACACATCATGCTGAGTAAAAAATTGAACCTATCACTATGCATGGGGGCATTTCCATTCCTTTCCATGTAGAGAGATTTGGGAGCACTAGTCACATTGCACCTTCCATCACGGTGGTGGAAGCTACCTCACATGTTCGTCCTAGGCCTAATGTTAGTAGTCATATGCGGATACCAAAACCGAGACAAGTGACCATAGGGAATACCATTTATATCCCTTCACATGTCCCTTCGTCCTCTATTCCTACTCCTTCGAACACATTTTTGACAACCCTTCCTCCCCCTCATTCACGTGGTCCTTCGGGTTGAAATGTTGCTACTAGTCATGTTCATACTGCGACTACTGGTATAGTAGTTTCTCAAAATCAAGCATATCTTGTTGTCTCAGGAGGTCATATTCATGTTTCTGGATCGTCTTACGGTCCATCACATGGAATTCCCCATATCCCTACTTATGGAGCTTCTCATGGGATATCCCATGGGACATCTTATGGAACTTCTCATGCGCCATATTATGGACCACAGTATGGACAGAGTTATCAACCTTATGGGTACGGGTATCAACAACCTGCTTACCTCTCTAATTATGGCTTTGTAGCACCACCTAATCAAGGTTCACCACATCATAATGCTTCCATGCAGCCATATAAAGGTGAAACAAGAGGAGAATATTATAGCCAATGCCATGGTATTTATAGTATTTAGTCTTATATGAACCAAACCTATCAGGGAGCATGGCATAGACCAACTCAACCTAGGCTCCCTTTCCTCGTAACATTAAATTTACTCGACTTATCGAGACTAATGAACGATCCGGTATCTTATGACCCAGCTTGGCTAGCTATCCCTACCAAGCTTCCCTCGAACATTCCCAAATTCAATGGAAAACTAGGAGAAGATCCTAGTGAACATGTCACTACCTTTCACCTTTGGTGCTCTTCCAACTCTTTACATGATGACTCAATTGGTTTGAGGCTATTTCAATGGACCCTCATAGGGCCTGCAGTGAAATGGTACATAGAGTTAGCAAAGGGGGCATTTGTTTTGTTCAATGACCTTGCTATGACTTTCCTCAACCACTTCCAGCTACCATTTCATTATGACATTGGTAAAGAACTCTTGTCGACATTTCGGCAGGACAAAGCCACACATATCTCCGACCATATCCAAGAGTGGTGTAGATAGAAGAGGTTGATTAAATATTTCATACTACTAAATTTTCTCCTTGAGTGGTTCCTTAAATTTGTGGAAATTGAACCCAGGTGTTAGAACAATTACACTCACAAAAATTGCCAATTACACATGCAAATTACACACAAAGGAGACATTATATGGAGCAGAACACTAATTTGTATTGAATAAGTGTACAATAGCCAACCTTGTGAAGTCATAGGCTAGCACAATAACTAATTACATGAGAGATTTGAATGCATTGGGATTCCATTCGAATTTGGTCAAAAGAAGGCTTACTAAATCTAAGCAAATCGCCCATAGGTGCAGAAAGCAGTTTCCAAATCTATCTAGGAGCTCACGAATTGGCAAAATCAATTAGGAAACCTAATAGATGATGGTTTTTCCCCAAGCACCTTATTTTTGAGCAGTTAATTTATTTTACTTGATGTAATGGGTAACCTATGGTCTTAGTTACCAGGGCCCACAGTTTGTCCAAGTTAGCATTCAGGGGGGGTGTTAGGATTATTAATCCTCCCTTGTCCAATTAGGTCAAGTTTAACCAATGGTGCTAATGACTATAAATAGACTGGATGGACTCCCAATTTAGACATGACTCCCAATTTAGACATATGACCAAATTTGGACAAGGGAGGATTAATAATACTAACACCACCCATGAATGCTAACTTGGACAAATTGTGTGCCCTGGTAACTAATACCATAGGTCACCCATTACATCAAGTAAAATAAAGTAACTGCTCAAAAATAAGGTGCTTGGGGAAAAACGACATGGGAAAAAAAAACCCCCCTTCTAATTAAGCAGGTAGAATCAGGATCAATCTGGTTCTTCTGTGCATAGGTATCCTGGGGCCTAGCATGTGAACCTCTCCATCATATGTCTGGAGGAATCTTCCTCTTTGGAAGAAGAATGATATGCTCAACTAAATCAGAAATATAGATAGCTGCTGGATGAAGACTGGACCCATGTAGAGCAACTGAATATAACTGAAAAGTGAGGAAAGGTTCTTGAGAATTCATGGAATGTGAAGAACAGTCAAGAAACTGATATTTTGCAGCCATGAACATAAAACCATGAGTGGTAAGAACAGCCCCAAGTGTTAGGAGCAGGTGTCTAGGTGGATGCAGAAAATCTTCCTCTTTACTAGTTCTGTGAGAAGATGAGCATGTGATCAATGGTAGAGAAGCACTGGGACTATTGAGAGCGAATGCTTGAGCTTCATAGTCTGATATAGCTTCTGAAATAGATAATGAATCACATAATAAAATATCAGCAACCTCATATGAGGAAACTAACACCAAATCCCCATCAGCAGTTTTGAAGAGAAAGTGTGGTACTTGCTTTTTCACACCGGAATTGGTGAGAGCAGCTACAAGCATGACTAAATGATTTTGAATTTTAAAATATGAACCAAATAATATCAGATCAGAAAGTAAATCATATCTAAACAGGTTCAAAACAGATCCAAAACTATGAAATGGAATCAAATCCCCAGCAACAGTTTTGTAGGAGACTTGCGATACTTGTTTCTTCACACCGTTGATGAGAATAGCTACAAGCGGTACTGAAAGATTATGAATTTGATATATTAAACCAAGAAATATCAGATCAAATCTAAATAATATCATATCAGATCCAATAAGGTTAATATCAAATTCAAATAAATGGTTAACCGAGATGGTGGATGCATAGCTTTCTTCTTCTTCAAAATTCTGAATTTTGGTGCATGCAATCCTGCAGGAATTTGCTGGAAAAACTAGATCATGGGGAGTGAATGGATCACTCTGGTAATATGATATTTCTTCCAAAATATCCAAGGTATCACATATTTGCACACCAGCAGCAACATTAGAGGAAGAAAAATCAAATTTCTCTTCACTTTCGGAAGCAATTACTAGTAAATTTTGCACAGAATTTAAAGGAAAATCACCGATGAATGTTTACATGGAAGTGCAGCAGAATTTTTCTTCAATATCAGAGATTCGAATCTCTTCTTATATTTCAGCAATATGAGAAGATGAGATATCAGATATCTCATGAACTTCCGGAGCATCAGGAGAAGGAGTCACTGCATGGAGACTGTCTTCCATTCGAATTGACTGTGTAGAAGTTTCTGCTTCTTCTTCATCTTGAACAACTTCATCAGAGAGACTGGAGGCTAAGATTTTTGGATCAAGAGTGCTTGTGGTGCTGGATATTATCTCCAAAATTCTATTATGATCCTCATAAATCACTTCAAAGGTTCTGTCCAATCTTGTCCAGAGTTCCTTTGGATCTTCAATATATTCCCTCGGATTTTCAAAAGATCTAATGAGGTAGAGCAAGCTACGAGAAAGACCCATTGCTATTGTTCCAAAAGCTCCGTCACTTGTATTCAGCCATTAAATCTTACTAAAACACTCTCTATCAAGTCCAATAGACACCCGACAGAGACCTTTTCTCATCAGAGATGAAATCATCTCCTTCTTCCATTCTAAATAGTTTGAGGACAGGGTGAGATGAGGAATCGATGAATCCATTCAAAGTTGTTCCTGCAAAACAAAAAAATGATCCAGTAGGATATCTGAGGATGAGAAGTGCCTTTTCCATCGAGGCTCTGATACCATGTTAAATTTGAGCATATAGATCTGTAGACAAACACACAACTCACAAAGAAGATCTCACAATTTACTCAGCCATTGAAGAATGAAACAGTGCAAAAGGCTTGCAGTTGTGAATGCTTTCATTAATCAAAAAAGTAATCTAGATAATAACTACAATAATGTAAAATGGCTTTAATAGCCACAAGCAATTTGAATCCACATGAGGAATTTTGAATTGATGACTCTACTTGACTGTAGGTAACCAAGACATTGTCTAAATCACTATTGGAGGACCCAGTAGTTAACTATCCTTGTCTAAATCATAACCGGAGTTCTAAAACACAACCAAGTGTTACATTTAGTATTAAATAATGGTTAACTAACTGTGGTAGGTGAGAAATGCACCCCACATGTGTGCAATTAATTAAACCATTATTTAACTGAATGTAGAGGGATAGAACTGAATGTAACTGACTCCTAACTTGGCTTGACTAGTCATTAACTGAAGTGAACTGACCTTGGTTGGTTTCGGCACTCCTAGTTGCTTCCTAAATTGTAGGGATTGATCTAGGAGACTCCTAAACTTATGCAATCAAGTGCAATAAGTGGCAGTGAGCCTCAATTAGTGTTCCCCACACTTTGGTAACTGAAACATGTGCCCCAATCAGGTCAAGTTTAACCAATGGTGCTAATGACTATAAATAGACTGGATGGACTCCCGATTTAGACATATGACCAAATTTGGACAAGGGAGGATTAATAATCCTAACAGGAAGGACAACTCATACATGTTTTTATTAGGAGAAAATAGTGGATAATGATGAGGACAAAAAACAAGTTAACTTCACCTAGTCAAACTTTCCCAATTGCCTTAAAACTCAGCAAAAGCAAGCAATAAAGTAGAAAAAGAAGACATGCGCTAGGAAGGTTAGGAATAAAGCAAATTTGATTCGAAGTGGTTTCCCAAGCACTCCATGACTCAATTTTAGCAAGTTTGACCACTTTGGACATGTGGAGGACAACTTGCATAAGGTGGAATATGGAAACTAGGAAAATAAGACAAAAATGAATTAATTAATGTCTAAGGTAGCTAACTATGGGTTGATTATTCTAACACCCCCCCTTAAACCAGAATTATGAGTAAAATATCAGAAAATTATAGGGACTAGCAACAAGGCTTAGTCACCCTTTACATACTGCATGTCCATTTAACCAAGGAAAGAGGAAAAAACCCAGTGGAAAAAATCCTCCCTTAAACATGGATAGTAAAACAAAATTTGAAAATCTTGTCAACACTCATGCTTCACAGAATGATCAGCAATCCCCATCAGTGATTTAAGATTTCTGAATGTCTTCTCACAAAAAACTTTGGTGAAGATATCTGCTACTTGTTCTGAAGATGAACAGAAGAGTAGGTGAATGGTGCCACCATGCACAAGCTGTCTGATGTAGTGCATATGGATCTCAATGTGTTTGGTTCTCTGTCTCCGAACTGGATCATTGCATATTTGAATGGTACTCTGATTATCACAATATATAGTAGTTGAGTATTTTGATTCGAATCCACACTCACCAAGTAACCCCTGCCAACATAAACATTGAGTTGCTGCATTTACAACTCCTATGTACTCTGCTTCTATAGATGAGAGTGCAATGGCACTCTGTTTCTTGCTTGACCAGCTGATTCATCCTTCAGTGAGCATGAACACATATCCTGATGTTGACTTTCGATCTGTGTTGTTACCTACCCAAGCACTGTCAGTAAACCCAATCAAATCAAGATCAGATTTAGCTTTGTAGAAGATCCCATGAATCCTTGTTCCCTGAACAAAGTTAAGGATCCTTTTGGCTGCTCTCCAATGGATCTCATGAGGCTGATCCATGTATCTTGAAGCCACACTTACTGCATAACAAATATCAAGTCAAGTATGTGTAAGTTACATCAAACACCCAATCAGTTGCCTATACAGTGTATTATTTACCATAGGTGAAGAATCTGCTTCTTCAAGCTTAACTCCTGGAAAGAAGGAAGTCTTGCTTGGCTTGCAGTCCTTCATGTTTAACTTGTTCAGCAAATCCAAGGAATAATTGGACTGATCTACTTTTATTCCATGTTTGGTTTTAGCAATCTCGAGCCCCAAGAATTGGCTCGATAACCCCAAATCAGTCATAGAGAATGCATGGTTCATTGCATCCTTCAAGGAGGAAATTTCATCCTTTGAGATTCCTGTAATGAGAAGGTCATCTACATACAAGAAATTAATCATCAAATAAACATGAATCAGCTTCAAATAAACATTAGGATCTGACTTGCATTGAACAAAATTCAATGATAGCAAAAATCCATCAATCTTGGCATACCAAGCCCATACAATGATTTATTTAGCCTGCAAACAAGAGATGGATTAGTAGCAAATCCTTGAGGATGTTGCATGTAAATATATTCAGTAATATCTCCATTCAGGAAAGCACACTTCACATCCATGTGGTGTACCTCCCACTGCTTCGAAGCTGCAATGGCTAAGGCTAGCCTGATGGAGTCCATCTTTGCCATTGGTGCAAAGGTCTCATTGTAGTCTATGCCATGTACCTATGAGTAGCCCTTGGATACCAATATTTCCTTATATTTCAAAGGTGAACCATCAGCAGCAAACTTGGTTTTGTAAACCCACTTAGACTGAACTAGCTTCCTCCCTGGGGGAAGATCAACTGGCTCCCAAGTGTTGTTCTTCTGGAGTGAGCTGAACTCTTCTTTCATGGTTGTTTGTCATATTGGATCATGTGCTACATATTAATATGTTTGTGGGTCTGATTCAACCATCAGATAGAATTTTTCTGCAAACAAAAGGTCTTTCCTACACATAGCACTCTCAAACTGAGATCTAGTCCTCCTAGGATCATTAGGATTTCCAACTAGTTCTCCAACTGCATGAATGGTCTTTGCTGCCCATTTTGGTCTTGTAGGACTATTATGATCTGCAATTAAATCATCATTATTATACATATCATAATAAAGAAACTCAACTATCTCTTCACTTACATTCAATGGTTCTGGTGGTGAAGAGGATTCTCCAACTTCCACTGCTGCTAAAGGCTCTTCTTGGAACTAAATACTCCTTTCAATGAACCCTTTGTTTGTGCTCAAATTGATCAGCTTGTACCATTTTCAATCTTCAGAGTACCCAAAAAGTAGACACTCTTGGCTTTGGGGATGCAAAGCCTTCCTCTTTTCTTTTGGAATTCTAGCCTAAGCCCTTGAGCCAAAAATCCTGAAATGGGTCACATCTTGCTTGTGCCCACTCCATGCTTCAAAATGAGTCATACCATCAACCTGTTTATGAGGCACCCTATTCTGGATATAGGCTGCACAATTTATTGCTTTGACCCAAAACTTTGGTGGCAAGGTCTTAGCCTCCATCATCCAGGTTGCCATCTCTTTCAGGGATCTGTTCTTCCTCTCAACAACACCATTTTTCTGTGGTGTGTAAGGGATAGAATGTTGCATTTGAATACCTAAATATGCACAATATTGAATGAAATAAAACTTGACATACTCACCACCATTGTCAGATCTGAGGACCTTGAGTATTTTTCCAGACTGGTTTTCAACCAAAGCCTTAAAGTCTTTGAAGAGGCCAAAAACTTTAGACTTGTGTTTCGGGAAGTAAACCCAACAATACCTAGAAAAGTCATCTATGAATTTCAATGCATATTTTTCCTGACTCATTGACATATGAGGAAATGGGCCAGCAACATCACTGTGGATCAACTCAATAGGTGCAGAGGTTCTCTCATGACTAGCCTTCTCAAATTTATGCTCTAGGTGTTTTCCTAAGATGCAACCTTGACAGACTCCTTTGGAAAACTTAATCTTTGGTAACCATATGACCATTTATTTTTCACAAAGATCAGAAAGATACTTATAGTTAAGGTGGCCAAATATTTCATGCCAAATATTTCTTTCCTCAGTAGCATGAATTAGAAGAGCAGAGGGGTTTGAGTAGGGTAGGAAGTGTGAGAACATGTATACCTTCGAAGTGTGATTTGCAATTCCTTTTGCAATGACTTTACCACTTGAGATCTCTATGATCTCAACTTCATCAGGGGAGAATATGACCTTCTTTGGAGGCAAGACCTGGAACATACAATACATTGCTGAACTTACCATGGTCAAGATCAATCCCCCCTTTTCCCAAACTATCAGTGAGAGAGTCATCTCCCAGTACTATTGGTGGAACTTTCAACATGTCAAGTGATATGAATGCCTCCTTCATCGAAACCATATGTCTTGAAGCTCCAGAATCAATGATGAAACTAGGTGAGCTTGTTGTGCCCGCAACCAATGCATGAACTCTCTCTTTGTCTTCTGAATTTGATCCTCCTTCCCTCTTCTTTGAGCTATCAAGAAGGGAGATTCCATTCTTCTCTAGGAGTTGGGTTATCATGTCAATTTTCCTCTTCATGCAGGAGCTTTCAGGATTATTTCCCTTACTACAGTATGCGCACTTGCTCATTTCTCCTTTGTTCTTATTCTTCTGGAAGTTCTTCTTGGAACCTTGAGGCTCCTCTGGAGACTTGTTCTTGTCTCTCTTTTTCTGAGGTGGCTTCTTAGATTTCTTCATGCCTTTTGAATCCACCCTCAAATCTCCAGCAACCATAGCTTTGTATTTGGAAGGTTTGATGGTTCCCATCATCACCAATTTATCTTGTTCTTATGTGAGAGATTCCATGAAATCTGCAAGGCTAGGCATTTTCCAGGATCGAGATGTCAATTTTGTGGCATGGAAGGTCGAGAAAAACACTGAATAGTCAAGGCCAAGCTTTGAGAGTATGTCCAAAACTAGTTTCTCCTCCTTCTTTTCAATTCCACACCGTTTTAGCTGCAAAATAAGGGCTTTGAACTTGGAAAAGTAGAGTTGCAGGGATTCAAAGTTATTGGGACTCAGGGAGATCAATTCATTTTCAATTTGATGTCCCCTCATCTCATCTGTATTGCCAAAAATATCAACAAGATTCTCCCATACTTCATTTGGTGATGTTAATCCATCAAGATGGAAAAGGAGGTCTTTGGATATGCTTAGACACAAGAGACCATAGGCCTCATCCCTCCTGTTGTGCCATTTAATTTTCTCCGCAGCTACATTGGGCTCTACTTCTATTTCCATAGTCACTCTGTAGAGGCCTCTCACTCTCAATAGTACCTCGATCTCTGCTTTCCATTCAAAGAAGTTAAGTGGAGTCAATATGATGTTCTGAGATTGATCCATAGCTCAGAAATTTTCCCTTCAGTCAGCAGAATGCTCCCACTCAATGACGTTGAAACTGCAATAAAAAAATGGAAGGAGCTAAATTGATCTACAAAGGCTCTGATACCATGTGGAAATTGAACCCAGGTGTTAGAACAATTACACTCACAAAAATTGCCATGTACACATGCAAATTACACACAAAGGAGACTGAATATGGAGCAGAACACTAATCTGTATTGAATAAGTGTACAATAGCCAACCCTGTGAAGTCATAGGCTACCAAAATAAATAATTACATGAGATATTTTAATGCACTTGGATTCCATTCGAATTTGGTCAAAAGCAGGCTTACTAAATCTAAGCAAATCCCCCATAGGTGCATAAAGCAGTTTCCAAATCTGTTTAGGAGCTCACAAATTGGAAAAATCAATTAGGAAAGCTAATAGATGATGGAAGGACAACTCATACATGATTTTATTAGGATAAAAGAGTGGAGGATGATGAGGACAAAAAACAAGTTAACTTCACCTATTCAAACTTTCCCAATTGCCTTAAAACTCAGCAAAAGAAAGCAATAAAGAAGAAAAAGCAAACATGTGCTAGGAAGGTAAGGAATAAAGCAGATTTGATTTCAAGTGGTTTCCCAAGCACTCCATGACTCGATTTTAGCAAGTTTGACCACTTTGGATATGTGGAGGACAACTTGCATAAGGTGGAATATGGAAACCTAGGCAAATAAGACAAAAATGAATTAATTAATGTTTAAGGTAGCTAACTATGGGTTGATTATTCTAACAAAATCATTACTACATTATATCGGGAAGGATGTTTCTACATCCGGAGTCTACAACGAGGAACAATAAATTTTTAGGGCGTAGGAACTGGATTTGATTTATGCGCAATCCGGGCTATATATGAGATCATACCTAATGCTCTGCATTCTAGTTTCGATCCGAAGATCAAAGTTGGACCACATGATAATAGAATTGTGGGATGTACAAGTCACGGGGACTTCACTTAGTGAACCTGTCACATAGCACGTGCGATCATGGGATATTAAAGAATACCCTTAATTTCCATAGATATTGCCACAAATTATTTTTGTTGAAATCCCCTCCCAATACCTAAAACCTCGTGCCCATCCCTTTTTATACCTCAATCCTTATAAACCACCTTACCCACCCCCACCTTAAACCCTTCATCCCCCCCAATACCTACAATATATTGGTTCAATTTTTGATAATTTTAAAACCCACAATATGAACTAACGTGATAGGATATTGGTCAATAAGTGAAGCCCCCGTGGTACAAGTGCCAAAATTGTGGACTCAGTTATGAAAAAAGTGAGTCAATTGTCTATTAACCAATCTGTGTCAGGATAAGCTATGGATTTGTCTCAGCCCACCCTAATGGTGAGTGTACTTTTTGTGCAATTGTTCGACCAGAAGGGAAACCAGTAGCCTGGAAGGAATAAGAAAAAGGGTAAAAACAATTGTAAGGGTGAGAACAAGAACGAAAATGCCAATTTTAATGACAAGAACGACCATAATGCTGGGGGAGACAAGCAGTCTAAACATAAGGTTAAGTTTCCTTGCAAGTTGTGTAAGGATGACCATCTCACTCACTTATGCCCTCATATGGAAGACGCCTCAATATTCATAGCACAGGGCCCAGCTGTGCTGACCAATCCTTTACCCCATAATCAAAATATGAACTTAAGGACCCATGATCCTCATTTTGCATCAGGTGGAGATCAAGATCCACTAGAAGCCAGTACTGGTCATGGTTACATCAATATGGAATGTGCTACTAAGGTTGTGAATCGTGCGAAAGACTATGGTTCATCGCAACCAGACCTTGGGAAAGAACCTCCTCCTATCGAGAGTCCTTTGCATATTGAAAATCCTACATATAAACCTGAGAGTGTACCTCACATTCCTAAGGAAGTCTTAAAGTGTCCAGGGTACAATCCCAATGCCCAAGGCACCCAGAACTATTCTGTTGTTGAGGATTTGGGCCACACTCCTTATGTGATGTCTGTGCTTGAAGTTCTTCAGAGTTGTCCGTCACAAAGGAAAGATTTCCTTTCTGCTCTCAGAGTGAATGATGATAACTCTTCTTCCATTATCAAATTTGAAACCATGGGACTATAGCCTCACTTTCCTTACTGTGTGTCTCTCTTGATTCATGTATAATGTCTTAACATGACCGTCAAATGCACTATGATTGACGAAGGCACTGCTGCTTCCATAATGTATTTGTTGTGTTGGAAGGGTTTGGGTTATCTCGAGTTGTTTAAATCCGCTACGATGTTGACTTCTTTTGATGGTATATCATTTCAGTTGCATGGAATTCTTCCTTCTGTTAAGGTCTGTTTGGGAGGGAAGACAGTCATGATAGAGGTCGAGGTGGTTGATGCACCCCCTAACTACAATCTTTTACTGGGTCGGAATTGGATGTATAGTATGCAAGACGTAGCCTCTTCTCTATTTCGAGTTGTATGCTTTCAATTTAATGGGAGGATTGTTACGATTGATCAAACATCATTCAAAAATCTAAGTGTTAGTGCATTGTCGAGAGCTTCGATCCCGATTATCAATCACTCTCAGCCAACAACTGGGAGTGTGGGTGTAGGTATGTATCCATCCCTTATGGGGACATTTAGTTGTCCTACACCCATCCTTATGATTGGATCTAGTTTTGATGGGGATTCATCTTCATTGAATTTGGTGTCTTTTTGCACTTCCCATATGGAAGATCCTTGGATTCTTCCTACACCAAATATTTTGAATGGACCTATTGAAATGGACGTGCCATTGCCTACAGCTATGATTGCCTACAAAGCAAATATTGATTGTGTTATAGAGCCTAGTCCTTCCTCTTTGTGGAAGGAGGAGGAAGACCTATATGTACTGCCTACATGGGAAGTTGAGTCCTCTCATACTCATGACTACCTTGATAGTGTTTTTCCATCAGATGAAGCTATTATTTAGGCCATTTCTGGAGTTAAGCCACCTTGGGAAGAGTTACATCATATATCTTATTTTCTTCTTGAGCTTGATCGTTTGGAGCATGAGGACTTTAGGGAGATTCTTAGCGAGAAGATTGGTAGTCCCATGGTTCCATTAAGCTCTCCTGGTCAGATGGATGATGGGAACATGGCGAACATATCACCTACGATTCCTATCAATATCTCTCACAATCCTGGCAAGACTGAGAATGTCTATATTGGGGCAGAATGTTCCCATGCTGAGATTCAAGAGTATACCGAGCTGTTCAAATAATTTTGTGATGTCTTTTCTTGGTCATACGAGGAAATTCTAGGTATCGACCCTCGCATTGTTTAACATGAACTTAAGACTTATCCCAATGCCAAACTTGTTCGATAACATTTGCGTGCGGTGAATCCTAGAAAAGCACCCATGATTAAGGCTGAGATAGAAAATCTATTGAAATCCATCTTTATCTATCCCGTTCCCTTGATGGAGTGGGTTTCAAACCCTATTCCAATTTATAATAAATAGGGAGAGATCCATATATGTACTGATTTACATGATTTAAATCGTGCATGTCCTAAGGATAATTTTCCCACACCATTTAATGACCAGATTTTGGATGTGTGTGGGAAGCGAGGTATTTTTCTTCATGGACAACCTTTCTATATATAATTAGATTCAAATTAAACTCAAGGATCAACACAAAACTGCATTTATTTGTCCTTGGGGTATGTTCGCATATCGAAAGATGCCTTTCGGTCTTAAAAATACCGGAGCCACATTTTAGCAGGCTGTGACCTTGATTTTTCACGATCTCAAATCGATTATTGAAGTATTTTTGGAGGACCTAGCTGCTCATTCTCGGTTGAGAGTCTGTCATTCCTACCATTTGAGGCTAGTATTCAAAAGATGCCATCACTACCAGGTTAGGTTAAATCTTCATAAGTGCATCTTTTGCATGAAGTCAGCTCTCTTGCTAGGATTCATTGTTTCCAAGGAGGGTATAAGAGTTGATCCCTTAAAGGTTGAGGAAATACTTCAATTGTCTCCCCTGAGAAATATTAGACATCTTCAATGTTTGCAAGGCATGAAAAACTTCTTACAGAGATTTGTGGCTAACTTTTCCAATTTGACCAAAGGATTTATGCATCTTTTGAAGAAGGACACTACCTTTTTCTTGGATGAGAGAGCCTAGGAGTCCTTTGATGCTCTTAAGCGAGCCTTAGCATAGGCCCTCATGTTTAGTCCACTCGAATATAGCTGTGAATTTTTTATTTATGTGGCCGCATCCATGGAGACAATTTGTATGGTTTTGGTTTACGAGGATGAAGAGCTCCATGAGCATGTCATATACTACTTGACCAGAACCTTATAGATGCATAAATCCATTATTCCCATGTGGAGAAACTTGCCTTAGCTACCGTTCATGCAGTTCAGAGATTGAGACACTACATTCTCCTTCACCAGACCTTGGTGGAAGCTCATGTCAATCCATTTTAGTTCATCATCACTAGAAGGATGATTGAGGGAAAGTATAATAAATGGATTGTTATTTTGCAAGAATTCGATCTCGAATTTGTTTCCGTGAAATCGAAGAAATCGTTAATTTTTGCGGAGCTCATTTCTGATTTCCCAAGTGAGGAGGAGGAGGAAGTTTATTAATATACATTTGTCGATGAGCATATCTTTCTTATCTCAACTTTGGATCCATGGTATGGGGATATTATCACATATTTACAAACATTGAAGGTCACTACTCACCTTTCACGGGATGAGCAACAACGATTACGTCACGTATCTAAGAACTACCTTATAGTGGATAACACTTTTTACCGTCGTGGGGTAGATTCTATTTTACATCATTGTTTAAACCATCAAGAGGTTGAGGTTGTGCTGAATTATTGCCACGGAAGGGTGTGTGGTGGTCATTTATCTGGGATTGCTACAACCCAAAAAATATTGAGAGGGATATTTTTGGCACTCGATCTTTAAATATTTTGTTAATGTGGTCAAGAAGTGTCACCCTTGCCAAGTGTTTGCATGAAATATGTGATCACATCCTACCCCATTACATATGATTATCACCATCGGTCCCTTCGCCAAGTGGGGGCTTGAATTCATGGATTGAAACCCAGCTTCAGCTGGGGGGCATCATCATATTATAGTGGCTATTGATTACTTCATGAAATGGGTTGAGGCTATGCCCATGATTAAATCCAACAATGAGATAGTCGTGCATTTCATATTCAACCAAATTATTACTCAATTCGGTATTCCAAAAGAGATTATCATTGACCATGGTAGGAACTTTCAAAATTGAATGATGGAAGAGTTGGCCTCCAAGTTAGGGTATAAGCAGGATCACTCCTGTTCTTATTACCCTCAGGTGAATGGACAGGTTGAAGTAGTGAACAAATCAATTAAGTCCATTCTCCAACAAACCATCACACAAAGCAAAACAAATTGGCATATCATGTTATATCCTTCTTTATGGGCATATAGGACCACGGTTAAGACTGCCACCAATTTTTCTCCATATCAGCTCGTACATGGCGTGGAGTCTGTCTTCCCAGTTGAATGCAAAATCTCTTTGTTTAAACTAGCTATAGAGCTTTTACTAGACACTTCCACATTGGAGGAACATTTGGTCCACTTAGAGCAGCTTGATGAGTAGTGCCGAGATGCTTTAGTGGCTCTAGAGATTAATAAACGTCGCATTAACGTATAGTATGATAAGTCTATCCATCCGAGGAAGTTTAGTGAAGGAGATTTGGTCCTTTTATGGGATCAAGCTAAAGAACCCTTGGGGGCAGGGAAGTTTAATCCCATGTGGCATGGTCTTTACCTGGTCAAAAGTGTGTTAGAGAAGGGCACCTATGAGCTGGTAGATTATGAAGGGACTACCTTGGTGGAGCCTAGAAATGGGATCTATATTAAAAAATACTATGCATGATCTTCATCCAAGGCTAATTATTGTATATTATTGTACAATTTTCTACATAGTTAGGTTTTCTTATGGTGATCGGGTTTGTTGATTAGCTTTCGTTTCTTATGGTAGATGTCGATGGAGTCTTTTGTTTACATAAGATTCGCTGATGGTGCTAGCCGCCACACTCAACACTCAGCCTCTGCTGCTTGGTTGATTTATGCTCCTACGGGTCAGGTATTGTCTTCAGGAGGCATATGTTTACGACCCTCTTCAAACAATGTTGCTGAGTACAGTGTCATTATTGAGCTATTACAGGATGCCATTTCACATGGTGTTCTCTCTCTTGAGGTACGTCTTGATTCACAGTTAGTAGTGTCACAGGTTAATGCCTTGTATCATGTTAGGGATTCGACATTATTACAAAGATTCTTACATGTGATATTGTTAGAATGATAATTTGATAGCATAACATACATACATGTTTCAAGAATTTATAATCAAATTGCTAACTCATATGCTAACTATGTGTTAGATTGGCATTTGTTTCATGGACTATAAGCACATCACAAACATAAATTTTTACACACATGTAAATAAATAAAATCGATCATCATAATTTTTTTATATTAAATATCCAGAATGTGACGTCATAATACATGAGTGTCATAATACAAAAATGGGGCTTCCGAGCGACCAAAATACAATAAACGGTAGTACAAAAATGAATCACTCTTAGGTCTCTAAGCCTGTGGAGGAGGAGGGTGGTTCTGATCATGGTAGCACACCATAGCTCTAGCTAGTCATCAAAATAACCAAATCCATGCTCATGGTACCCAAACCTCTTGATGCTGCATGGCCTTAGGAAAGTCCTCGACTTGCAGCATGGGTACTATGTGTGTCAGTCATACAAAGTTTGTGTGGATGCTTTGGAGCATCCGCTCCGCATCCACACCCATGATATCATCTCCTCTTCCCCTTCATCTATGAGGAGGGAAGCCATTAGGACACCATGGTCCAACATCTCCATACATATGATAGGTTATCACTATGTGTTGTCACACAAAAACATGTCTTTTGAGTCTATATATAAAAAAACACAAAAAAATTGAATAATTCAAAAAACATAAAAAGAGGGTTGGGATTCGTTACTAATGTCACCATATGCTGATCCTGATGGTAGGGGCATGTCAGGATCTCCCTGGAAATATATCCCCGCATAGGGGTAATCATCGATGGCAATAATATGCCACTGCCACCATGGAAAGAAATCAGTTGGGTAGGGGTTGGACACCCTACCTCTGTGTAGTCTGCGCATAGCATCTGCTCAACATCGTTGGGCTGGATCTCGAACCCTGTGAGGAGGAACGTCAACTCTAAGGCTTAGCCACTGAACACGCTTGAAGAAGAACATGGTTAGTATACTACCGAAACCAAATTTTCATACCCTACCCATCTTCCAGTCACTGAGCTACTACTTCATGTTACTCAATAGCATAGTACTCCAATCGTAGACTATGGGTCATGCACTCCATTTCATAGAACATCAATGGTTGTGAGGCCTGGTGGAGTGATGCTATCCTAGCTATCCTGTCGAGTGCCAGTAGTATGGCCTTTAGGCCTAGTACTTGGATGGAGTTTGTTAGGATCTGACTCCAAACCTTCTCTATGTCCAAAAAATAGTATACCACAATATACTCATCAATGGTGAGGCCACCTCCGAGCTCGCAAGAGAATAGGTTCACCACCTCTCCCCATCGAGACAATGCTGTAATGAAATATATGTCCTCCACCTCTATAGTGAGGGACATCCTGTCGATATGGAAAGACTTTGAGTATGGATCCTAGTAGTCTACTAGCATCTGCAGTAGTCTCGGTTTGGCCCTTAGGCTGCCAAGACACCAAAACTTGTATAGCCCACATGCACAAAAAGCTTGGTGAGCCATCAAATCACCCCGTATAGCCTCTTCTATGTCTCCATGTTCCCTCTCTTTCCATTTTAGGACCATCCTACACATTAAAAATATTTTTTGGTCACTATTTCACCTAAAAAATCATGTGTGCGGCCGCATACACAACTATTTGCAAAACAACCACATATGTACGTGGGTTTGGGTGGTTTTTCCTCGTATAGCCATCCCTATACACGGAAAAAAACTTGATTTCCACATGGGCCGAGAAGACTAATCTAGATTGGCATAAAAGTAAAAAATTAACCATGGAAATTGATAAAATTTACATTAAAATGGAAGAGGAGGACATGAGGAGTTACTCAGAACAAGCGGTGTCGAATTTCGCTGGACAAAGCTCTCGGAATTCGCGTTTGAAGTTTTGAGCTCAAATGGGTAAAAAATTTCAAATGATATGTAAGTTTTGAATTTTTTACTATTTATAGAAAAATTTTGAAATTTTTTACCCCCTTTCTATAGTTTTGAACTATTTCTGACTATTTTAGACCGTTTTGGACTAATCTAATGATGTAGGAGACCATTTTGAGCATCGTTTCAACCATTATTTTGACCCGTTTGTGCCGATTTTAGGTATTATGTCTAAAATATCATATAGGTTAGATATCATATCTGTTTGCATTTTGAATGACCTTATGACCGTTTCATGATAACCTTAGGTATGAACCCATTCTATCTTGTTACAGAACATTCTTTTTGTTTTAGAAGTGACATGATGTGAATGGTAGAGCTTGACCATACATGGGTGCCCTAGTTAGCTCCTTTATTGCATTTGGTGCCATGCCAAAAAAATTTCCCTTTAGGGTGTGGGACTCCTTTGTATAGTATCACCATGTCTTTGCGCACGAGCCTCATACTCCTCTTGATCTTTTTGCTAGCCTTCTTCCCCAGGACTCCCTTATGTCAAGTTGTAATTGCATTATCATGAGTTTTTCCTACCTCATTGAGCCTTATGCCGACTTCCCTGACTTTGATTATCATTCATATAGCCTGAGCTTGTCTCATGTCTAGCCATGCAGAGCCATTATATATATCTTTTACAGCTTGATTCCTCATTTTTACCGGGAGGGGACTTTCCCCCGAGTGTCGTTATCCTACACATGTGTCCTTGCATTGAGAATAGGTATGTTCCACTACTTGGAACTAGTTTGTTTGCCTATTGACACTCATCTCCTCCTATTCTGTAACTATAAAGAACTTTTATTCTTTTTCAAGCTTTTCAAAATATTTGAAAAATTTCCCCCCAAAAAAAATAAAAAAACCAAAAATCCAGACAAGAAAAGATGTTATCTTTGGCAGCAATCGAGTTGTGTCGCCTTCGAATGGAGCGTTGTATATCACATTCATTGGTTGGGTTAGTAGTTTGACTTTAGGATTTGTACTCATTTCTATGAGTTTATCTCCACTGGCTGGTTAAGCTTCTAGTCCCTATGGAGCCTCTGTCGATGCTTCTTATGTTGCAGAGATGTCTCAGTTTTGTATATCAAGTCTATGCTACCTACATTCAGTCACCATTCACCTTTATTCTCTTGTTCGAAGGAATTTGAAACCTCAGTCGGCCATTCCTCATTTCTCTTGACTTTGCATGTCGACCATTCCCGGTACTGATACTGGTTCATGCACACTATGATCGAGTCCTTCCACATTATACATATTTGAAGAGTATCTCATGTTGGATGATGGGGGATGCCTTAATGCCCTCCTTCTAGCGGATTTCATCCCATCGACTTCAGATCATTTATTCTGGGATAGGAATCTAGATTCATTTTTAAGTTCCTTGAGACTTGCAGTCATCAATGGCAGGTTCTCTCGCCATCGACAGTTTTTGGGAATACATCAATGTCTCCTAATCGATGGATCCTTTCAAGTGTTCAAGCTCAACACATTTATTCACACTTGTTAGTTTGCACTCTAGTACCTTGATTCCCATTTTCATTATCGATGGGTGATCTCGCATCTATTAATGGTATACATCAACGACCAGTAATCAGATGATGGACTACTTTGTTCGGCCTCGACACCTCTATTCACATAGTAGGACATGTACTCATAGCATATTGTGTAGAAGACCTTCCATTATTGTGGCATCTCATATATGTTACCTTCTTGATCGTGCCAGTGTTCATGAGATTTCAGCTCTCATGACTTGATTCGAGTATATGTCAGATGTTTCCAGCCGTTATGGAGATCATGATCCTTTGTATATCTTCATCATGGAGATTCTTATTTATCTATATTGTATGTGGCGATGACCACACATGTCATATTTTGTATCATGCCTATTCATGGCCATTGTACTCCTATGTATCCGGGATTGCTATATCTACTTGCAATTATGTGCAAAGTTTGATTATTGTATTGTACTATTGGATGGATGGTTCTTCCACCTGGTTCTTCATCACTCCACTTCTAGGATGGACTTATAATGCATTTCAACCATCATATGACCCCTGTTACCTCACACATTAGGGGGCATCTGTTACAGCTGATTTTGCCACACATGGCGGATCACACCTATATGGCCTTCCCTGTCCCTTTACAGACTCTTTAGACCCCATGGAACATTTTTGTACCTTTGATGTTTCCAAAATAATCCCTAAAAGCATGTCTTATTTGATATATGAGACTTTTAAACCCATTCTCACGTATATACGTGGATTTGACCATTAAAACCATGTACATCGGGATGTCTGCAAAAGGCCAAATAGTTTTGGATTTTTCCTTGATGTGGATCTAAGTCACTTGTCCCTTGGCCTTCCAATATATGCCTTCAAATCACTCGGATTTGATCTTCCATTACCCCATTGAAGCATTATATAAGGAACCCTTTGGATACATTGAAGGGGGGGGAATTGAAGAACAAGAGAACTATAGTCCATTGTTTCTGGAGCTTATACTTGAGTCTACATCTCTTTGTCCCTTGGAGCACTTTGTGTTCTTCCCAAGCTTTCCTTTTCTTGTGAGCTTTCTATCGAGAGATGGAGGATTGAATTGGTGGAGGCCCAGGTGGAGGACTCTGTTTCTCCGATTCACAGACATGCCAATAAAGATTGTCACTATTGTAATCTCTGTTTTATATTAATAGAAATATCTTTTTCTGTCCAATAATGTGTATTTAAATGAGTATTGAATCCATGGATGCTTTTAAATGCTTATATGTTATTGATTATATATGCTAGAGTAGGTCTAACACAATTATATATATAGCATGCTTATCTTGTTTGTTGAATGTTGAGATACAAAATTACTTATACAAGCAAGAGTGGAAAATATCAATGGGGATCTACATCAACCATCCGGAATAAGGTATGTATCAAGATCCTTTAGTGTTAGATGTTTGGTTTCTCTTGCATATAGGAAAGGATTGATTTATGCGGTTACTCGGTCTGTTGTGGTACCCTAAGCCATAGGAGTTTTTCTCCGTAACATGTAGCATATCGCTCCTCCTTTAAAATATTCCTTCCAAGTTCATGGACAAGAATTAAAAGATATAGAAATTTTGCCAAATATTCTAGTTCAATCCATCAAAATTATTACAAGATCACAAGCTTCTCCAAATTCTAAATTAGAAGAAAGTGAATATTCACTAGGAGAAGGACAAGCTCAAAAGAAAGTCGGTAGGAATACATCAAAGGAAAAACTAAGAAGAAGAGGGAAACAAAGACAAAAAATCAAGGACCCAAGACACTAGAGAGAAAATATTTGGAAGTAGAAGCATAAATAAAACGTAAGGAAACAAGGTCCCCTAGTATGCGGGTAGAACCAAATCATGGCAGACTAAATGATGTAGATAAATTCTTGGAACTTCCAAATAATGGGAAACACAATAAAAGAAACAACAGTAAGAAATATAATAAGAAAGGATATATTAGCTATCATTATGATGAAGGAAACCAAACTAAGTTCAGTAGACATCCCAATCTTAGAAAATAAAACTTGGAAAAGTTGTGAATGTAAAGCAGTAAGTTATAGAGGGGCATCTGGAGGAATTTGCACCATGTGGGATCCAAGGATTCTAAGTGTTGATAGCCGGAAACTATCCCAACATTGGATT
This sequence comes from Pseudotsuga menziesii, assembly GCA_001517045.1. NCBI lineage: Eukaryota > Viridiplantae > Streptophyta > Pinopsida > Pinales > Pinaceae > Pseudotsuga > Pseudotsuga menziesii. The sequence goes on along the minus strand of LPNX010732221.1, from coordinate 174,627 downwards.
CCCATGTCCTTAATCAACTAGATATCATGTAAAATTGTTAACATGTTCAATGTGTATATTCATTTTCACTAATAAAACACACTCTATTAGCAAAATTTTCAGAATTTATAGAATACAACTTGGTCAAAAAACAACATTGTATTTTTCTACTTCAACACAACTCTAAATAACAAAGATAAGTGAGGGGGAAGAATTGTAAGAGATCCCTTTTAAGAAATCATGGAAGACTTCGCAGGGGATTGGAACTTCGTAATGGGTTATACGCCTAAAAAACCTGTAGATTGGGTCATTGCCACATAGCCTCCATATTGGATAGATTCCTTCTTCACAATGAAGATTACCATGTCAATGTATTCAGCAAGGAATATTTTTTCCCAAGCAAGACAATTACTACAAAAGATCTAATGGAAAGCTTGACTAATTTTTTCTCAGGATGGAAAAATATATAGCTTTGATACCACTGTGATGTCCCCAATTTTGGATGACCACAAATTATATGAATTTGGCATACAATTAAAAAAATTTACATTTATTTATAACTCCCATCAAATATTTGCATTCCCATAAAAATAATATGCAATCATACACAACATGATAGAAATAACATTGAAATTTTATTATAGAATGGACGACAATATCACAAAATCTATAAGCTTCTATAGAAGCTCTAAAGTACTACTAATACTCAACAAATAAACCTGGAAATGATGCGACGACTACCTTGAAAACTCTCTCCAAGGTGATGCTGAGCCAAAATGATGAAGCTTCCACGAAGACCATGAATGGATCATCCCCCTTGTTTAGCTAGGGTGGATATATTGCACCACTGAAACTAAAGCCACAAGAAATCAGTTTTGTTATCGTAGAGTTTTTTTTAAGGTTTTTCCAAACTCTAAGATAACCCCAAATGGTCACAAGAAATCAATGTCAAATCAAGATACCTCCAATGGATGTGTGCCTCTCTTTTTATTTTCTTTTTGCGCCCAATACCATGAACAATACCATGGGTCACCAAAATCCATCCACTGAAATATCCTATTTTTAATTAAATGAAACTATAATATAAGATTTTAGGTCTTAGTGTCATCCAATACCTTTTGACAATGATCACGTAGAAAAGGGACATTACATAGTGATATGGGTGGGGTGGGACTGCGTATCTAATTTCAATCATATAATAGGTTGTTGATGAACCCAAATTTTACTATGGAATAAATACTCATTATATTTCTCTAATTCAATTATGCTAGATGGTTGAGTCTATGTGATTTATGAGGACATGATGATTCGTAGATTTAGGTGTAGAGACATTCAAACAATTCATAAGTGTATGAAATTTATGTGAAGTCATCAATAAACTAATCATGATACTGACACAATTTTATCCGCTCCATACAATGATAATTCCAATACTTCAATGGGTAGGATTTTCCATGCATAACTTATATATATCTATTACACATAATAATAGGCCCACCATGCTCTTCACAATGTTGGTTGTGTGATTCCCACAAAAAATTCTTAGCCAATGAAATATTCATGGTCACAAGGTTTATCTTCTTTGAATTATTGATGCTATCAGTGGTGAATTAGTAATCCAATTCCATAACATGGGTCTTCCCTTTGAACAAGATTTTATGGTCAATCTTGATGTTGAAGCAGTTTCAATTCAAATTGGACCAATGTAAGTTGACTATATATTTGAGGTAGAATTTGGGACATTATTCTTTGAAATAGATCTACAAACTTGTTATATATGTACTCACATAAGTTTTGAAGGGATTCAACAATCATGCACTTCACAAAACTTGTTTTAGGAGTGGCAAATTCTTGGAGGTATGTTCCTAAATCTTGACCTTGAAGGGGTTTCAAATCAAATTGAACTAATGTAAGCTGACTATATATCATTCCCACGGTATTTTATAGTACCAAAGAACTACAAGAATCATCTAAGTTATCTCCATAGCACAGCATAATTCTATAGCAATAATATTGGCTAGTAAATGACTTCTCTTGTTCAAAATTAATAGAATAATTACATAAGAAGTAAGTGAGATAGTGGTATTTCCTTAGAGAATACAAACATCCATCTCTTAAAGGGAAAAACACATTTCTTCTTATCCTTCATTACATTTATATAAATTTCCTCCATAACTAACTTTTATAGTTTCCCTCACTATGTGGTAATCTAGGGTTTTTAATAAGAATTTGTCATGTTTATGATATCATTAGGACTATCTCCAAAGCATTTTTGCAAAAAAAAAATTAATATCATATACTGATAATAATCACACATTTGGAATTTTTTAAATAAAAGTAAATGTGTTTCCTTTGAAGCTTTGTAGGGCCCACATTTGTTAGTTTTGAGTTTGGCGTTGTTGAGTCTGTTTTTAGTCATTCGAAATAAAATTAAATTCCCTTCATGTAATTACTTAGTTAGCCATCTAATCATTTAGAAATAGAAGTGATTTGAATTCCATTCCCTTGATGAATGTGGTAATGGGTTTATTAATCATGAATGAATTCGTATAAGTAACTAAAAAACAACATCATCAAGTTTAAAATTAGACATAAGCCATGGTATTCCAAGATTTGAATTTAAATACACTATATAAACCTAGAAAACAATTCCATTATTTTTTTCACTGTAAAAAAAAGTATTCACCACAAATAATTTTTTATGATAAATGTAAAAAAATGACAACTAAAAAAAATCACGATGAGGGTCAAATGGATTTCTATAAAATGTTGAACATTTTGAACCCAACTTCAGTTTCTTTGCCATAATTTGAAACATTTTATAAGGATTCTTTGTGTGATGTGACTATCCAAGCAATACGTGAAATTTCTTTGAAAATTAGATTCTTTATATTTTAAACAACCTCAAAGTTTTTTAGGAGATATGTAATGTTTTTAACATTTTTTATCATATAAATTTGCAAAGTAGAATTTGAACATTGCACCAAATAAATCAAAATTTTGTAAAATTTTAAATAAAAACTAAGAAATGCTAGTAAAATTAGAGAATATGAATGCATGTGAATTTATTTTTCTTAAAAATATGAATTGAAATATTTGCAGGAAATTCTAAAATTTACAAGTGTGTGGATTTTTCTTTTAAATCGTTTCTTTTGAAACAAAAATGATTTATACATCGTTGAAGTTAGGAAATATTTTTTTATTAATTGCATGCATTAGAGGTAGGAAATTGAACTACCATCAATGAAGTAATTTGAAGTTTAACCCTCTAAAATCCTATCAACGATGGGTAGTGGAAATTATGTTTTGGTTTTGGATCTCCAAGTCATTTAAATTTTGGGTGTATTGAGACCTCAAGATGTGGTTAAGAAATTTTTTAATATTGGAAGATTCAATTTCTTATGTGTTTTCTGAAAAACCCATCCTATTTTCTTGTCAAAGATGAACAAATCTCAAAAAACCATCTACTTCATTTCAATTGATGATGGTTGTCTTTGGCTCAATCCAAGAAATGGGAAATGCCATCATATTACTGACTGTAATCCTAGCATAACAATAGATATTGGGATACCTATCTCAAGAACATTGATTTTATAAAAAAATAATCATAGGGTTTTGGAAAGGGAACTCTTACCTTTTGGACAAGTGTCATTGGTGTAGCAATATGACTATATCCCATTTTTTTTCTTGAGCGTCGATGATGAACATGCTATTTTACACTTGTTAAAGCCCATGTATTTTGGCTTTGACAATGAAACTTGAAAATGGGATATTAAACCATGAAGTTTACTATCTAAGACCTATGGTGATTATTTATTAATTGGGTTTAACATTATATTGTTTTGCTCCCTCAAAATTTAAATCTCATGATTGATTACAAATTTTGTATAACCTATGTGATATTCCATCACATACTTGTAAAACTTGTTTTGCACACGATGTCTGTTCTTTGATGAAGATTTATCTTGGTGCAATAATATATAAAATTGTTTCAAATTTTCAATCTCTATGAATTTTTTAGGAACAATCATACCTTTGGACTTGTGCAATGTGATCACATCCATTTAAAATTTATGTTCAATATTATATGGTATTTGTTATGCACAATTTCTTTTTATGTAATTTGTCACACATGAATTCCACATTTTTTAAAGTACAAGGGCTATCACACTACCCACTCGAAGGTATGAAGCATGTAGGATGCATTTTGGACCTCAACGCATCATAATATATAACCCTAAAGCCATTTCCTATCCCACACTACCAATCAAATCAAAATACGTTTGATTAACTATACAATAGGAAATGAAAACTAAGATTCAAAATCAATGAAACCTCATATTTTTATTTTGTTTTCATCTTTCTTCATCAAATCATCGTTCAATGTCCACTTTACCAACATCTTTATATAATGTGCCTAGTTTTTCACCTAGACAATATAGCACAATTAGAATTTAAATATAATTGATTTGGGATGCTAAAGTGGATGCAATTTTCATCCACTTTAGCATCATCCTGATATAATCATACCTAGTTTTTAACCTAAACAAACTAGCATATGGAGAACATAATTGTAATTGATTTGGGGTGCTAAAGTGAACACAATAAATGTAATTCATTTGGGGTGATAAAGTGGACACAATAAATGTAATTGATTTGATTTTAATGACATTCACAATGATGTGATTATATGATGACGATGATGACAATTTTGTTCTTGAATAACAATAATGAATATGATGATGATGATGAGATGAATGATGATATAGATAATGATGATGAAACGAAGGAAATGATGATGAAGTTGACAATGATGAGATTATATTAGAATGAGGATGATGATAGTAATGATGAAAATGGAAGTTACGATGACAATGAGAATGACATGAATGATTATGATGATGATTATCCTTATAAGAAAGTGTTGGTATATGTAAATAACCTTAGTTTCATTACAAATTCCAAGATTAAGATGTGCTCAATCATGGTTATAACTTATACATGATTAAAATTGTAACCATAACCCACTTGTTATGCATGATTTTATCCCATATGATTTAAATGATGATGATGAAGTATATGAAAATGACCATGATGATTTCTTTTTATGATGAAAAGGATCATCGTCATCATCAATGGCATCATTGTCATTGTCATCATGATTATCACAATAGTCATGATCATTGTAATAATTATCATTCATGTCATCATAGTCACCATTGTCCTTGACATCATCACCATCATCATGATTATTGAAATTGTCGTAATTTATCCATCAATACCTTTGGCATAACAAATAGAAGCTACGCAAAAGATGTGATTAATGGAAAAGGGTCATGGAGTACATGTTGGTGAAACCCACCAAAAAAGTTTTGTCGATAGGGGTTCCCACTATGTTGACGCCCTACAGCGCAATCTCCCTGAGCACTGACCCAGATAGGTTATACCTTGCCCAGCAATTTCTACAGAGAAGACAAAGTTTCACCTGAGGCATTCAAGGGAGAGTTGTTAGAACCGAGTTTCCGACAGTGGAAGAGGAGGATATGGGGATCCGACGGAGGGAGATCATAACTTATGTGATCATCATATAGTATCAAATTACTACAACATTATTCATGGAACATCATCGTGCATCAAACAGTTATAGAAACATATATTGCATCAAATTAAGACCAACAGATTGCATTGATATGGTAGGAAGAGACTAAATCACATCTATATCGTGTCATTCTAACAAAATAGAGTCACAACATTATAACAGATTTATAACAACAGACAATAATTGAGCCATACTCCTCACATCATATATTAATATTGCGCAAATACACCACATTACATAATCATTTTCCAAAACCATAGACTGCATACATCATGAAGAAGCCCAGTCAAGACAGAAAACTCTCCATAGAAGAGATTGCACCAGATCTTATCCCTTACTATTGCGTAGGAAATAACATACAATTGTTCACCCACAACATATGATCGATTCATGAATCCTCAAAATGGATCTATAAATAGGCTTATGCATGTACATCAAGGGTCTACTAATAACTGAATTCTAACCGCTACTGACCTATTGCAACAAAACTTGGTCAAAATATATATAAAATATTAAAAAATGGTTATTTTCCCGCTTATCGCACCAATATTCCCTTGCGTGGTACCGCATGAATTTGTGCAGCTGTCACGATGTTGTGCAACTCAGTTGCCCCGAACCCCTTTCCAACAGGCCCCCAACACAGTTTTGTGGCTCTCCCTCGAGCCACGTCAAGTCGACAGGGTGTGTACCGAAGTCTTGTCCTTAAAATATTCAAATTGCTGTGCAATTTCACGGACCTACAGCTGGAATTTATTGGCGATTGTATGACAATTAGTCAAAGTATGCTGGATGGGGTGCTCCTCACTCACCTTTCTATCGACCAATTGTCGATTCTCTTGAACGGACTAGAGCGTGGCGACAGCCTTGACAGCCAACTAGCCATCGATTTCTTTGAATTCGTCGAGCTACTCGCAACGCTTTTGCTGGCATTCTTGTGCCCTGGCAGCTCGCTACTGCAAATCCTTTAGTTCAGTGGCCCAGATGATCTACACCATCATCAGCATGGCCTTCAGCGATGTCTTCAGGGTTGTCAAATGAACCTCTACCTCTTGCACCTGTGCAGTCAGCTGATCAAGTTTCTCATCCAGAATAAGACTTTTCCAAAATTGATTGATCGCTTCCATAACCATTTTATCCTCTTGCTCCATAGTGCCAAACTGAGTGGCAATTTCTTCAATGGAGGTATTGTGCTCCGCAACCTACTCTGGTGGCATTTTGGATTGCATCTAGGCCTGGAGAAACAAATTATTTTCCTAGAGGTAAACCAATAGCAATGAATATGAATGGAGTGGGGTCCAACAGAAAATCTAAGGATCCACTAATACTTGGCCACAGCATAGGGAGAAACTCTTAGAATAGGAATGACGACTGCTTGTAATGATTCCCAATAGATCCAGAAATGAATAGCATAGTCAGTTTCGCGACTAGGTTCTTTAACCCACCATCGGTTCTGATAGCGGGCACTACGACAAACCTTGACTGCCTCAACTGCTATTGGTTGGTATTCCTCCAGTTCCATCCAAGCAATAAGAGCGATGAGAATCAAAATTCTACTATAAGAAAAAGGCCACCCGGTTTGAGTAGCAAGTGCATCTTCAAGCAATTAATTCAATAAAAATAAATACCAATTCATTTGTACCCCCTCGACACATTTCTGGGCATAGGTGACAACACTCGAATTGCATTGGACTAAGCAATTGCTGCGAACAACCTTGCTGGCCAAAATTTTTGCACCAATGCACACTTTCTACAAATTGATGTTGTTAATGAAATAAGCATGTCCATCCCATTGTAGCTCGAAGCACTGCTTCAACTACTTCACAAGTTTCTTATCTATATCTCTTCCATGAATATACTGTGCCGGGTCCTCCCCAGCCTTAGGAAAACTAGTGATACTTGCAATCAAGTTGACGGTGACATGGATCAGCGTATTCATCCAAAGCATCCCTCCATGGAAACATGCCAATAGTTGCTTCACACATGCATGTGCTTCATTCAAGAAGCCAAAATGGGGTATATTGATGATCCCCAAGAAACCCAGACGTTTCTAATCCACTAGCCCATGGTTTTAGAATTTGCTGAATGGGGATACCAGAAGCCATATGGAAAGATTCATAAGGCTTTTCCCAGACATATTTAAGCAGGAGTAGGTCATGATCGTCGAACTTGAGTTGGATCAACATAGGGATGATGTCAACTGAGCAGGTCATCCCTTCCGGCAGCACTGGAAACTTGGGCGGGTACTTCTGATTCTTTGACATATTCCATGGCTTGGCTCTTGGATGCGTAGGAGTGACATATCCCAAGATATCATTCACCAAGACACCCCAAGGTAGTACAAACGAAATAACTCCTAAGATCGACAGCCTAGTCTGTGCAGTTCCTTTGCTGCGCACCTTGGCAGAAGTGTGAGTTTGCCTCTTCTATGGTGATGTAGGACTGGGTCGCTGCGCATATGGCTTCCACTTTAGAATGGATGAGAAACCCACTGGCATACTCATGACTTCCTCTTCCATAGCCGTGGGCCAAATGGGGGACTCCTACTCACTCGAAATTTCAATAGCGTCAAGGCCGCTCAACATCCCTTACTCCTCAAAGCCTAAAAGGATGCTCAATAGCTCAAACTATATTGCACTCAACACTCTGCTCAATACTTGCATAGAATTCACCTGCTATCTCTGCTCTTTGCAATTGAATAATGCCATCCGACACATCCCGCGTGGTGTTTTATAGCCACTTGCAATTCCAAATCCATCATTACAAAATCTAACTTCATCATTAGTGCCAAATCGGGTATTAATGATGCCAAATCCACCGACGATCTTATGCTTCTAATGTTCAGATCACCCATTAATGCGGGTCACTTCAACAAGCAGCGCTAACCAACTGTTTTAACTACCTACATTTATTACTTGATTTGACCACCCCACAGCCCAAAAACTATCATAAAGGGTCAACTAACTACAGCTAACAGTTGTAACCTTGCACAACCTCTCCCTTAGGGCTTTCCTTGTGCTGCTGAACTAAAATCCTCATCATTTTTTTCCAATACTTCAGGTGGTGCGCATCACCAAACCCGTTCTATAGGGATTCAAGCAACTCCCGTTGATGATTTTCGATAACATTGCGCCATCTAACTGCTGTAACTAAACTACACCGCCAGATGTAAGGGCTGAACAAGATAGGAACCTAACTAATGCCTTTGTAACTTACCCAGATGCTTGACAAACTTACTGTCATATAACAACATAAAATCTCTTGTCGCAAACTATTTATGCTTAATATGGCGATCATTCCATGCCTTTTGTCGATCCTTCGCAACCTATTGGTGGAATCCTACGATGAAACGATCTTCTTCAAGCTAAATCAACTGTGTAGTACGTTCTTGTAATGTCGTTGCATCATCCATACCTGTCGCTGCGATAATGTACAAGATGGGAACAATATAATCCATAGGCATGACTATCTCTTACCCATAAACCAACTTAAATGGTGTCTGACCTGTTAGCCATTTTCAAGTAGTGCGATAGGCCCATAGAACTGCAGGAATTTTTAAATCCCAGTCATCGTGGTTAACGTTACATATCTTGGTCAGCGCTATCTCCAAAATTTTGTTGAAGGCCTCAAAAGTACCATTTTCCTGTGGATGGTAGGGTGTACTCTTCTTATGTTGTATCTGTAGATCTTTAGTTATTTCTTTTACCATCTGGTTGACAAAGTGACTACCCTAGTCACTCATCAATATTCTAGGACATCCAAATCACCTCACAATGTTCTCAAAAATAAACCGGGCTGTTGTCACAGCGGTACAATCAATGACTGGTGCAACCTCCACCCAGTGAGTTAGGTATTCAGTTGTATTGATGATATAGTGGCCGCTAGTGCGCTTACCTCACATATTGATAGGACCCACAAAGTCGACAAACCATTTATCAAATGGTTGCAGAGTCACCTGCAGCACCAATGGCATCTCATCCCTCTGCAATGTTTTACCAACCTGTTGGCAGACATCATAGCTCCTTGCATAGTATGTAGCATCATTATGCAACGTGGGCCACCATATCCTAGCACACAATACTTTTCATGAAGTAGCACAGCCTCCATAGTGACCTCCCACGATTCCTGCATGCACTTCTTATAGAATGGGACCCTGCTCATGCGGTAAGATGCACAGTTGCAATATTTCATCTAGTCCAATTTTATATAGTTGTCGAACAATTAGTTGAAAATCAGAGGCTTTTACGACCAGCTGCTTCTTTTGGATAATCGACATGTTTGCTGGGGTGACACTAGTAGATAAAAACTGAACAATTGGTGCATAGTGTTCATCTGCGACTTCAATTCGGAACAATTGTGCATCTGGTAAGCCATCATCAATATTGGTTGGTTCTTCACCATTCTCAAAATGTGATAGATGATCCAGGCCAACATTCAACCGTCCTAGCTTTACCACTATTTCAAAAATCAAACTCTTGGAACAAAAGGAACCACCTACAAATTCTCCCCCCAATACAGGATTATTGACTAGGTATTGCAAAGCAGAATGATCAGTGAACATCTTGAAATGTCCTCCCAAAAAGTAGTGCCTGAAATTTTGCAGAGAATAAACTGTCGGCAAGCCTTCCCTTTCAGTCGTGGTATAATTTCATTTGGCAAATGATAAATTTCTATTGGCATATGCTATTGGATGATCCAAGTCGCCTTCACCTGGCTATGCAAGAACAACCCCTAGCACAGTAGAAGAGGAATCGACATGCACATGGAATTCTTTATTCCAAAAAAAGGAAAAACTAATATTGGTGCAAAGGCCATCTTGGCCTTCAGGGTATCAAAGCTTCCTTGACATCCCGAAGTTTATTCAAATGCAACGTCTTTCTTTAACAACTTTTCCATGGGAGCAGTAATTGCAACGTATCCCCTGATAAAATTGTGATAGTAGCCTATATGTACCAGTGTTGCTTAGAGCATGTTTACATTCATTAGCAGTGGTAAACTGAGAATTAGCGCAATCTTCACCAGATCTACCAATAGACCTTCTTTGCATATGATGTGCCCAAGTAGTATGTCAAAGGGTGCACAAAAAATACATTTTTTTGAATTCAGTGCAATCTGATACTATCTACATCGTTCCAGCATCAATAGAAGATTGTCTAGGTGGTCCTTAATCAAGCCATAGAAGGTCTAGTCATCCATATATACTTGCAGAAATTTCTGAATAAAATATTTAAATACATCAACGATTATGTGGGAGAATACAACAGGTGCATTCTTCAGGCCAAAAGGCATGGCAGTATATTGGAAACAGCTCCACTCAGTGATGAATGTAGTATTATGGCGATCCTCCTTCGCAATCTAGATCTAGTGGTATCCCAAAAATCCATTTAAGAAGGAATACACCTCTTGGCCTCCTACACCTTCCAGGACTTCATCTGTGAAAGGGGCCAGGAATGGATCATGTACACATGCATCATTTAAATTTCTCAGATCAACACAAATGCGTATCTCACCGGTCTTCTTATCTTGGACCACCATCGGGCTTATCTACTATGATTCTTCTATAGGTTCGATGATCTTGGCATCGAGAATCCTATCGATCTCAGCTTTCATGTGATCCTTGTATCGCGGGTTCAGTCTATATGGCCTTTGGCGTACTGGTTTTGCATCTGTCTTGAGTGGAATCTTCATTTCCCCCAAATTGCCAAGTATTCCCTTCATTTTTGAAAATCACATTGGGAAAAGGTCTTAGAATTCATGTAGTAGATCTGTGACTTTGGCCATCGTCTCTTTTCGCCAATAGTCTTCGACATTAGCAAATTTTGGATTTTCTATCAACCCAATGTTAACTTTTCGGATCCTTAGCAGCTGTTTCATCGAGTCCATTGGTATGTCGGGAGAAATGACACCATGGCTTCCTTCGAACTCTGGAATATTAACATTCCACAGCTCGTCATCATCTTCAGGTTCCCCATACAAGTTGTAGCACATCATCATGGATTGGATGGAGAAATTTGCATGAGGATCAACGGGGTATGCAACAGGGAAAAATTTTAGTACTACATCGCAAATAATGTGCAAAGTGTTACATACCTCAGGGTTGGCGTCCTAGAAGATAAATGTTTTCACAAAGCAGATTAACAACTCCTCCCAAGTGGTAATGGTTCTGCACAATTCTGCTGCCACATACCAGGATCTTGGCATCTCTTCTAGAGTATGAACAAAAGCATGAACCCACTCATCTTTGGGCTCCAGTGTACATAACCTCTGACACTCATTTAAATGACTGGTGGGGTCATATTGTCTATCATATCTCCTAGCATGATAGACCTCTACATTGCCAAAATGGACCATCATCAACCTGTGACACTGTTCCCAATCATGGATCGTTTGTTTGTGTGTCGCCCACCATTGAGCCAAAGTAGCCTTCAGTGCTACATCAAGAGCTAATATCCTTTACGGTTCAAGCACTTTCTCTTCAAATTCTTAAAATAAATCAGATAGTCCTGGAATTCCTTCATAAATGGGAAACTTTACAGTCTTAGTTGCAACATGTCGAAGAGAATATGTAATCAACCTGCACTTTTTGAATGATACCTCATGCAATCGATTCTGCCAATTTTCTAGAGCATCATCAAAGTTGGAGGACGTAGAAATTGCGCTACGCTATCCAAGTTCACCATTGATAGTAGGTTGGATATAGTCCTTGAAGATGTTATAAGCATGATCCCAACTTCTCCCGACTTCCTCCTTTACTGGTTCGATATATTGTCGTCCTTCTTGAGGGTCCATAGGAGCAATGACCCTAACATCCTAGTTTTCAAATGTCATAACATGTTTTTTGAAGTTGATAAATTCCATGCTATCATCATCCCATCTGATTCCTATTAGTGTAGCATAGGAACCACCATATCCTACAACTTATATCACATCAAATTCAGCACGTTTTTTCATACCTTCAATGTCGACAACCAAATTTGAAACATGACCAATGGGTTGAACCTTGGCCTGGTTGGATAAACGTAGTTGTACCGGTGACCATCCCAACGTTGGATTTCCCATCAATAGCCAGGTTTGTTTTGTCAGGATGTTTACATCTGATCCAAGGTCGAAAATGACCGAGTCAACCTCATAATCCCCAATCTGGACATTCATCCTCATCTCCTTCCCGGTCTTCCTTTTTTGCAAGAAATTCATAGCAGAGTCCTTCATTGTTTTATCCGAGAGGTGCAATAATGCCTCAAGCTCAACCAAGGTGCCTGAGTCCCTTCCCAATGATAGAAAACTCTCAAAGAACTTGTGCAAAGTACCATAATGTTTTGATGGTCCTGCCTCTATAAATGGATCAAAAGAAAATGGCATATCAACAATTGGTAACTTACCCAGATTTCTCCCAATTTCCTTCTTTGTGTCAAAGAAGGTATCTTTCTTTGTCGCAATATCAAATGCGACCTTATTTTTACCAATGATCCGAACTTGTATTCGTGGTACATCATTTCCATTTTTCACACGAGCACAAGTGATAATCCCAACATCGACATCCTTCATCCATATCTTGGCTTGAATAGTGGAAACTATCGATCCCTGGTTCAAAGGCGGGTTCTGATTCAATGGTTGATTCATCAGTTGGTTCTATTCCTAAGGCGAGTTCTGAGTCTGATTCTATGGGGGGCTCTACATTATTGGATAGTTTTGTACTTGGAATGGAGGTTGATTCTGATTCTGCGCATTCTATAACTGAGGAATTTGTCCTGCCTTCCATTTTGCAGTCAACTGAGGGAAACTTTCAACATTATGGTCGCTAGCTTCATAGTATGTGCACTGCACATGAGGTAACTCCCTCTGGTAATCCCCAAATACCCCATAGGTGTAGCACTATATGGATTCATGACCTCATCTTCCTCCATGGCCAAATACTCCTCCTCAACCCCTAAACCCCCCACACAATCCTCCTCAGACTTCTTCTTGCTAAAACTGCAATTGGGCCATTTGTTTTTGCGGTGAGTTAGGTTGTTTCTAGACATATTGCATGGATTGAACATATTGTGGTTGATTATACTATGGTTGTGGTGCCTGGTTATACTGTGGCTTTACCACCAGCTACAGCTGTGGCATGAACTACAACTGCACCATAAACTATTGCTATGGTTGGACAACGACAAACTGCAACAAATGCGGTGGTGTATATGGTACCTATGCTATTGGTTGTACTACTTGCGATTGTGCTTGCACTATCCGAGGGTCCTCTCCTTTCACAAAGTATGAATCATACATCCTTTACTGGAGCAAATCATAAGTGTGGTAGTTTTTGTCATCATGTCTAACCGATCGACAAAATGTACAGCACAATTTTTTTTCCTTGGTAACCATCTTCTGCATATAATCACATTTCTCGTGTCAATTCCCATAGAACTGGAAGATGCAACAACATGGTGCACTAACACCACTCAATGGGTTAGGGGATCCTGACAACAAATAGTTCCGAAATGTTGGACATGGATCCTTGGTATGTCCACTTGCATGGAAAATGGTGCACCAAAGATCATCACAATCTTCCTTAGCCTTTTTGATGTCTTGAAATTGCAGCATTAAATTGGCCAAGTGTGCCTAAATTGATTCATTCCAATCGTGGTTTCCCCTATTGGCGATGCCGCCAATTTCATTGCAGTCTCGAGAGCCTCGCTCTACATTACAATCTTTTGTTTCATTAACGATTTCTAGATATGAAGGAAAAGCACCGCGATAAACCATTCTTTATGTTGAACATCACTCATCTGAAAACTAACCCGAGCCATCAATGTCTTAAATCCCTGATCAAAATCCCAAATCGTTTCATTGGGGAATTGTTTGATCTCTTTTAATTCAGTGATGTACTAAGCTTCAGATTTTGGCTTCTTAAATTCCTCAAATAGCCCTGTTTTGATCTTGTCTAATGTTTTTGCAGTACCTCCCTAAGGCACCCGTGTGAATCTCATAAACCATTCCAATGTGCGGCCCCTCAAATTAGTGGTTAGCTGACTTTTCTTGACTACATCATCAACAGTTTGTCGAGCAGTCTAGATTGCTTCACATAAGAACTAGTACTGCTCTGGATAGTCGGTTCCATTTCCATAGAATATTGGCAACTTCATTTCATCTCTTTCCATTCTGGACCTTCTCCCCCCTGCTAGTGCTCTATTACTAGACTGTTGTTGACACGTCAGGCAAGTTGAGGTAGAATGTGTGTTCCTTCCTTGTGGTAGAGTAGTGCATGGAGGATTAGACACATTACTACTGGGGTTTGAGCCTGTTGTTCTTCTGGGTGTAGCATGGTCCTGTATGTCCTCATCATAACAAAATGTCGCTTCATCCCATGTGGTTTTTCTTCATGATATCGCACTTCGACTTCAGCAAGACCTTCTCCTGTCCTCTGCCTCTTTTCTCAAAACCTTGCTCCTCCCCTCGTACAACCACTTGTTTCTTTGCGACCTTTAAATTCTCACCATAACTCATTCCCATATACCCCTTACTTCCTTCTGCATTTCCCCCCTTTATGTCACAGTTCCTACATCCCCTACACACCAGAGTTCCACTACTCTTGGTCCATCTTTAGGATACCCTTTTCAAAGACTATTTTCTCAATCGATTATTGCAGTGACAATAAGAATCTTCCACAAGGTCCAATGAAAAACTGCCTTTGTGCCTCACTAAAAGATTTATTATTATCAACAATAAACTCAGTGATGTATCCTTCTAAGATACTATCCAACCATAGCTGAACTACCCGCGATGCTTTTTGGCTAGTTTCTTACAGTGCCTAGATCAATTCTGGATCTAGGATGTCAGCTCTCCTCCTTGAAATTTTGTCTTTTGCTTAGTAAACTTTGCCAATCATTAATGCAAGAACATATGGAATTCATAAAATAACCATTCATGAGGACCATAATGGATGTATCTATCCAACCAGTGGCCTGTCAATAGCTTAGGATTTAGGTTTTCAGCTTTAGCAAACTCTCATAACTTCAAGTCAAACCATCACTGGACCTCAGATCGAGTGGGATGCCAGAACATATCCCCCTCCTATTTGCAACTTGGTCCTAGCAACAGAACAATTTGTTGGCGAAACCCACCAATAAAGCTTTGTTGACAGGGGTTCCCACTCTATCGACGCCCTGCAGTGCAATCTCCCTGAGCACCAGCCCAGACAGGTTTTACCTTTCCTAGAAACATCTATAAAGCAGACGAGATTTCACCCATGGCATTCAAGGGAGAGCTATTAGAACCGATTTTTCAACAATGGGGGAGGAGGATATGGGGATCCAACGGAGGGAGATCATAACTTATGTGATCATCATATAGTATCAAATTACTGTAGCATCATTCATGGAACATCATCGTGTATCAAATAGTTATAGAAACATATATTGCATTAACTTAGAACCAACAGATCGCATTGATATGGTAGGAAGAGACTGAATCACATCTATATCGTGTCATTCTAACAAAATAGAGTTGTAGCATTGTAACAGATTTATAACAACAGACAAGAATTGTGCCATACTCGTTGCACCATATATTAATCTTTTGCAAATACGCCACATTACATAAGCCTTATCCAAAACTAGATATTTCATACATCATGAAGAATCACAGTCAACACAGAAAAGTCTCCATAGAGCAGATTGCACCAGATCTTATCCCTTACTATTATGCAGGAAATCACATACAATTGTTCACCAACAACATATGACCAATTCATGAATCCTCAAAATGGATCTATAAATAGGGGCATGCCTTTATATCAAGGGTCCAATAATAACTGACTTCTAATCGCTACTAACCTATTGAAACAAAACTTGGTCAAAATATACATAAAATATTCAAAAAATAGTTATTTTCCCGCTTATCACACCAATCTTTCCTTGCATGGTTTTGCGTGAGTTTGCACAGTTGTCACGATGCTGCGCAACTCACTTGCCCCAAACCCGTTGCCAACAATACACATACGATTTATGCAAGAGAAATAACAATTTTTTTTTAATATGATCAACATCATCATTCTCATTTTATTCATCATCATTGTCATTGTCATCATCGCCATCATCATCATTCATTTCATTACCATGATAATCATTGTTAACATCAACATTGTCATTATCATCAACATCATCATCATAATTGTCATCATCATTCTCCTTATTATCAACAAGATTATCATCATCATCATATCCATCCTCAATATCATAATCATTATCCTCATTGTCATCTTCAACATATGGGCACAAAACTGGATGCAAAAGTGGATAAAAAATATGGATGCAAAAAAGGATGCAACAAAAGTAGATGAAAGACTAGATGCAAAAGTAGATGTAACACCCAACGCAAATCTCGATGCAAAAGTGGATGAAAAATGGATTCATAAAGGTGTACAATTGTTACGATTAAATAATCCTCCCTTGTCCATATATAGTCTATTTGATCATTTTTCCTAACTTAGGGGGACATTATAACTGTAGTGGAGTTGGGGAACACATATAGAGGTTGTTGGGATTTATGATCCTCCCTTGTCCATATATAGTCTATTAGATCATTTTCCTAACTTACGAGTCATTGGGTCCACGAGTACAATTGGGTCCACCGATTCCATTGATGCCATTAGTACCAACAAATAGAGTGTGGGGAACACATATAGAGGCTAACTAACACTTACTAAATGTTCATGCATCAATCATATGTTCCTCTGAGACCAATCCCTACATTTTAGGAGCCACTCTGAGTGCCACCAACAACCTTCATCTGTTGGTTGTGGTAGGTAATAAATTATACTAAGTTAACCTCCAGTTAAATTCAGTCAAATGTCTTTCAGTTCAGTTAGCACCAATATTGCATGGCTACATGGGGTAGGTGCCATTTCTCACCTACCTCATCAGTTTAACTTGTTTAACTCATTGATATAATGAATTAGACATGTGGAGTTAGACTAGTGAGCTTCGATAGTGATTTAGACACTTCTAGTTAGATAGTGAGCCAAGATTGAGTTGGTAGATTCGAATATTATCCACATGATGTGATTTATCCTTATTGTAACACTGGTGTATACTACTGGGATTAATGAAGATTAATGTTTTAATTTAATGATCAATTCTTATCATATTTTTCTTAGATTTGTCTTGTTCAGTGTACATTGTTCTTACTATTCCACTGCAAAATTATACCTTTCAATTTCACTCATTGCATGTAGATCAATGGTTCAATAATTCAAAAATGGTATTAGAGCCTTGTTCAGGATAGAAACAAGTCTGCTCGATATCCATTATACACCAGAAGCAGCTCGATTTCCACATAAATCCTACAATTTTTTCCTTGCTAACACTGGATTTGTCCAGATAAGTCTCTACAAGTGTGATGGACCCTGAGAAAGTGTACATGTCAATATGGAAGGCTTGAAACTGACATGATTGTGAATTGTTTTTGGTTTTTGCAGTGATTTTTGCAGGTACCTATGTAGCTTGTTGAAGAATTTATTGTTTAGCAAAACGATTGATGGATTACTCAGCTCTTGTACCCCGGATCCTTAAACCCTTCAACTATGTTGATTGGAGGGAAGATATGTAGGTCTCCTTACCAAGATTGGCCTGTTTAGGATGAAAATGGGAAGAGAGATAGAGTCCCATCACCCTACTGAGAAAAATAAGTTCTTGAATTAGTTGGATGAAGCCTTTGGCTTCCTATATACTCGTATCTCTCGGGATATTCTATTTCACCTTGAGGGATTGAAGACTCTGAAAGAGTCTTGGGAGAATATTGAGTCATTGTTTGGAAAACAAGACAATATTTGAGGGAACATATTGGATAATGAGCTCATTGCATTGCATCCCATCGATTTCAAAGCTATCCAACATTTTTTCACAAAACTCAAGTCAGTAGCACTGCAATGTAAACAATGCAGAATCGAGAGGGGTGAAATCATGAATTTGGGTGTCTATTCTGTATGAATAATTTTTTCGAATCCATATTCCGTAACATTTCAGCTGAACTAATTTATGTTTTCAGCTGAAAACATAGAACTAACTTTCGGCTGAAAAAATTGTTCGGCTGAATGTTACTTTTAACGGATACCATTAACTTTAAATTTGGAAAGAACTAAATTTCTAACTTTCTAACTTTAAAATTAACGGTATTCGTGAAAAGTAACTTTCGACCGAAATATTTGTTCGATGGAAAACTCATAAATTTTTAGAAATGGAATTCCATTTCATTTCTTACTCTTCTTCCAATTTCAGAGAGATCGAATCATATCAAATACTTACAATTTCTCTTCACAAATAATACCATTAGTTGCATAATTCAATCTACTTTCAATAGATATGAATTTTGTTGAATTTGGTGTAATCCACTAATTTTATTTATTAAATTTCTTAGAAGGTGTCTAGACTGCTTCAAAATTTAATAGAATTGATTGAAATGAAAATTTAATAACTTCTTAATGAAATGACGAAAAAATTTGGAAAAATCATGGTCCCCAACACTGATGTGTTGTCTTCAGAAGGGTACTTTTAGTTTTTTGTTTTGATTGGAAATTAGGGAAGATGCTGTGTCAAATTAAACATGTTAGTTTTATGCTAGTTTTTTAGATTGGTCCACTTCAAAAAATTCCAATCACTATTGCATGGAGTTGTTGGATACAAACTTATAGAAAGATGTTAGTACAATCAGTATAGATCATCATAACATATTTTGTTTTTAATGAACAATAGTTGAATAATGAATTAACTGGTGTCTAAAAACATGACTATTTATCATAATTTCAGTAATTAATAACATAATTTATCAAATACTAAAAATGACATATCAAATGCCAATTAAAAAAATGTAAAAAAAAAGACGATAGAAAGCTAACACAATTCTCTACAACTTTTGTTTTTACTAAAAAATGAAATTCTAAATACAAATATAATTTTTCTTTTGCTCAAAGTTGAGAAACTTGCAAAAACAACACTTCTTTTCTCATTACCCCCGCTACAAAATAGACACCCAGATTCATGATTTTACCTAGATGAAATATGAGAAACTGGTTCTATCAGTACTAAGCAAGATTGACTCAAATTACTTTGTCTTTGTCTCTACCTTCCATTTCGAAAAAGCTTCCATCACCAATTGGAATATTCCTTCTATAGATGGATTTGTTGAGTCCTTAATACAGGAGAAGGATAACTTGATTCAAATGGGAGTGATTCAAAACTCCAAGAATCAATATCTTCTTATGTTAGACTCAAAAAATGCGCAAGACAGAGGGAGGCACAAGGGGAAGGATCCCAAAGCCTCTTATTTGAAGCCAAAATAGATTCAGAAATCTTTCGAAGGAGCCTCAAGATCCAAGAAGAAGAAAATGTTAGAAAAGGCTGAGTGTCCATACTGTATGAGAGGCTTTCATCCTTAAATCCACTGCATGAAAAAGCAAATCGACCAACTGTCATCCCTCCTTGAACATAATAATATTTCCCTTCCACAAGGAGCAAAGAAGTCTGATGTTGGATGACTGACATAAGATCATGAGAGATGACATGCCTTTAAGGTATGCCTTACTTAGTTGAAAGCTTACTTCATTGATTATGGAGAATCCAACCACATGGTTTTCTCCAAGGAGTCCTTCTCCACTCTCACTCTACTAGGAGGAACTAGAGTTCACATGGGAGATGACTCCCAAATCCCAACTGTAGGGAGAGGTTGAGTTAAAATCCAGCATGGTGAGTTCAAAAATGTTCTCTATGTTACCTCTCTTACAGAAATTTTTTTGTATGTTTATTAGATGACCCATATAGGCTCTCCCAAGAGAGTTACATTCGACTCTAACTCATTTGAAATCATAGAAAATGCTACTGGAAATATCATTGAGAAAGGGATTGCGAATAATTACACAAAGGATTATGAGTTCTCTTATTATTTTCATGTTTCAAATCCAATATCTCCATTGAATCATGCTAACAACACCAGCAATATATGGCATGAGATATTTGGGCATCTCAATTTAAAATATCTCCAACAACTCCACAATGACAGGATGGTTGAAGGCTTGCCTCTCATCCAAACATGATATGAAGTATGTCTTGGTTTCTTGGTAGGTAAGCATCCAGAGAAGAGGTATGAAGTTGGGAAGGCACATAGAGCTAGATCTATACTTGATCTGATAGACAGTGATGTTTCAGAACTGATGCCTACAACATCAAAAAATGCTTCCAAGTATTTCCTTACTTTTATTGATGATTGTTCAAGGTTTTGCTAGGTATATTTCATGAAACAAAAATCAAAAGTATTTGAAATTTTTAAAGTTTTTAATGTTTTTAAAGGTTTGATTGAGAATAGTTCCAGGAAAAAGATCAAGTACATTAGATCAGATAATGGAGGTGAATACATTAAAATATATTTTCATCATTATTGTGAATTAGAGGGGATTCGAATGGAACACTCAGTTCCATACACACCACAATAGAATGGTGTGGCTGAGAAGAAAAATAGATCATTGAAGGAGATGGAAACCTATATTCTCCAAGAAAAGAATATTCCTCCTTCTCTTTGGGATGAAGTTGTAAACTGTTCTTTATACATACATAGTAGATTGCATCATAAATTAGTGGTTTGGTCCACTCCATTTGAATCACCGCATGGGCATAAGTCTAATGTCTCTCACTTGAGAGTTTTTGGTTCCAAAGATTGGGATAGAATACCCATGGATATGAGAAAAGGATTACAATCCCTGAGTAGAGAATGCATATTGTTGGGATATACCGAGGACTCAAAAGCATACAAGTAGATGGAACTTTCAACTAAGAAATGTTTCATTTAGTTCAATGTTCAGTTTGAAGAAGATCAGTTGTTAGATATACCACCATCCAAAGTACAAGAAGGTATAACCACTCTTCCACTTCCTTTTTATGATGATATTTTTGTCACATGTTTCATATTCATATGAAGAGGAACAAGATCAACATGATCTTGATATTGAGGCTGAACCTCATGAGAATATAGATCCAGATCCTGTACCAAATTAGAGGCCTAAGCCTAAATGGGACCAAAATCTCATTTTTGCAGCTGGGGATGGTGCCGGGAATCCAAAAGACAGAAGGAGAAAAAGGTCTCAGTATTAGAATGAGCATGTTGCACTCACTCACATAGATTCTCTCTCTACAGAGTGGTGCAACAAGTTTCCAGGAAAGTGCTACTTCATGATAGCGAATGATCAACCATTTGTCCCACAAAAGAAAAAAATTGTTCATTGCATTCTTCCTCCAGAAATAAGAAACACATACAACATCCATCATATCAGAAGAAAATTGAGAGGCTCACATGCACAGCTCGAAGATGCTGCTACACAGAAGAACCACATGCTACTGCATAGTTTTGAAAATTGCAGGAGAGTTTTTTCAATTTATTTCCAAAGATTAATGTTTTTCTCATAAGAATAGATTGTATTTCCTGTTTCTGCTTAATTTTTTTTTTTTGGGGGGGGGGGGGGGGGCAGGGGGATTTCCCATGACTTTTCCCTGTTTTCCTCAATTTATTAAGTATTTTTTTAATTATCTTAGATTGTAATGGGTGATTTTTTTCCTTGTTACTAGGGCCCACAGTTTTCCAAGTTAGGATTAAGGGGGATTTTAGGATTTGTAATACTCCCATGTCCATATATAGTATGTTAGATCATTTTTCCTAACCTAGGAGTCATTGGGTCCACCATTACCATTGGGTCTACCAGTGCCATTGGTGCTATTGGTGCCATCAGTACCAACCCCTTGAGTGTGGGGAATACATATATAGGTTAAATAACACTTACTACATGCTCCTGCATCAGTTAATGTGCATCTGAGACCAATCCCTACATTTTAGGATCCACTCTAAGTGCCACCAACAACCTGCATCTATTTCTTGTGGTAGGTAAGTAGTTATGATAAGTTAACCTCTAATTACATTCAGTTAGATGTCTTTCAGTTCAGTTAAACCCAGTATTGCATTAATGCATGAATGTAGGTTCCATTTCTCACCTACCTCTTCAGTTTAACTGGTTTAATAGATTGATAGACTAAATTAGACATGTGGATTTAGACTAGTGAGCTTAGATAGTGATTTATACACTTCTAGTTAGTGAGTCATCCATGATTGAGTTGGTGGATTCAAATATTATACACAGGGTTAAAATTATCCTTATTGTAACACTGTTGTATACTGTTGGGGTTAATGAAGATTAATGTTTTAATTTATTGTTCAATTCTTATCATATTTGTCTTGTTTAGTGTATATTGTTCTTACTATTCCACTGCAAAATTAAACCTTTCAATTGCACCCATTCCATGTAGATCAATGGTTCAATAATTCAAACAGAGGTTAACGACCACTTACTTCATGTTCATGCATATGTTTGGGTGCCTCTAAGACCAATCCCTAAATTATAGGAGCCACTCTGAGTATCACCAGAATCCTCCATCAGTTGGTCATGGTTGGTAAGCGGTTATGATGAGTTAGTCTCCAGTTAAATTTAGTTATATCACTCTCATTTAGTCTAGTGCCTTTTTTTCATGGTTGCATGGGAAATTGGTGCATTTTTAAACCTACCTCATTAGGTTAACTTGTTTCACTAATTTAACTGACTATCGTACTGATTTAGACATCACGAGTTAGAATAGTGTCTCCCATGCAGTGATTTAGATACTCCTAGTAAGCTATTCAGTTGGTAGATCCGAATATTATCCACATCATTCAAATTATCCTTATTGTAACACTGGTGTATTACTCCTGAGTTAAAGAATATTACTGTTGTAGTTTATCGATCGATTCTTATCATATTCGTGTCAAATTTGTCTTGTTCAGTGTACATTGTTCTTGATATTCCACTGCACAATTATACCTTTCAATTTATCTCATGTCTATAGATCAATGGTTCAATAATTTAAACATGGTAGGCAAGGCTTGTTCAGGCTAGAAACAAGTCTATCCAATCTCCATTGTAGACCAGAAGGAGCTGGGTTTCCACATAAATCCCACAATTTGTGCCTTTCTAACTCTGGATTCTTCTAGAGAAGTATCTGCAGGTGTGACAGACCCTAAGAAAGTGTACATGTTGAGGAGTAAGGATTGAAACTGACTTTATTGTGAATTTATTTTTGTTTTTGCAGTATTACTTGTAGGTAACTACGTATATTGTTGAGGAATTGACTGTTTGGCATACAGATTGATGTATTTTTTAGCTCTTGTACCCCGAATCCCTACACCCTTCAACTATGTTGATTGGAGGGAAGATATGTAGGTATCCTTGCGCAATATTGGCATGTTTAGGATGACAATGGATAGAGAGATAGAGATCTATAACCATGTAGATAAGAACACATTTTTGAATCTTTTGGATGAAGCCTTCGGCTTCTTGTGCACTCATATCTCCTAGGATCTTTTGTTCCACCTTGAGGGACTATGGAATCCAAAGGAATATTGATAGAATATTGAATATTTGTTTGGAAAACAAGATGAGATTCAATGACACATATTGGAGAATGAGCTCATTTCACTGTAGCCCAACTGTTTCGAAACTATTCAATAGTTTTTCACAAAATTCAAGTCACCAAAACTTCAATCTAAACAATGCAAAATATAGAGGAAATATGAGAAACTAGTTTTATTAGTGCTGATCAATCTTGGATCATAGTTGTTTTTTTATCTTTGTATCTACATTCCATTCTGGAAGAGATTCCATTCCTAATTGTAATATGCCTTCTCTAGATACTTTTGTCGAGTCCATAATACAAGAGAAAGATAAATTGGTTTAGATGGGAGTGATTCTGATGCAGGAGCATGGGATCATGAAGATGAAGTTATCCATGAATTCACCAAAGTTAGATGAAAACTAAGGAGACCTAGAGTCTCACACATGAATAAATTGTTTTATGTAAAGCTGAATAAATTTGGATAAGGACACTCAGTCCTTCCACTTGTAAATGATATGTTTGAATTAGTTGGTCAGCAAAGTGATTATAGTAGTTAGTTAATGAGTCACTAATGACTCATAGGCTCAGTAGATTTGAATAAGGGTTATGTTCCTTTTATGTAGGATATGGAAAACATAACTTCATTTGTAATAAATAGAATCTATGTTATTTTGATTAATTAGCTTAGCTTTAGCTTACAGATCTAGTGAGCTCACAGAAGTATAGGTAGCTCACGGTATCTTAGGTAGCTCAAGGAAATTTTGGACAAAGCTCACAAAATCTTGACTGTAATTAAGAGTTCTGAGGTTAGATCAAAGGGTTTAGCTAGGATTTAGAATCCTGGAGCATACACATAGTTTGATGATCTTTTTTCGTATTGATCTCTTTTTTAATCAAGAATAAGAGGTTTCTTTGTGAATATGAATCGAATCATGTATTTCTGTTTTACAGAGTTATAATTCTTTATATGCACAAAAATTTCATAGTTGATGTAATTCACACAGAGGATGAGAAATTATTTACACACAGTAAATCGAGGGTGTTTGTGCATTGCAAGATAGATCTTGGACATGACCATATTCAAAGTTAAGTTCCGCAACAAGGAGACATAGATCTGTAAAGCTAAAATGATGATCGCTGCTAGAGGTAGATCAACAGTCAAGAACTAATATGCAAAGGATCAAAGGTGTGGGAAGAAGCACTATGTGGAATACAGAAACTAGGAAATGGAGGAGTGGGAGCTTTAAAATTTGAAAAGCTGACTTCCGCATTCTGGACCGAAAAGCAAAACCAAAAAAGTGAAGTAGTGCAGAAATGCACATTCAAAAGTTGATCATCCGACTTCTACATTCCAAATTGGAAATCGAAAATCGGGAAAGTGCAAAAGTGTGGAGAACCTATTTTGAAAGTTGATAATCTGACTTCCGCAACTTGAACCAAAAATCAGAAATCGGGAAAGTGTGAAAAGGGTGGAAACTTTGTTTTGAAAAGTGATAAGCCGATTTTCGCGATCCGCTAAAGTGCATAAAGTAGGTTAGTCTATTCCATAATATGTTTAAAAGAAATTTCATCCTCTTAGTTTTCATTTCTTGGTTATAAGGTCTATAAACAAGCCAGTTCCATCAGAGTGGTATCAGAGTAGAAAAGGGATTATGCGTGAAGTTTTTATTGTGTTGTCACGATAGTTCTTATTTTTGAAAGATTGTGAATTTTTAGTTTATGAGTTTGGAGTAAATTTTCTATGTGAAAAGAAAGGTTATTTTTACTTTTGTATTACTAACAGATCCAGAGAAAGACATTAGTGACATAAAATGTTTGTCTCACTGTGAGTTGTTGTGTCAGGAGATGGAGGTCAGAGTTGGAAGAGTTTGGGACAAGCAAGGAAGACATATTGACAATGTATAATTAAGAGAGGAGATAAGAACTCTAAGAGCAAGGATGGAAGAATTAGAAACTAGCATACATCATGAGCACACTCGAGATACAAGTGATGAAGGGATACCTGAAGAGGAGGAGGAAACAACTACTGAAACTCCTGAGGTAAGCATGTTTAGGTCTATTTTTGGTACAGATTCTAGTTCAAGAGATTATGTGCCACTCTACAGTGGAAGCTTGGATCCAAAATATTTTATTGGTTGGATCAATGCTATGAACAAACACTTCGACTATGCTGAAGTGAAGGAGGACATGAAAGTTAGATTTGTTTTCACAAGGTTAAGAGGGCATGCATCTTTGTGGTGGGATGGTGTGCAAGAGGAAAGAATATTGAAAAAAAAATCTAGAATCAATAGCTGGAACATAATGATAGCTAAATTGAAAGGTAAATTTCTTCCTAAGGATTATAAATTGATTTTGCTTAGGAAAATGAAAAATCTTAAACAAAAGTCAATGATAGTTAGGGAGTATACTAAGGAATTTTGCAAGGTAAATATCAGATCTGGACATATGGAAGATACACTTGATAAGGTAGCTAGGTATATTAATGGTCTAAGATTTGATATACAAGATCAATTGGGTTTGTTTTAATTAATATATGTTGAGGAATCATATCAGGTTGCTTTTAGGGCTGAGGATAAGATAATGAGAAGACAAAATCAGAAAGAAATGATGAGAGGCTCTAGAGGAAGGGAACAACAACAAACATGTGAAGCTAGCAGTTCAAACCAACAAGTACATCTTGCCAAAATCAATGAGAACATAGGTGGAAGAAATGCTCCAAGAGGAAGAGGCAGAGGAACATGTGGGAAAGTAAGATGTTACACATGTGGTAAGCTTGACCATATGTCATGGGATTGTCCTGAGAGTGTTGTAAGACAAAGAGGAGCACAAATGGTACAAGCTGAACCTAAATCTCTAAAGGAATTATATATGGCTGTGAATTACCGCGAACAAAGTGAATACTTATTGTTGAAAAAGGTAATTGATGATTCAGTTCAAAGGAGGAGCATGTTTAAGACAATTTGCAAAGTTAAAGGTAATTGATGAAAGTTGATTATTGATAGTGGTAGTACTGATAATTTAGTGTATTCATAAATGGTGGACAAGTTGAATTTAAATAGGGAAGTACATCAAAAACCATACAGAGTTGCATGGATGCAGAAAGGTCAACAAGTTCTTGTGAATGAACAATGTGAAGTAAAGTTTTAGATTGGGAGATATAAGGATGAGGTAAAATGTGACATCATAGAAATGGATGCTTGTCATGTTTTATTAGGTAGGACTTGGAATTTTGAGAGAGAAGTAGTACATGAGGGAAAGTGGAATGTTTATTCCTTTGAAATAAATGGGAAGAAACATATTCTTCATACATTCATAGGTAAGAAAGAGGAATTCAATAGTCAATTGCTGATGATGACTGACAATTGGATTGTGAATGATTGGGAAGCTAAAGATGAGGTACAATTAATTTCACAAGTAAATGATTTTGAAATTGAAATGACTAACAAAGTGTGCACTAATTGGCTGAAGGAAAAAACATACCAACAAGAAATGTCAAATGCAAGCATATCATTGATGGAGGAAGCACAGTATGAAGTCAGAAAATATGATGGAAAGTTTATGGTTAAATAAATCACTAAGGATAGTGATGTGATAGAGGCAAGCATAAAGGAAGAAGGCCAAATAGTTTTGACACAGAATTCTAGGATGAAAGATGTATTTATGTTAATATATTTTTGTTTCCTTAAGTGATAGGAAATTTGATTAATTTATGTGTAGATGAAGGAGAACCAATTGACAACTTTGGTTACAGGTCAAAGAAAAGAGGACCTTAAATATTCAAAGAATTTTGAACATATAATGGAAGAGCCAAAGGACCATTTACAAAAATAGAGATGGAAGACATGGCTGAAGGGACTATTCAAAATGAGAACACTTCCCAAATTTACACTTTGGGTATCTGCTGAAAACCTACAAAAAAATAGCATGGAGGGAGCTCGTGGACAAGATCCCATGAAATTTTTCAAGTTGGAGAGCCTAATGTAGGAGCATAGGATCATGAATATGAATTTATCCA
Source organism: Pseudotsuga menziesii (assembly GCA_001517045.1). NCBI lineage: Eukaryota > Viridiplantae > Streptophyta > Pinopsida > Pinales > Pinaceae > Pseudotsuga > Pseudotsuga menziesii. The sequence continues at coordinate 146,594 of LPNX010732221.1, read as the reverse complement.
TGAACTCACCAAAGTTAGTTGAATACTAAGGTGGATTAGAGTCTCACACATGAATAAATTGTTTTATTTAAAGATGAATAAATTTGGATAAGGACACTCAGTCCTTCCACTTGTAAATGAAAATTTTGAATTAGTTGGTCAGCAAAGTTGAATATGGGTTTTGTTCCTTTTATGTAGGATATGGAAAATAAAACTTCATTTGTAATAAATAGAGTCTATGTTGTTTTGATTAATCAGCTTAGCTTTAGCTTACTGAGCTTGTTATCTCGTAGAATCTTACGTAAATTGAGGAAATTTTGGAAAATCTCATAGAAGCTTAACTATAATTAAGAGGTTTGAGGTTAGATCAAAAGGGTTAGCTCAAATTTAGAATCCTGGAGCATACATAGAGTTTGATGATATCTATTTTTATTGATCTCTATTTTAATCAAGAATAAGAGGTTTCTTTATGAATATGAATCAAATTCTTTATTTTTGTTTTACGGAGTTATAATTATTTATATGCACAAAGATTTCATAGTTGGTGTAATTCACACAGAGGATGATCAATGATTTACACACAGTAAATCGATGATGTATGTGCATTGGAAGATAGATCTTGAATAGATCCATGGTCAGAGTTAATTTACGAAGAAAGGAGACATAGATCCACAAAGTTACAAGCATGATCGCATCTTGAGGAAGATAAATGGTCAAGAACGAATCCACAAAGGATCAACGATGCGAGAAGAAGCACTATGTAGAATCCAAAAACTAGGAATTGGAGGAGTGCGAGTGTGAAAAGTTGAAAACCTGAATTTCACATCCCAAACCAGAAAGAGGAACCAGAAAAGTGAAGAAGTGAAGAAAGACAGGTTCGAAAGTTGATTATCTGAATTTGGCATTTTGAATCGAAAATCAAAAATCAGGAAAGCGTGAAAGTGTAGAGAACTTGTTTTGAAAGTCGATAATCTAACTTCTGCAACCCGAACCAGAAATCGAAAATAAGAAAGTGGGTAAAAGGAAAAAAAATTGTTTTGAAAAGTTAGAATTCAATTTCCACAATTCGCTAAAGTGTGGAAAGGATGTTAGATAGTGCCATAAGTTGTATAAGAAAAAATTAGGACTGTTAGTTTTCAGATATTGGTTCTGGTGTCTGTAAACAAACCAGTTCCATTAGATTTAGACCTCTAAGAATCAATCACTCTTACTAATATACTCAAGCAATGCACAAGAAAGAGGGAAGCACAAAGGGAAGGATCCCAAAGCCACTAATTCAAAGCCAAAGGAAAATGAGATATCTTTTGAAGGAGCCTTGGGTTCCAAGAAAAGAAGAAAATCGAGGAGACTAAGTGTCCATACTGTATGAGAGGATTTCATCCAGAGAGCCAATGCATGAAGAATAAAGTCAACCAACTGCCAACAATCCTTTAACAAAACAATATTTTCCTCCCACAAGGAGAAAAGAAGTTTGATACTGGACAAACGACAGAATATCATGAGAGATGCCATGAATTGAAGCAAGGCCTTACTTAGTCAAAAGGTTACTTGATTGATTATGGAGCATCCAACCACATGGTTTCCTCCAATGAATCCTTCTCCACTCTCACTCTAGCAGGAGGACATAATATTCACATGGGAGATGACTACCAAATCCTAGTTGTTGGGAGAGGTTATGTGAAAATCCAGCATTGTGAGTTCAATAATGTTCTCTATGTTCCCTCTCTTGCAACAATTATGTTATATGTTTATCATATGACCCATACAGGCTCTCCCAAGAGAGTTACATTCGACTTTGAATCAGTTGAAATCATAGGAAAAACTATTGGAAATCTCATAGAGAAAGGGTTTTCTAACCATGCCTGAGAGGCATATGAGTTCTCCCATTTCCTTCCTTTTTCACATCCAACAGCTTTATTAACTCTTTCCAACAACACCAAAAAATATATCGCATAATATATTCTAGCATCTCAATTTCAAATATCTCCAGCAAATCCGCAATGGAAAAATGGTTGAAGGCTTGCCTCTCACCCAAACATCAGATGGAGTATGTCCTGGTTTCTTGGTACACAAGAATCCAAAGAAGAGGTATGAAGTTGGGAAGGAAAATAGAGTTGGGTATATAGTTCATATGATACACAGTGATGTTTCAAGACCTATCCCTACAACATCAAACAATGGTTCCAGGTATTTCCTTACATTAATTTATGATTGTTCAAGGTTCGGCTGGGTATATTTCATGAAAAATAAATAAGAAGTATTTGTATTTTTTTTAGTTTTTTAACTTTTGACTGAGAATAGTGTCAGGAAAAAGATGAAGTCCATTGGATCAAATAATGGAGGTGAATACATTAAACGATATTTTTAGCATTATTCTGAAACAGAGGGTATTCGAATAGAACACTTAGTTCCATACACACCACATCAGAATGGTGTGGCTGAGAGGAACAATAGATCATTGAAGGAGATGTCAACCTGTCTTCTCCAAGGAAATAATCTTCCTCCTTCTCTCTGAGATGAAACTATAAAATATTCTTAATACATATAGAATAGAGTTCCTCAAAAATATGTGGTTGGTGCCACTCCATTCGAAGCATTGCATGGGCATAAGCCGAATGTCTCTCACTTGAGAATTTTTGGTTCCAAAGCTTGGGCCAGAATACCCATGGATAAGAAAAATGAATTCCAAGCCAAGAGTAGAGAATGCATATTGTTGGTATATGATGAGGATGCACAACTTCAGGATGCTACTACACATAAGAACCATGTTGTTGCATAGTGCGACAAATGGCTACAATTTTTTTGCAAGTTATTACCTAAAGAGGAATATTTTTCTTCTAAGTAGAGCTTGCTTTTCCTATTCTTGCTAATTTTGAGAGGGGGGGGGGGTTCCCATGAGATTCTTCCCATTTTCCTTATATTATTAAGCAGTTTTATTTTTAATTAGATTGTATGGGTGAATTTTTGCCTAGTTGTGAGGGCCTAAAGTTTTCCATGTCAGTATTAAGGTGGGGGGTTGTTAGGATTAAATAATCCTTCCTTATCCATATATAGTCTATTTGATCATTTTTATGAACTTAGGGGGAATTATTACTATAATAAAGTATGGGGAACACATACAGAGGTTAAATTTCACTTATTACATGTTCATGTAAGAGTTTAAGTGCCTATGAGACCAATCCCTACATTATAGGAGCCACTCTGAGTGCAACTAGCAGTCTCAATTAGTTGTTCACGGTTGCTAAGTAGTTATGCTGAGTTACTATCCAGTTACATTCAGCTAGATCACTCTCAGTTAGTCTAGCACCATTTTTGCATGGATGCATGAGGAAGTGGCATATTTTTCCACCTACCTCATCAATTTAACTGACTTTCAGAGTGATTTGGAAATTGTGAGTTAGACTAGTGGCTCCCATGTAGTGATTTAGACACTCATCATTAGTTAATTAGTTGGTAGATTTGAATCGTATCCACATGATTCGAATTCTCCTTATTGTAGCACTGTTGTATTGCTACTGAATTAATGAAGATTAATGTCGTAATTTACCGATAAATTCTTATCATATTTGTCTCAAATTTGTCTTATTTAGTGTACATTGTTCTTGAGATTCCACTGCACAATTCTACCTTTCAATTTCTCTGATTGCCTGTAGATCAATGGTTCAATAATTTAAACAATAGTAACTGATGTAAAATTGGATTAAAAAAAGATGCAAATGTGGATGTAAAATTTGAAGCAAAAGTTGGTGGAAAAGTAGGGGCAAAAATGGGTTTGAATTGGGATGCGACAAAAGCGGATGCAATAGTAGATGCAAAAGAAGACATAAACATGGATGAAAAATGGGATGAAAAAAGGCATGCAAAAATGGATGAAAATGTGGGTGCAAAAGTGGAAAAAAAATGGATGCGAAAGTGGATGTAAAAGTGGGTGAAACAAAACTAGATGCAAAATTATACTAAAAACAAGACTCTAAACTTTTATGCAAAACTTGGCGCATGAGGGGATGTAGAAAGGGATGCAAAAAGAGAAGCAGAAGTGGATGAAAAAGAGGATGTAAAAAAGTATGCAAAAGTGGATGAAAACATGGCCATAAAAGTGAAGGAAAAAATGGACGTGAAAGGGGGTGAAATAAGAGAACATGTAAAAACTAGGTACAAAACTAGGCTCAAAACCTAGTGCAAAACTTGATGGAAAACCTGGTGCATGACAAGGTGCAAAACCTAGTGCAAATTATGCCATAATTTACACCAAATTTAGAAAAATGACAGAATAAATCCTAAAACAACACCAACCCATCAAATTGCATGATTTTGTCCAAAAAATGAAGAAAAATACATTGAAATATGGTCTAGACACAAAAAAGGAATCAAAAAGAGGCACTAATCACATGGTTTTGTTGCAGTGTCGGGTGGTACACCTTCTTCGAGAAACTACTGGGTTGGAATGATGGGAATTCAGTAGAATTCACACAATATTTTAATGGAAACACATTATTATTAGAGGGTTCCAATTTGCAATCACAAAAAATTCATTGCCAGAGGCCATTGGGGTACCTGCTATAGCCAAGAGATATTTTAAGTCTCATATGTTTGAGGGTAAGAATGCATGGAAGGGTTTTCTGGAAATATTTCAACCAAAACCAAATTAGAGCCAAGATATGTGATGCCAGGTAAGGGATAGCAAGCTTAAACTGATCCAAATCAGCAGAAATCACTGATTAAAATATTCTTCTGCAACTTTGATTCTGTAGCTCTATTTTCACAACACTATTTCTGCATCTCTATTTCTGCAATTGGGTATTGTATATTGTCAGTCAGCTTTTCGACTTTTCCTCAAACTTATTTCATAATTCGTCTTCTGCAACTTTTATTCCACAGTTAACTCTCCATGTCTTTAAAAATATTTCAACTTTTCATTATGGAAACCATTCTTGACTGTTGATCTCTTCCATCTTCTTCCCTGTTTGTTCATAAGTGATCAACTACGGATCTTCACCTTACATTTGCAAATGTATTATCTCCCGTACATTTTTCTTCTACGAAATTCATCCAAAAATGTAGATATTTCTAAGTTGCGTGTTTTTAACTCAAACTGTTATACTCAAATTAAATCATGAAACTATCCATTTCCTTTTGGTTACATCGGCGCATGAACACATCTTTGTCTTCATGAATTCTCTAAACATCTCTTTCAATATTGACGATTCATAGACACAAAGAATTGAAACATGCTTCTGTTTATTAAAAAGAAGACAAAAAATTTACAAATATTCACACAGAGTATATTACTTTGTTCTTCATTTCATTAACCATTAACCACTTCGACGCACACTCACCTACTTCTCACTCCCTTTTTTATTATTATTACATCAACACTTACATAGAACTCCATCAAACCTATCTAATACAAAACAACAGTATCCAAACTCCTAAATTTTTTTTAGAGAAATAAACCATCCCATTACCATAGTATTAGACCTTAGATACCTTTATTTGCTTCCATGCAGTATTTTATGTGGTTTAGACTTACGAAAATTGGAATTTATGACAGTTGAGGCGCTCCTAGTTGATCATTATGCACATTTGATGCACTCTAGGTTGATAATTATGAAACTTGAGAGCCCAAATTAATTGAATTCAACCACACATGCACTCTCCTTCCCCAATTTAAGGGATTTGGTCCAACTTGAGGCACCAGTGCTTGGTTTGTGTGCTGTTTGGACTGTTTTAGGCATTTATTGCTCACCTAGAGCCACTCCCACTCACCCATGTGCTCACCCATTCCTATCATACCTTCATTTATGTTCTATCATTCCTTTCCCATGTTCACACTTGCATTCATGACCATTTTAGAATATTAGGAGGCTCATTGGTACACCTAGGGGGATTTGAGGGTCAAATTTTGTGCTGCCACATGTATGCATTCATATGGCCTCCAATTCCTCATGTTTTTTTCTTATTGTATTATATATAATTTTAATTCATATTTACATGTTGGAAAGTATTAATAATATCCAATATTGACTTCATGTCTGTATGTAAATCTAAGTCTTTCAACTATTTTGTGCATGTTTTGTGAACCATAGCAAATTGTGAGAGTTTATTTGGCTCCCATATCCAGCTATGAATCAATTATTACATTCTATTAGAGCTCATTGGATATGAAAATCCATTCCAAATTGTTTGATTTTTTGTTACAGGGATTCTCCAGATAGATTCGTGAGTTTTCATTGCATGTACATTCAACAATATGTCACCAAGAGCACAAGTAGAGATGAAGTAGACCCATGTATTGCTAACACCATTCAACTAATTTGAATGAAAGGAAAAAATGGTTATCCAACTGAGGTCTAAAGGCCTCTATAGGGTCACCATGGGGACATAGGTTGAACCAAATTCTGCAGTTGAGAAATCAAAGTTCTTCAATAGACTTGATGAATAATTTGGAATGCTTTGTCTCGGCATTTTGAGAGACTTTCACTTTCATGTTGAAAATATAGCTACCCCAAATGATGTATGGTTGATACTTGAAACTCTTTTTGGGAATACCGATGAGATGAGAGGTCACCATCTTGAAAATGATCTCATCTCCTTGAGCCCATCACATTATGAGACAATCTAGTATTTCTTCACCAAATTCAAGTCATTGGTGCTTTAGCTCAAGCAATGTGGCATCGAAAATAAGGTTGAACAAATCATATTGTCCATGCTTTTGAATCTAGGTCCTGAGTAATTTGTGTTTATTAGCACATTTCACTCAAGCAAGCTCACAACTCGAAACTAGAAAATGCCATCACTAGCTAGCTTCATGGAGTCATTGACCCAATAGCAAGACAAGCTAGTGCAGATGGGTACCATCAAATCCACAAAAGACTTATCTCTTTCTACAGGGGTTTCAAATCCATCCAAAGAAAATATGAAATCCAAGGAATTGAAGAAGGAAAACAAGAAGAAGCAAGACAGACCCAAATGTTCTGACAGGGCTTCGAATCCTTGCATGGACAAGGAAAAGAAGAACAATGAGAATACCAAAGTCACCTACTTCCATAAGGGATGGAATACAAAGAGTACATTCATTAAGAAAACCATAGACATGATGGCACATCTGTTGGAAAAGAACAAAATCCTAGTCCAAGAGGGCCAAATGAAGAATGATGGAGGTTTATGCTCAAACAACAAAGAGAGGTTCCATGCATTGGTTGTTGTCTCTTCATATTATTCATCCTTCATCATTGATTCGACATCATCAAAGACCATGGAATCTGTCAAATATTTATTCACATCCATGTATTCATATAGTGGTCCAACTGTTTGAATGGGTGATGATTCAGAGATCCTATCATAACCCCAAAATTCAATAAAAATTTAAAATTTTTAAGATAAAATAAAATGTCCGATTACACAGTTCACTAACTACTAGCGGTTAGCGGAAAATGAAATAGTTTAACAATTATTACTAATTAGTTTCATAATATAGTAACTAATACAACTTCATTTTTATAAGGTATAAAAGAATGACCTGCATCCATATTGCTTTAGATTTACTAACAATTTTACTTTTTGGCAAGTAGGTGAAATCTATCTTTGAAAACTCCGGGCTTACTTAGCATTATGCTAACGCAGATGAACTACGGGTTCTTACAAGTTCAATAGGTAACGAAATATCTCGTAGTAGTTTAATTCGTAAGGTAGCAAGAATTATTTCTGTTGCATGTTAATATACTAGTAAATAAACAAATTATTAAAAAGCAAATCTCTGATGAGGTAAACTAATTGTCTTCAGTAGTATTCAATGTTTAGTCATAAAAATTTTTATATTTAATATACCGAGCTTAAACAAAAAAGATACTACTGTGAGCTTAGATCTCAAGATATTCGTCATACAATTACTTCTATTTTAACATGCTCATATCGCTAATGTTATGCTTAAATGTACTATCTATTATTCATGAAATTACTCCTATCACTCTTGCATATCAGGATTTCCAATAGAGTACATGATTCTATTTTGTCTTTCACTAGTCATGGAATTTATTAACTTTTTGTTTGTATGTAAATATGCTAAACATCAAGTTATAAACTTCAGTACTTTAATTATTGCTTTGCTGCATGTATTATTGTAACTATATACAATACCACCTTATTTTTATAATGTACCAATATAATTGTTACTTGCATCCTGTAGAAATATTCTACCTGGAAATTTCCATGACATTATAAGTTTGGTTCATGTAACTAGATACACCATCTTATTATGGAATACAATCTACCACCCCTTTTATAAACTCAAAATCATAGGTAAATACATTATCAGTATTATTCCTATCATTTATAATCCTAGTGCATGGTTTGCACTATAGTAAAATTACTATTATAATGTTTCCTCACTATAATAAGTTGTAGTTTATAATAACTACTATGGTAGATTTTACTACCCAGAACTTCTAATCTAAGGTCTATATCAAGTGAAACATTATAACAAGATTCCTAGAATACGCTAGAACCAAGTAATCATAAACAATGAAAAATTGACTTTGTAAATATTGACAAGATTCATTATTATTGTCATTGGCAAGTTGAGCATACAAAACTTTATTTATAAAAGTTTACACAATGGTCAAGCCTCATGATTGTTAATTTTTACATAGTTTAAATACCTTTACTCTTATAGTCGAACGACATATATTAGTTATTAGTGATCATATCTAACCTTAAACCATCGATTTCAAATAATATAGTTTGAGCTTCAAATAATATGTAATTATTTAAAGTTGTTTTGCATGCAAATTATTATCTAGAAATTTGTAAACTATGGTTGACCTTGGGATTGTTTCCATGGTAAGGTTTTTACATCCTTACTCTATGGTCAACAACATAGAATCATTGTTAACAATTAACACAATCTTCGATACTTATCGATTACAATGATATAGTTTTATGTTATCATTAGTGACTATATATATAAATACATTCCATAGTCGATCTCATAGTTTGTTTATTGATCATGGAAATAATAATTTGATAATTGGAACACAGATTGACTATAGACAAGACCCTTGCATGGTTGAAAGAATTGGAGGGCACGCGGTCTACTCTCGTCAATGCATTGGTGACTTAAAAGACAGAAAAACCCTATTCACCTGTCATTTTACTTCGAGGTTTTTGCTGGCCTATGGGATGCTCTATGTATTTTTCTTAGCAGCCATGAGAGGTTGTTCCTCTTCTTTCTTGCTCTGTATCTTGTATTTTTTACTGTTGTAGTCTAAATACTTAGTTTTTAATTCACGAATATTCATGGTTGTGGGCCTTACTGTGCGAGGGGCTATTTGTTAAGTGTTTTGGCTCGCGGCTTGTCCATGGTTTCAATTCTGTTTTTCTTGTAGCTCATCACAACTTTGTGAAGTATAAGATTGTTGACACTATCTCCACTCTAAGGTCGGTGTAGGGGATTGAATAATATTCTAGATAATATGGTGACAGCTTCTTCGCTGCTCGAATTCTCTTCTTACTTGCAGGTAAAGACAACTCGGTTCTTAATATGAAAAAATATTTGTTAAGTTATTAATACAGTTAGGGTTTTAAGCTTTAAAAGTTGAGCATTAATCTAACACTCGGCAATGTGATATTTACAGGAACCCATGACAGCTCCAATATTCAGTGGAAAAGAAAACAAGAGTCGGCTTCAGTGGACTCGTGGCCCCAACCGGTAAACCCTGATTTCAAATATGGGTTTTTCCCTACTTTCAATTAAGGTTGTTGAAGGAGAAACAAAGTGCTTGGAATCCTTCTTCGGTTTCTTCATTAGTTATGAGGTTTTAGCATTATGTTACTCGATTTTACTTTAAGAACCCTTGCTGTTTACACTGGGTAATCCCGACTCTTTGAGCCGTGATATGTATTTGGTTTATAATTAAGGATTTAGCCTTACGGCTTGATAATGTAATACAATTGGTTTTTATAAAGAAAGATTTTGTTCAACTGTGAGCTCTATCTTGTATTGTTATGATTTCGTTAACCTATAAATTATGTGTTTATTTTACTATTTATAGAAAGTGTTTACTCTCAGGAAAAGACTATAAACAGTCCAAGGCATGGATTGTAGCCTTCTTGTTAAGTTCACTTACGCAGTTAACAATGTAACTGGTTAAAATTTAAATAGATTAATTCGTAATTGGATAAATTAGTTGAAAAGGTTTCGACCCTCAGGTTTTTCTTTCATAGGTTATAAACCTGTTTGTTAAAAATAATTAGCTCCTATATATGTATTTTTTAGTTTTATTTCATGTAATGTTTATATTTACATTTAATTTTTATTTACTATTCTGTAAATTCTAATTATTTAGAGCTCTCCAAAGAATAAAAGGTTAACTCTAAAAATATGTTTATTTTTCATAAATAAAGGCTTTATAAACATAACCCTAATTGGGTTTTTATTAAGTAATAGTTTAAAAGAAGTATAGTTTGGTTAATAACTTGTTTATATGCTTAGATATTATCTCCTGTAAACTTTTATTTGTGTCAGTATACTATTACTGTAACTCTAGTGTAGTTTACTATTTCTTTTCCTGCATTTTTATTTAGTTATATTAAATAAAACAGTAACTACAACAAACCCTAACATTGCTTTTTCATTGTATTCTAAACATTGAAATAAAATTTTACTCTGCTATCTATAGATACAAAATCCTATCTACTATCTTCATTCTCTTAAGAATTCTTTCATTTACTTAAAGCATTCTAACTATGCTAGAGTACGTCCTAGTTTCCAACATCCTAGTTTCTAGGTGTGGAAAAACACAGCTTAGAAATTTGAATTCTTTCTATTTCATTTCTCTAAATCATTTTAATTTCTATCACAATCTAATAAGAATACTAAATCTAACATTTCACAAACTCTAAACTTTTAACATTCATATAGTAGTTAAACTAATATTTATTTAACTAAAACGGTAAAATAAACTAACATAGAACCTGTTGAGGACAAGACAACAATAGATTTAGGAGGCCATTCCTCCCTACCAATCTCTTGGAGAGCGCTCAAACAACGTTTCCTCAAGACCCCGGAGTTTGTTCCTGGTATTCTTGGCTAAGAAGTGGGTGGAGAATGCAACTGTAGAACCCTCTGTCAACTGACTATTTCAATACCTCAGTAAAACTCTTTGCTCTCAGCAGTATGATCTTCAACTTAAAAGCTGCAACTAGATCAATCAACAATTATCCCCTCAAACACTTTCCATATTTCCCTTCCATTGAATTTCTCTTAAGTACATTCATTCACCCTGAATGATTAGTTCTGTAGAATGAGCAGCCTCAGCTCTCTTCAATGGGAATTTTTATAAAGATGCCTAGGTATTCTAGGTCAGTTTTCATTAATTGAGCCACCTGCTCTGATTCCACTTTGTTGGGGAACCATGACCAGAAATATAGGGAGGTTTCCATTTGCAATAGTTGGAAGTGGTTTGAGGATGTTGCCACATGTCAGTTTTCTATCCACCCAGTCTCTTCCACCAATTTGACCAGTAAACACTCTTTTAATAGATTTCCTCAGTTGTTGTCTCCTCATTTATTTATTTATAAATAAAATATTCAGAATTTACATTAAATATCCTTGACCGCTCTGGTCATCAATTACAACTTAGCATAAAATTTAACATATTGTTCCTCAAATAATATAAAATTGTTTTTTGTAAAATTGGAGAATGTGACATACACACCCACTTAAATTATAACATCATCCTCAATGTTATTTATTCCTCATCCTCAAATATCCCCTGGAACTGAATTGGATATGCATCCTGCATGTGACTTTCCAATTCCCAGGTGTCTTTCTCTGGACTAAGGTGCTTCCATTGCACATTCACCTAACCAATGGTGCGGTTCCGATGTGTGATCTCCCTTCGCTCAAGGATACAGTCCAGTTCCACCAAAAAATATCCTTCGGGTTCCGCCTGTACATCATTCTAGTTCATAACATGAGTAGCATCATGCATATATTTCTTTAATACATAAATGTGAAAAACATTATGAACTCTTAAATTCGGTGGTAAGGCTAACTGATAGGCTACCTGTCCAATCCTGGACAGTATTTCAAAAGGACCACAGTAACGAGGTGCTAGTTTGGCACAACTACCCAACCTTAGAGAGCTCTTTTTTGGTCTCACCTTGAGGAACACATGTTCACCTACCTGAAACTCATTTGGAGTTCTTTTAAGGTCTTCTTGAATTTTCTGTCGATCTTTCGCAATTTTAAGATTACCTTGTACCTACTTTACAATCTCTTCCATTTCTTTCAATAATTCAGGACCTAATACTAATCTTTTAACTAGATTACTCCAAGAGATAGGAGTGTTACACTTCCTTCCATACAAGATTTTGAAAGGACTAAATTTGGCTGAAGCTTGATAATTATTATTATAAGGAAATTCTACCAGGTGCAAATAATCTTTCCATTTACCTGACTAATCCTTTACATACATTCTTAGTAAATCTTCCAGTACTTGATTTACTCTTTCAGTCTGTCCATCAGTTTGAGGATGGAATGAAGTACTAAAATTTAGTGTAATATTTAATCCTTTAAACAAAGATCTCCAGAAATTACCTGTAAATTTAGGGTCTCGATCTGAGATTATAAATTTTGGTATTCCATGCAGTCGAAAAATTTGCTTTAAGAAGATATCAACTATGTTTGCAACTTCATACATAGTTTTTACAGGTATAAAATGGGTTGCTTTACTTAGTTTATCGACCACTACCATTATAGAATCATTTAAGTTCTAATTTTTAGGTAGTCCAGTAACAAAATCAAGACTAATTATCTCCCATTTCCAGTTAGGAATGGGAAACGACTAAAGTAATTTAGTTGGATGCTGATGTTCATTTTTTACTTGCTGACATTCAAAACATCTAGCAATATATTTTGCCAATTCAGTCTTCATGTTTGGCCAAAAATATTATTTTCTTAACATAGTTACAGTATTTTGATAACCCGGATGGCCTGAGTATGGATTTTTATGGATTTCGTCTAAAATTAATAACTTAACTTTAGGTACATTGCATACATACATTCTATCTTTATATAGTAAAAATCCTTTTTCATTCAAGTTTTACCCTTTACTTAAACTTTTTGTTGGATTTTCTTTTGCTTTTGCTTGTAATTCTTGGTAAATTGCATCTTGTTCTAACCCTACTTTAAGCTGTTCTTCCAGATCTGTTGTATAAGTGCTAATAACTACTGTAAATTTTAGCCTTGCATTTCTACTTAATGCATCGGCAACTTTATTTTCTTTCGCTTTAACATGCTAAATTTCGAAATCATACTCACTTAGAAAAGCTAGCCACCTAGCTTGTTTAGCATTCAGGTTAGGTTGATCTAACATGTAACACCCCGGTTTTGACCCCTTTGGCATTAATGTATATGATGTATGTATTGTAAATAATCATGCTGTAGATCTAAAGGCCAAAGCCCCATCATCGATTTGGATATGTTATGTTTTGGATTTGGAATTGTCACCGATGGTATATCGAGACATATGGCATATATTAAATTGTGGCATCATGTAAACATGCACTTTAATTAAATAACCCAACCAGCTATGTTCGCAGCAACTAAATTGAGAAGGGGCATTATTCTCATAAGGATAAAGGGGGGGATGTCAAACCTTGAACCAATGGGGAAAAATCCATGTGTCACCACCCTGTTTGATTTTCCCATCTTTCCTTGTCTTATCCAACTACCACTTTAATGCTCTGCAGAGTAGTTGAGGTACTTATTTTGCTGGGGAGTGGAGTGTGGCAGGATTGTAAGTCCTTGCCCACACGCACTCTCCACCAGCAAATCGAACCTCATGTTGGGCAGAAGAAATGAATATTCCCATCATTCCACTCTCTCCATGACGGTGCTGTGAACACTCCCACACTTCCCACTCACCATTCTCCATTGTCGCTCATTCTCATGCAGGGGAAAAATGTCCTATGTCTCACGTAGAGGATTCTTTTTTCTGTTGGTCTCACATAGCCAGGAGGGGGGATCTATTTCGACTGTCATTTGTATTTTCCACAGAGAGGTATCTAGTGTGTTTCCATCCGTATATTGGGATCTGGTGTAAATTTCTCACACACACAGATTTGGAGGCTGATTTTCCTTCCCCATTGCAATCTACGTAAGTCTTCCAGGTGGCTTCATTGTTGAGAATGAACTATTATTTCCCCACATTGCTGGTTGTGTCTATTTTACATTTTGGGGCTGTTGTAGGTTTTTTTGGAGTCGTTTTGGCCATGATAGGGACAAGAACAACTCAGGAATTTTTTTTCTTGTCCAAGCTATGAATCGCTTGTGTGACTGCGTGTATGCAGTGGTTGGTCTTTGGACTGTGTTAGAGTAGGGATGAGGGCTTGGATTGCTTGATAAACTTGGTGTTTTTGGGAAACAAACAGATAGAGCTAGAGGGATAGCTTTCTTCTCCATAGCCCCTGAATAGCACTAGAAGGGAAGTCAAGGCCTAAGGGACTGTGTAGCAGAGAAGGGACTGATTCCCTGTGTTGGGTGTGTTTGGGTGTATTAGAAGTTAGGCTAGTTCTAGTGTAGGTGTCCCTAGCTCTATAATGAGCTCACTGGCTTAGCATTTGTCCTTTCCCAGCTTTTGGATGGCCTGATAAACCCAACTATGTTGCTTGGTTGATCCATTGTTGGCCTGATAAACCTAACCATGTTGGATTGGATGTCTTGTTGATGTCCTGATAAACCCAACTGTGTTGGCTTGGCTATGTTTTGTGTATCCTTGGCTATGTGTAATCCTGCTTGTTCCTTATTCCTTGGGGAATCATGCCCAGCTTGGGGGTGGCAGCATTATTGAGAGATTTAGGAGCATGCTAACCTATGGTTGGGTGGAGCATTGTAGCAACATAGTTGGTTGCAGAACGAGTTCTTTATGAGATACGTAATCTTGTTTATTTTACTTCTGCGATCATATTTACTGTTAATGAATATGATGAACATGTTGAATGCTTGTATGAAAGTATGTTTGCTTCCGCTATGTGATAAATAATCATGTATGCATGTTCTAGTTCAAAGCATTTTGTTTCCACATTTTATGTACATACATGTTCATGGGGCAGTTGCCCGGATGGTTAATTCCATGGAAGCGTCCTCTTCATTGGTCGGAGGGTCAGGGACGTTACATAATAGATATTTTAGTCCTTTATTATCTGTCATTAGAATAAATTTTCTTCGAACTAAATGATGACACCACATCTTTAGAGCATGTATGACAGCAGCTAATTCCAGGTCATCAGTTGCATAATTTTTTTCATGAATTTTTAATTCCCTAGACTCATAAGCTATAACATGCCCTTCTTGATTCAATACTCTGCCTAAACCACCATTGCAGGCATCAGTACACAGTATAAAATCTTTATTTGGATCAGCTATCATTAAAATAGGTGTGCTGGTCAATAAGGTTTTTAACTTCTTAAAACTCTCCTTGCACTTCTGATTCCAATCAAATTTCTTTACCTTTTTCTACAAGGAGGTTATCAGATTTGTGATTCTTGAAAACCATTCAATGAACCTCTGGTAATAACCGGTAATGCCCATGAAGGATCGAACATCAGGTACGTCTTTAGGAAATGGCCAATCTTCAATTGCCTTTATCTTTTCGGGATCTACTAAAATTCCTTCCTTAGACACCACATGACCTAAGTACTAGCTTTTATCCTTAAAGAAATCACATTTACTAAAATTTGCAAATATTTGATGATCTCGTAACTCTTGCAAGACAATTTTTAAATATTCCTTATGTTCTTCTTCAGATTTTGAATAGATTAATATGTCATCGATAAACATGATCACAAACTTATCTAGATATTTATGCATTACATTATTCATTAGACACATAAAAATAGCTGGAGCATTAGTAAGCCCGAATGGCATGATGACAAACTCATAATGGACATATCGAGTCCTAAAAGTTGTTTTAAAGATGTCTTCATTTTTAATTCTAACTTGGTGATATCCAGACCTTAAATCAATTTTCTAAAACACCGTGGCTCCATGTAGTTGATCAAACAGATCATGTATGTGAGGTAACGGGTATCTATTTTTAATAGTCATCTTATTTAACTGATGATAATATATACAAAGTCGTAGAGTTCCATCCTTTTTCTTAATGAAGATGACAAGTACCCCCCAGGGAGACACACTAGGTCGAATATATTTCTTGTCAATAAGTTCTTTTAATTGTGACTTAAGTTCATTAAGCTCAATTATGTTCATCCAATAAGGGGCCTTTGGGCTGGGTATTGCACTAGGTACCAGCTCAATGGTGAAATCTAGTTCCCTTTTCAGAGGAAGTCCCGAAATTTCTTCCGAAAATACATCTACATACTCGTTTAAAACTAGTATATCCTCCAATTTTGATTTATTGATGTTATTTAAATTTTCTTCATTAGTTACCATTACTTCATAAGCCTTGCAACCTTTCCTAACAAATCTCTTAAGCTGGAGAGCATAAATCTACCTTACAATTTTTTTTGTAGGGATTCCCTTTACACTTATTGATTTTCCATCATTATTTATACAAGTAAAGGTTTTATCATAACAGTTTAATATCACCCTATGTTTCTCTAACCAATCCATACCGATTAGTATGTTGTATGAACCCAGAGGAAGTACATTAAGCTTTATAAAATTTTCAAATTGATCCATAATTACTACACAATTCTTTACAAAATTAGCTACCTTCCTTTTTGTGCTAGTAGCTAACTGAACCAACCAAGAACTTACAACTTTTTAAACATACAGCTTACATTTTTCTACCAAATTAGGTGAAATATAACTTAAACTAGCTCCTGAATCAATTAAAATAGGTATGGGTGTGAGGTTTATCTTGCCTTCTACTTCCACCATGGAAGTTTGATAGTCTACTTGTCGATTCTCAAATGCTACATTGATCCTGGGCATAGTCCTCGCTAAATCTCCAACAGTCATTTCCTCCTATATTGTATGGATATTACTGACAATATTTTTTTATTAGGATAGACTGAGGTATAATGTGGGCCATTACACTCCCAGCACTTTATGGGTTATTTTCCTTCAATGTTCTTTGTGTAATTACCGTGAATATTAGCAGACTCTTTCCTCTTTTGATTGTTCTGATTATTCGGTGAATTATTCTTGTTCCCTTGGAAATTCTTATTAGGAAAATTCCTCACCTTATTATTTTTAGAATTTCGATTGGGCACAAACTCTTTCTTCTTTTGATCATAATTATTATTCTTTTTGGCCTTCCAGTTGGCCATACTCTCCTTTTTCTGACTTTGTTCATAACAGAAATTGGCTTTTCTCATAGTTTTTTCCATATTTTTTGGATTGTCATACTCAATCCTATCCTTTATGTGATAAGGTAAACAACTGAGGAACCACTGTACCTTTGGTTTTTCATCTACAAGGTATTGCACATACCTAAGCAAACTTAAAAACTTATTGTTTAAATATTTCATAGTCATTGTACCTAGTTTTAACTCATAGAATTCTTTAGCCCTTTCTTCATAGTACTGTTCAAATAAAAATTTCTTTTTAAATTACTTCTTGAAGGTACTCTAATTTATGCTCTTCTCTCTTATACCTTTCACTCTCTTTAAATCTTGCCACAATATATCATCTTTCCCTGAGAGATTATACATAGCCATTCTAGCCTTTAATTGGTTAGAATAGTTATAAATCTAGAAGTACTTCTTCATCTCGAATAACCAGGATTCTGCTTCCTCCCCCTTTTCAGTTTCCCCATTGAATGTTGGTGGTTTGATATTTTTAAACTCTCTAGAAATTTCTTCATAAGGTTTATATTTTACTTTTCTAGAGTGGTGGTTATCCTCACTACTATCACTAGTAGAATGAGAATTACGTCGATCACCAAACACTTCAGAAGATGAGTTGCTTTCATTTTTAGTCTGTTTAGTCTTTTTATACTTATGTTGATAACTTATATCTTCTGAATCAGCTCTTTTATCCCTTCCCTCAGTATGAAATATTTCTATTAGGATCTGATTCAGCTCTTCCTGAGCTCTCAAAATCCTCTCATTCTCTTTTTTAATAGATTCTATTTCATATTTTAATTCTTTTACTATTTGTAAAAGTTATGAGGAATTAGTGGTTATGTCTTCATTTATAGGTTCTCTTTGTAATTTTTCTTGTTCAGTAAAGGGATATTCCTCCTCCGCATATTCCTCCAGTATTTCAATACCTGTTGTTTAACTCAGAAACAAATTTCTCTATTGAATAACATTAAAATAAAAAAACATTAGCAAAATGATTTAAATTCATTGTTTCACATAAGCAAGTTGAGCTTCATCAAGGCCTAGTGTTTGAAGCTTGTGCTTTGTTACAACATGTCATAACCCCAAAATTTCATAAAAATTTAAAATTTTTAAGATAACATAAAATGTCCGATTACACAGTTCACTAACTGCGAGCAGTTAGCGGAAAATAAAAAAGTTTAACAATTAGTACTAATTAGTTTCATAATACAGTAACTAATACAACTTCATTTTTATAAGGTATAAAATAATGACTTGCATCTAGATTGCTTTAGCTTTACTAACAATTTTACTTTTTGGCAAGTAGGTGAAATTTATCTTTTAAAACTTGGGGCTTACTTAGCATTATGCTAACGCAAATGAACTGCGGGTTCTTATAGGTTCAATAGGTAACGAACAATCCCGTAGTAGTTTAATTCGTAAGGTAGCAAGAAGTATTTCTGTTGCATGTTAATATGATAGTAAATAAACAGATTATTAAAAAGCAAAGCTCTAATGAGGTAAAGTAATTGTTTTCTATAGTTTTTTGTTTTGTTTCTAAGACAGTATTCAATGTTTAGTCATAAAGATTTTTATCTTTAATATACTCATATTAAACAAAAAAGATACTACTGTGAGCTTAGAGCTCAAGTTTTACGTCATACAATTACTTATATTTTAACATGCTCATATCACTAATGTTATGTTTAAATGTACTGTCTTTTATTCATGAAAGTACTCCTATCACTCTTGAAGGTCAGGATTTTCAATAGAGTACATGATTCTATTTTGTCTTTTACTAGTCAGGGAATTTATTAACCTACTGTTTGTATGTAAACATGCGAAACATCAAGTTATAAACTTCAGTGCTTTAATTATTGCTTTGTTGCATGTATTATTGTAACTATATACAATACCACCTTATTTTTATAATGTACCAATATAATTGTTACTTGCATCCTGTAGAAATATTCTACCTGGAAATTTCCATGACATTATAAGTTTAGTTATTGTAACTAGATACATCATCTTAAGATGGAATACTATATACGAGCACTTTTATAAAGTCGAAATCATAGGTAAGTACATTATCAGTATTATTCCTATAATTTATGAGCCTAGTGCATGGTTTGCACTATAGTAAAATTACTATTATAATGTTGCCTCACTATAATAAGTTGTATTTTATAATAACTACTATGGTCTAATATAAGGTCTATATCAAGTGAAACATTATAACAAGATTCCTATAATATGCTAGAACCAAGTAATCACAAACAATCAAAAAATGACTATGTAAATAATGATAAGATTCATTATTATTATCATTGGCAAGTTGATCATACAAAACATTATTTATAAAAGTTTACACTATGGTCGAGCCTCGTGATTGTTTATTTGACATAGTTTAAATACCTTTACTCTTATAGTCAAACGACATATATTAGTTATTAGAGATCATATCTAACCTTAAACCATCGATTGCAAATAATATAGTTTGAGCTTCAAATAATATGTAATTTTTTTAAAGTTGTTTTGCATGCAAATTATTATCTAGAAATTTGTAAACTATGGTCGACCTTGGGATTGGTGACTTAAAAGACAGAAAAACCCTATTCACCTATAATTTTACTTCGAGGGTTTGGCTGGCCTACAGGCTTCTTTGTGTATTTTTCTTGGCGGCCATGAGAGGCTGTTCCTCTACTTGCTTTCTCTGTAGCTTGTCTTTGTTACTGTTGTAGTCCCAATACTCAATTTTTAAGTCACGACTCTTCATGGTTGTGGGCCTTACTGTGCGAGTGGTTATTTGTTATGTGTTTGGCTCATGGCCTGTCCATGGTTTCAGTTCTGTTTTTCTTGCATCTCGTCACGACTTTGTGAAGTTTAAGCTTGTTGACACTATATCGACTCTAGGGTCGGTGTGGGGGTTTGAATAATTCTCTGGATAAGCTGGTGACAGCTTCTTCGCTACTCGAATTCTCTTCTTACTTGCAGGTAAAGACAACGCGGTTCTTAATATGAAATTTTTTTTGTTAAGTTATTAATACAGTTAGGGTTTTAAGCTTTAAAAGTTGAGGATTAATCTAACACTCGGTAATGTTCTCTTTACAGGAACCCGTGATAGCTCCAATCTTTAGTGGAATAAAACAACGGCTGGCTTTAGTGGACTCCTTGCCCCAACTGGTAAGCCCTGATTTCAAATATGGGTTTTTCCCTACTTGCAATGAGGGTTGTTGAAGGAGAAACATAGTGCTTGGAATCTTGCTTTGGTTTCATCGTTAGTTATGAGGTTTTAGTATTATGTTACTCCAGTTTACTTTAAGAACCCTTGCTATTTACGCTGGGTAATACCGGATCTTGAGCTGTGATGTGTATTTGGTTTCTAATTAAGGATTTATCCTTACGGCTTGATAATGTAATACAGTTTCTTTTTATAAAGAAATATTTTTTTAAACTTTGAGCTCTGTCTTGTTTTGTTATGATTTTGTTAACCTGTAAATTATGTGTTTATTTTACTGTTTATAAAAAGGGTTTACTCTCAGAAAAAGACTGTAAACAGTCCAAGGCATGGATTGTAGCCTTCATGTTAAGTTTACTTACATAGTTAACAATTTATCTGGTTAAAAATTAAATAGAAATTGGACAAATTAGTTGAAAGGGTTTCGACCCTCAGGTTTTTCTTTCACAGGTTATAAACCTGTTTGTTAAAAATAATTAGCTCCTATATATGTAATTCTTAGTTTTATTTCATTTAATGTTTATATTTACATTTAATTTTTATTTACTATTCTATAAATTATAATTATTTAGAGCTCTGCAAAGAATAAAAGGTTAACTCTAGAACTCTGTTTATTTTTCATAAATAAAGGCTTTATAAACATAACCCTAATCATGTTTTTATTAAGTAATAGTTTAAAGATTTAGTTAATAGTATAAAAGAAGTATTGTTCGGTTAATAGCTTGTTTATATTCTTAGCTATTATCTCCTATAAACTTTTATTTGTATCAGTATACTATTACTGTAACTCTAGTGTAGTTTACTATTTCTTTTCCTGCATTTTTATTTAGTTACATTAAATAAAATAGTAACTACAACAAACCCTAACACTGCTTTTTCATTGTATTCTAAACATTGAAATAAAATTTTACTATGTTATCTACATATACAAAATCCTATCTACTATCTTCATTCTCTTAAGAATTCTTTCATTTACTTAAAGCATTCTAACTGTGCTAGAGTACGTCCTGGTTTCTAGGTGTGGAAAAACACAGCTTAGAAATTTGAATTATTTCTATTTCATTTCTCTAAACCATTTTCATTTCTATCACAATATAATAAGAATACTAAATCTAACATTTCAAAAACTCATAACTTTTAACATTCATATAGCAGTTAAACTAATATTTATTTAACTAAAACAGTAAAATAAAATAACATAGAACCTATTGAGGACAAGACGAAAACAACTTTACGAGGTTGTTCCTCCCTACCAATCTCCTGGAGAGTGCTCAAACAACGCTTCCTCAGGACCCTTGAGCATGTTCCTGGTCTTCTTGGCTAAGAACTGGGTGGAGAATGCAACTGTAGAACCCTCTGTCAATTGACTATTTCAATACCTCAGTAAAACACTCTGCTCTCATCAGTATGATCTTTAGCTTAAAAGTTGCAACTAGATCAATCAGCATCTATCTCCTCAAACACTTTCCAAATTTCCCTTCCATTGAATTTATCTGAAGTACATTCATTCACCCTGAATGATCACTTATCTAGAATGAGCAGCCTCAGCTCTCTTCAATGGGAATGTTTATAAAGATGCCTAGGTATTCTAGGTCAGTTTTCATTATTTGAGCCACCTGCTCTGATTCCACTTTCTTGGGGAATCATGACCAAAAATATAGGGAGGTTTCCACCTGCAACAGTTGGAAGTGGTTTGAGGATGTTGCCACATGTCAGTTTTCTCTCCACCTAGTCTCCTCCACCAATTTGACTGGTAAACACTCTTTTAACAACTCTCCTGAGTTGTTGTCTCCTCATTTATTTATTTATAAATTAAATATTCAGAATTTACATTAAATATCCTTGACCCCTCTGGTCATCAATTACAACTTAGCATAAAATTTAACATAGTGTTCCTCAAATAATATAATTTTTTTTTTTTGTAAAATTGGTGAATGTGACAGATCCAATCCAAGGGGATTGGCAAGATCTATCTTAAATATGGGTATTTCAATAATCTTCAGTTTGTACCAGACTTGGCAGTAAACCTACTCTCAGTGTACCAAATGAAGTACATTAGTGAAGCCAAGAGAGTAAAATTTACTCCATACATAATGGAGATAGCTGAAATATATACCAACAAGGTGGTGGAATTGGGGTTTTTTGATCATCAAGCAAGGATGTAAAATTCTTTCATTTCCTTCCCTACTCCAGAGGGAAAGCACTGTTGTCCCATGCCAATGAAACCAGAAAGTTGTGGCATGAGAGATTTGCTTATATGAACTACACATACCTCTAGGAATTGAGAAAAGAAGGCCTGGTGGAAGGTTTTCCTCCCATAAATACCTCCAATGCTGCAGGCATTAGTTGTGTGGTTGGAAAACATCCAGAGCGCAACTATGAGAAAGAGAAATCAAGGAGATCTATTCAAGTGCTTGGCTTGGTGCATTCAGATATTATTGGGTCTCTTCCCACACCCTCTTATGGAGGATCAAGATATGTGTTGACCTTCATAGATGATTTCTAAAGGTTTTGTTGGGTTTACTTTCTCAAACTCAAATC
Source organism: Pseudotsuga menziesii (assembly GCA_001517045.1). Classification (NCBI taxonomy): domain Eukaryota; kingdom Viridiplantae; phylum Streptophyta; class Pinopsida; order Pinales; family Pinaceae; genus Pseudotsuga; species Pseudotsuga menziesii. The sequence goes on along the minus strand of LPNX010732221.1, from coordinate 123,544 downwards.
TCAATTCTTTGAGACTCTTAAGTTTTGGAAAGCCCTGGTTGATAATCAATTTGGGAACAAGATCAATGTCCTTCATACTGATAATGGCAATGAGTATGTGAATTTTTTTTTTGTAGAACCTCTATAAATAATGTGGCATCTAAATGCAGCATTCGATCCCCTACACACCGCAACAAAATGGTGTGGTAGAGTGGAAGAACATGACGCTCAAGGAGATGACAACCTGTATGAATAAAGCCAAGGATTTGAATCCTAATATATGGGATGAAGACATTAATGGTGATTCATACATTCAAAACATGTCTCTTCACAAATATATATATGGTAAAACACCATATGAATCTTGGTTTGGTTAGAAGGCAAATATTTCACATTTCGGGATTTTTGGTTCAAGGGCTTGGGATAGAATTCCTCTAGACAAGAGAAAAGATTTGCAGCAATAGAGAAAGGAGTGCATCATGGTTGGATATGGTGAATATAAAAGGGGATAAAATCTCTTTGATCCTTTAAACCAAAATAATTTGATATAAATAAGTGTGCAATTTGAAGAAGAGGTCATTCCAGATCTTGAACTAGCACTAGGGGAATGCTCATCCCCTCCACCACAAGATGATGTAAGTGATGAATATTTTTCCAAATTTTTTTATTCTTATATGGATGAATACTATTATTATGTTCATTCCTCACCCATTTGGACCAAATGGGCTGATAAATCCATAGAATTTGTTGGGTATTTGACTGGCAATGCACTAGATCCTAGGAATACTAAATCACAATTTTACACTGCTACTTTTGCAAGTGAAGTTGTTCTTGCTGAGAAATGATTCATTATGGATGAATGGTATCCTCAATCATATTATGAAGCATATCATGACCCAAAATGGAAAAAAAAAATGCATGGGGACTTCAACTGTCTACAAGAAAATGAGACTTGGGAATTAGTTCCTTTTCCTCCCAAGAGGAAGCTAGTGCAATGCAAATGGGTGTATAGGACCAAATTTTATGCTAATGGGTATAATATAAATTATAAGGCCATATTGTTTTCCAAATTCTTCTCTTAATTCCAAGTATTTTACTATATAGAGAAATTTTCACCAGTTGCAAAGATGGACTCTATTAGGCTAGTTTTAGCCATTGTTGCAAGCAAGCACTGGAAGGTTCACCACATGGATGTCAAAAGTGAATTTCTCCATGGTGAGACATAAGTAAGTAAGTATATATATATATATCTGTGTGTGTGTGTGTGTGTGTGCTGCAACTTGAAGGTTTCCAAGATGATCCTTCTCTTGTATGCAGGTTAAATAAGTCACTATATGGTCTTAAGCAAGCCCCAAGGGATTGGTATGCCAAGATGGCTATCACTTGGATTTGAAAGATGAAAATATGATCCTAATGTTTATTTTCAGGATTTTGGTAATGTATTTCAGGTAATTGTACTCTATGATGATGATATTTTGATTACGGGTAGCTTTATCAAATAAATTGGGTCAATCAAAGCCTCTTTGCATAGTGAATTTTCAATGATTGATCTTGGATTGTTGAAGCAATTTCTTGGTTTGGAAATTGAGAAATATGAAAGAGGAATCAAATTCAGCCAAAAAAGGTATGCATAATACCTATTAATTAATTTTAATATGGTTGAATGTAATGCATCCAACTGCCCATTCCTTTCTGGTATGAAACTAGGTGAATTTGGTGACTCTCCATTGGTGGACAGCTCGTTGTATCGAAAACTAGTGGATATTTTGTTGTATCTTACTCATTCTAAAACTCATTTAGAACATGTTGTAGGTTTTGTAGCTATATATATGCAATAGCCTTTTGAGATCCATTATAATGCAGCCAATTATATCCTTCATTATGTGCAAGGAACCAGACACTTTGGGGTGCACTATGTTGCTGGTTCTAAACTAGAACTAGTGGGTTTTTTTATTCTCATTGGGTTGGTGATCCCAATGAAAGGAAGTACACTTCAGGTTATGTATTCATTATAGCACAAGGTCCCATATTCTGGTAAATCAATAAACAACACATCATATCCATTTCTTCAACTGAGGCTGAGTACAGAGGAGCAGTGAACACAGCTACAAAATGTGTGTGCTTGCAATGTATTCTTCAGGAAATCAGAGTTGCATTTGAATCACCCATAGTAATTTTGTGTGATAATCAAAGTGAAATCAATATTTCCACTAACCCAATGCAGAGACAGAGGACCAAACACATTGAGATACACATGTACTACATCCGGTGCTTGGTACATGATCAGGTGATATCCTTGTAGAATTTCCCATTTGTAGAGAAAATTGTTAACATTTTCACCAAGTGCTTCAAAGAGAATACATTAACCTATCTAATATCCCTTCTTGAAGTGGGTTATGCATGGTGATGGATACCATTCACTTTCATATTTTTGGCTCCATGTCCATTTTTTAGGGACGTTTTCTTGCCATTTAGTTTTCCTCCTTACCTTGTTTCTATGGCCAAGGCCTCCATGATATTTCTGCATAATAAGTACTAAGTATAGATTAATGGGGGTGTTATATTAATAATCCATCCTAGTAAAATAGTATTATAACTTAGACGCATTTATTTTCTTCCATGTAGTATTTTCTATGGTTTAGACTTAGGGAATTTATCATTTATGATAGTTGAGGTTCTCCTAGTTGATTGCTCTGCACAGTTGATGCACTCAAGTTTGATCATTCAGACACCTAGGATCCCACATTCATTTAATTCAACCAAGAATTCACTCCCCTTCCCCAATTTCATGGATTTGGTCCAACTTGAGGATCCAATGCTTGGTTTTGGTTTTTTTTTGGATTGTTTTGGGAATTTATTGCTCACTTAGAGCCACTCTCACCCACTCATGTGCTCACCCATGTATTTTTTACCTTAATTAATGTTCCATCATGCCTTTCCAACATTCACACATGCATTTTTGACCATTTGGGATGATTAGGAGGCACATTGGTCCACCTAGGGGGTTTGAGGGTCCAATCTTGTGTTGCCACTTGTATGCATTCACATGGTCTCCAAGGCCTCATGATTTTTCCCTATTATATTAAATATCAGTTCCATACATAGTTGCATGATGGAAAATCTTAATAATATCCATTATTGACTTCATGTGTGTATGTAAATTTACATATTTTAGCTATTTTGTGCATGTTTTGTGAACCATAGAAAATTTTCAGAGTTTAAATGGATCCTAGATGCACCTGTCAATTAATTATCATAGAAAGTAAATTTACAACTAATCTATCCTTGATAAACCTCTTGAAATATTTGAGGACATCAATTAGAAAATTGCCATTATTACATCCAAACTAATCCTACCTATAAAAAAAATTACAAGTAATTAATAACTAAACCTATATTTATAGAAATCATTACATGGAAGCATAAAAATAACATTTCTTTCTCAATCGAAAAACATATCACTTCGACTCGATGCTACTGCCTCATACTCCAAGAGAAGAAAATAATTCTTCAACAGGTCTTCAAGGTTCACATTGTACTTATAAATATCCAGTTCAGTATTCCATGCTACATATTTAGAAGGATGATCTTTCCACTTGACTAAATACTGAAAAATAATATTTGTTTCTCATCTTCTTTGAAATTCTCTTGTCAAGGATAGCTTCAATCTGCAGTGGTTCTTTCTGAGGTAACTACCCTTCCCAATCTACAAATAGAACATCTTCACCTCAAATCATTTCTTATGTATGAACAATTGGGTCTTTAAAACGTTATAAATATGAAACATTGAAAAATGGAGAAATTTGAAGATCATAAGGAAGTTCTATTTCATATGCATTTGCACAAAAATTCCTTAATATTTTACAAGGTCCGATTTTGTTGAGCTTTAGTTTATTGTAAGTTACCTTAGGAAATCGTTCCTTTCTAATATATGCCATTAATAAATATCCATCTTGAAAATTAACTTCCCTTCTTTCCAAATCTGCTCTCTGTTTGTATTTTCCAGCACTTTCTTGCAATTTCCTTTTGACATTTTCATGTAGCTCATGTGTATTGGATGCAAAATCTTCACCATCTACCCTCTTCCTTTCCTTTCCTCCTAAAATTTTGATTTCATATACTCCTCTTGGGTGCATCCCATACATAATCTGAAAAGAACTCATACCTATACTTTTGTCAGGTGAATCATTGTAAGCAAACTCAACTTGATCAAGAGCTAAATCTCATTGTTTTGAATTTTCATAAACATGAATTCTCAATATATTTCCCAAGATACTATTTACCACTTCAGTCTGACCATCAGTCTGAGGATGATAATAAGATCTAAAGCTAATATTTGTACCCAATTACTTCCACACATCTCTCCAAAAATGACCAACAAATTTAGTATCCCTATTAGACACAATGCTCAAAGGAAAACCATGCAACTTCACAATTTCTAAAAAAAAAATTAGCAACATGGGTCGCATCATTAGTCTTGTTACAAGCAATAAAATGAGCCATTTTTTAAAACCTATCCACTACTAAATAAATAGAGTAATTTCCCCTCTAATTTCTAGGCAATCCCAAAATAAAATCCATACTGATAGAATCCCAAGGCCTAGTTGGAATAGGTAGGGGTTGATACAATCCAGTATTTTGTCTCCTCCCTTTGGAATGTTAACATATCCTACAAATTTAAACAAAACTATTTATATCATGTTGCATTCTTGGCCAAAAATAAAAAAATCACTCACCCAAGAAAATGTTTCATCCTGTCCAAAATGACACGACAAACCTCCATTGTGTTTCTCTTGTATCATATTTTCTCTCATAGAACATTTAGGAATGCACAATTTACTAGTATTGAACAACAATCCTTATTGTAGCATCTAGTACAACCAATGACGTATATTGTGGGAAACTGGATTCTCACGGGTTGCATATAGATCCTTGAAATCCACATCTTCCTTATACATATTAACCAATTTTTCTTATCCCAAAGTATTGAACTTAATCTCTTGCAAGATTAAATTTACTCTACTTAAGGAATCGACAACCTTATTAGATTTTCCACCTGTATGCTTGATCACAAAGGTAAATTTCTGAAGAAATTCCACTCGCTTAGCATGTTTCTTAGTCAATTTAGGTTGACTATTTATAAACTGCAAAGCATGATTATCTAAATATAGAACAAACTCTTTGGTAATTAAGTAATCATCTCCAATTCTTGAGAGCTTGCATAACAACATATAACTCCTTTTCATATGAGGAATACTTCTATTTTTCCTCATTTAAATTTTTAGTAAACTAGGCTACGGGTCTCTATTCTTGAATGAGAACAACCCTTATTGATGTCCCACTAGCATCTGTCTCTACTTGGAAATTTTTGTCAAAACTTGGTAAATCCATAATAGGCTTCTCCGTGATCTTCTTCTTTAAAAAATTGAATTTTAGGTCAACTACTTCTATCTATTTGAAAGGTTTTCTACTTCCCTTGAAGGTGTCTATTATGGGTGCACACATTTGACTAAAATTCTTAATGAATTTTTGATAAAAACTTGCAAGACCATGAAATGTCTTACCTCATACTCATTCCTTCGAGTTGACCAAATTGAAAATTGCTTGCACCTTCTCTGGATCCATTTTTAACCCTTCTTCTAAAACCATGGATCCAAAATAAATCAATTTTTTCTTCAGGAAACTACACTTTTTTTAGATTTATCAGCAACTTATCTTTTTGCAGGGTTTCCAACACAAATTTAAGATATTGTCTCAAATGTTCTTCTTTATTCTGACTGAAAATAAGAATATCATCCAGATACACTATCACAACTCTTCTATTTTATTCCTTAAATACCTCATTCATTAATCTCATAAAAGTGCTAGGTGAATTAGTAAGCCCAAATGGCATTACTAATCACTCATACAATCCATGGTTAGTCTTGAATGTAGTCTTACATTCACCCCCTTCTCTTATTATTATTTTATGATAACCACTTTTCAAATCTATCTTTGAAAAATGTTTTGAACCACTCATACATTCTATCAAATCATCAATATGGGGTAAGGGAAATCTGTACCTCATAGATATTTTATTGATTACTTGGGAGTCGGTGCACATATTCCATCCACCATCCTTCTTTGGGATAAGAAAAATGTGTACTACACAAGGAATCAAACTCTCTTTCACCAAACCTTTATCCAATAACTCATGTACATGTTATTTGACCTCTTCATTATCTTGAGGATTCGGTCCATAAGATGCCTTAGTAGGTAAACTTGCACGAGGTATTAAGTCAATATGGTGACTAATACTTATCATAGGAGGTAAAGAATTTGGAAAATCATCCACAATAATATCAAAATATTCATCAAGCAAGATTTTAACTTCAGTGGGAAAATCATCTAAATTTGTAGAGTTTAAGATTACCTTTGGTTTTCCAACAAGGGAAAAATGAAACTCTTCTTCTTTCTTGACTTCTTGTAATAGTTCCTTCCAAGACATCAACAAAATATTGCATCCTAAATATTATTGGGATGCTTCATCTTTCATAGGTAATATTGTATGCTTCTTTCCATCCTTTTCCATAGAATAAGTGTTCTTTCTTCCATCATAAAAAACTTCTCTATCATATTACCATGGACTCTCTAAGAGTATGTGAAATACATCCATAGGAATTATATCACATAATAACACTTCTTTATAAGTACCAATTTGAAACTCCACATTACACTTCTTTTTCACCAAGAGATGATGTCCTTTTTGCAACCAGGACACTTTATAAGGAGTGGGATGTTTCATCCTCTTCAATCCTAGCTTCTCTACCATCTCAGTGGAGACCAAGTTATTTGTACTATTATTGTCAATATCCATCTTACAACACATCCCTTGTGACTTGCACTTAGTCCTAAGAAGACTCTTTCTTTGGTCTATTTCATGCACTTTCTTCTCTGTTTTCACTAAAACTCTTCATTATAAGATATTCTCCTTCCCAAGGAGGATTATTCATCACTGCTTCTTCATTGGAATCCTCTCGGGCCTTGGCAATATTTGCATTCATCTAAGCTGTAGGTTTTCTATTTGGGAACTCCTAGTACATGTGTCCAATTTCACCACATGTGTAACATTCCACTTCTCTACTTCTTCCTCTTCCTATTGCATTAAACCTAGCTCCTACGGATCCTCCTCTTTGGGGTGTCTGGATACAAGAACCTTGACTCATATTTAGGAGTCTGAAACTTACCTCCTTTGTTTGGAGATCATTTTCCTCTGGCTATACTTCTTCCTCAATTCTTATGGTTCTATATTCTTAGTAGCTTCTCTTCTACCCTTAATGTTTCCTCATAACCATACTCACCAATATTCAAATTAAATAAGGTAATCTCATCTTGTATCTCATACCTTAGTCCATTTATATACCTCTCCAATATTTCTATGTCCCATTATGTTTGTCCAACTCTAATACTTATCTTAAATATATCTTTTGTGTATTATTTAATAGTCATACCCTTTTGAATAATATTATGTAGCTGTTTAATGAGAGTCAACCAACAATCCTTATGAATAAATTGACTTTTATTTTTATTTAACATTTTATCCCAGGTTTTTATTTTCAACTTACCTCTTATTTCCCTATGGATCTAAAGTTCATCCCATAAGATAACTGCATATCCTTTTAGTCTGGGCATTGCGTATTTCACCTTCTTTTTATTCTCAATTTCTTCAAAATCAAAGTACTTTTCTAGAGCATTGATCCACTCCATGAGCTCTTTAACATTCAAGTTACCTTCATATATGGGAACTTCAACTTTAGGCATGTTATTAGCTTTTACAAGCATCTTTAATACCTTCATTTCTTTAACAATTTACTCTTTCTCTTCTTCAGAGGATTCTCCTTCATCATTGGTATCTACACTTTATGAATCCCTTATCTCCATAGCCTCCATCAAATATTGGACCTGTCCTAATCCTCTTTGTGTGTATGTCTCCGTAGTGTGTCTTCCTCGACCACCTCCTACTGGAAATCCACATGCTCGTCCTTTCGTTAGTGGAATCCTTCTATGGGCTCTGATATTTTTATTTGATACCAAAATGGATTCTAGGTAAGATCTAGCAAGCCTAAACTGATCCAAATCAGTAGAAATCTTTGATTAAAAACTTCTTCCACAACTTCGATTTTGCAGCTCTGTTTTCTCAACACTGTTCCCACAACTTTGTTTCCACAATTGTGTATTGCGGATTGTGATTCGAATTTTTCAACTTTTCCTTGAACTCCTTCTGTAAGTCGTATTCTGCAACTTTTCTTCTGGAATTATTTTTTCATAGCTTTAACAAGCTTGCGACTTTGCATTGTGGAAACCATTCCTATTCATTGATCTCTTGTGGTTTCTTCCCTATATGTTGATCTATGATCAAGTGCATATTTTCACCTTAACTTTGTGGATCTATTATCTCCTATACATTTTTCCCCTATGGAATTCATCCACAGCCATAGATCTGTATAAGTTGCAAGTTTTTAACTTAGACTGTTGTACTCTAATTAATCCTTGAAATTATCAATTTCCTTCCTTTTACATTTGCATGAACATATATATGTATTCATGAATTCTCTAAATATTTCTTTCATTATTGAATATTCATAGACACAGAGAATTGAAACATGCTTTTGGTTATTGAAAATAAGACAAAGAACTTACAAATATTCATGTAGAGGCTATTACTATGTACTTCATTTCATTAATCACTAACCACTGCTAGAAACACTCACCTACTACTCACTCCCTTTTATTATTATTATTACATCTAAAACTTATATAGAACTCCATCAAACATGTCAGATCCGAAACAATAGGGCCCAAACTCCTAATAATGTAAATCTACAACTAATCTATACTCGAGCAACCTCTTGCAAGATTCGAGGACGTCAATTGGAAAATTTCCATTATTCCATCCAAACTAATCCTATCTATAAAACAAATTACAACTAATTAATAAATAATCCTACCCTTCAAAAAAGGATTACATGGAAGCAAAAAAATAACATTTCATGCTCAATCAGAAAACATAATCAGAAAACATAAGACTTTGACTCGATGCTCCTGCATCAGTATGTCTAGTATGTGACTAAAAATAGATTGGTCCAATTTTAGTATACTCGATGTAGGAGTATATCACATGTGATTTTTTTATAGTCTCTATTATCACTCAGAATGTACCCAGGTTATGAAAGGTAGATCCTGAGGTAACAACAAAAACCACTTTAGACCGTATTTATGACCTAATACAAGCATAGAGAGATCTCTCACTATTTACAAAGTTTTTATACTTAAGATATTCAATCAAAGACAATCAGAAGGTCAGATTTCTGATGGGACAAATAGGACAAGTTTTTTTTAAAAGACTTGGAAGGATAGTCATGGAGGAGACCATTGGGTAATGGACTCGACAATCAGATCTGAAATAGGTTGCAGGAGGTAGATTTTTGAAGGTTTATGAACAGAAGCAAGGTAGGCACCATTTCCTTAGTCTTGAGGTATTAGCGGGTTGATTAGTAGACAAAGGGGGACATCCCATCAAACAAAGCACCTAACTAGTGTGAATTCTACAAGAATTTAGAATAAAATATTTTGAAAATGCTTGAACAATGGACCTAGAGCATGCAAGATGAATTCTATCCCATAATCACTAATGATAAAGCATGAAAGAAAATACAAAATGGAGTGAGAAACATCATGAACAATCACATAAAGAAATTACTTACTGAAGAAAATGATGACACAGGAATCTCTGCCATGAAAAGGTTTAACATTCCTCCTCTGTAAATTTCAATCATCTACTGAAAACTTGAAGCCATTACAATGTAGATCCTCTCCACTCTTGAAAATACAAACCTAAAAATATCAATTACATTTTAATTTATAGAAGAATAACCTATACCTAACCTTGAATTCGAAACCTAACTAAATTCTAAAAATAGAAACAGTTACAACAAAGTTTCTCCTGCATATCTCTAATGGTGACAGCTATGTGAAATATGGGAGAGTTTTTTGTAATTGGCCATGTGCTTGAAAAAACACATGTCTTATTTTCTCCATAATCATCTCAAACTCCTCGGAATCTACCGTTGAAACTGATGACTCAGATAGTAAAATTATAAATTTCTGAAAAAAATAACTTGTGAAGATCTTTTAAATTCTTCCAACTTGTGAGAACTGTGTAAAAAATGGAGGATTTTGACTATAGGCCTGTTAGGAATACAATCCTCTCTCAGTTTTGTAAAATTAAATTCCATTTGTCTGAAACAATTCTTTGAATTTGATGGCTGAAATAGTCCTTTGGAAAACATGAAACATCGTCTGTAAAAATAACTTTGTTTCTCCTAACTCATAGAACCTATGTCAAAAATGAAAGATTTTATTGTGTATAGGAATTTTTGAAGAAAATCCTCTCTCAGTTTCTCAAAATTCATCTTCATTTGATTTAAAAAATTCTTTGAATTTGATGAATAGAATAGTGATTTTGAAATCTAAACATTTTCCCCTCTTAATATCACTTCGATTTTCCCAATATTTAGAACTTGGGTAAAACATGAGAGAGGCTATTGTAGAGAATAATGTTATGATGAAAAAACTCTTTCCATTTTTGAAAATTCTTCTTTGTTTTCCAGAAACAGTTCTTTGAATAAAATGACTAAAACAGTCATTTTCAGAAAAAATATGCTATGTTGCTTCTAAACCTTGAATTGTTTAACTGTAATTCATAAACAGAGAACATATAGCATCTATCCTTATATTATAATATATTGTAAGAGAACTCCCACGAATTGATTGATCAAGGTATCCATATTTGTTAATAGTGCCTCCAAACACTTGAATAATCCCAAGCTTTAGCACACTCTCCATTGTAAATTTTGTTTGTAAGACTTGAAACAGATACCAATAACTTCACAAATGTTCTCACTATATATATTTCTCCAAAAATTCTGGGCTGATGTTCCTTTTCAGCTTCCCTTTTCTTTCTCTACTAAGATCAATTTCCAGCTCCTTGATCAGACTCTTTATCTCCACCATTTTCCCTTCAAGTTTTTTTCAATTGAACACCATGAGACTTTGAGACAGATCGCTGATTGTTACACAAAATCGCTACCTCCTTATTCCCACGTTGATAACCAGCAACTCTTTTTGGTGCAATGCTACCAGTTGTATCATGAAACAACTTATCCAATGTGCTCATTCACCATAAACGAGTGCAAGAGAAAATGAATTTACCAAAGTCAACTCACTTTTTATACACCGGCTCATTTCAGGACCCTTACCAAGCTATTTTTCCTTTACCACTTTCCTCATCGGAACTCACCAAAATTTACCACGTAAAAAGTGGTTTAAAATTCCTCTACCACTCTTCCCTTTTAATTATCTCACAATTTCGCACTCCGAAATAGAATGGGACTGTTGATGAAATTTCACTTTTTGTTTGAACCGTTGGATTATTATATGTGTTAGTGGTTTGATTATACCTTAAGGAACAAAGAAAGGTAATAGATCTTGTGAAAGATTAGTGCTTGAACCTTCATGGAGGACTTGGTTTGGTGAATACGAGGCCCATTTTTTGGCTTGGACAAAGTAAATTCGTTTATATCCAAATTTATATAAGCTTGAATATAAATCCAATCATTGGTTTATAAAACCCATTTTATAAATTTCATTGAAAAGTGAATAAATTTTTTTTCCCCACTTGTGAAATACTTACTTCTCTTTTTACCTAAAATGCCTTTAACTTCTTTTCTTTGCTAACTTANAATGAGAAAACTTTGGAAACCAACTCAATCACCCATGAAAACTTAAAATTTTGAAGGCAATAAGACCAATTCCGACAAAAATAAATTTAGTGCTAACAGTCTCATTTATCAATACCATATTAGACTATTATTGCATGTGACAATGGATGAACCCATCAATATACCTTATTTATTTAACAAGAGTTTGCAAAAATTCACCATTGGAGTACAACAAGGTTCAGCATATGAGTTGAGTAACCTACATCACCGTGGCCTTATTAAATTACTTGTCCTTAGAAAATTAGGAAATTCTGGGGGTAAGTGGGAACAATTTCTAAATGAACAAGGGTTTTCCCAAGAAAAAGATGTCCATCATCGTCTTCCTCATGCAAATCCTGAGCATTAATATATAATACAGAAGCTTCATAAAAATCCTCCTTCCAATATGGAAGTACCCATATCATAAATACCTCCTGCAAGTGAAATTTCAGGATCCCCTATGGATTTAGAGCTAGTCCAACAATCTCATAAGAAAAAAGGAAGGGCCGATTTCCCCAGGAAAAGTAAAAACTCCCCATTTCTTCCCTCATCAATAGCTAGGGTTTCATATAAAGAAGAAAAAGGATTGGAAAAATAAAATACACAACCTAAATATGTGTTTTCTAGGTTTCCCAAGCGTCCTCACACAAAGTATTTAAAATATAGGGAAATTGAGGAAGTTATAGAAGCTATGGAGAAATTCCCAATCTCTTATAAACATGATGATACTAGAGGGAGAGATAACAATTGAACAACTGACAGTAATCATCCAGTGTCACCTACCTTCACCTATGTTCCTTTCACAAAGGAACAAATTGATTTATTATCTATAGATTTACAAAAGAATCAGAGAATTATTGAGTTGGAACAATCGATACAAGAGATGGAGTTGTTGGAATGACACATTAAGAAAGAGAACCAAACTCTCAAATAAAATCATTCCTAACTCATGTTGGAGGATGATAGATTGTAGTCATAGTTGTCATTGGCCAAAACTACAAATAAAACTCTCTGATGACAAATTGCATTCGTGAAATGCACCGAGAGTATAGCCATAAGGATAGGTTGAAGAAGGAGAGACATCCAAGATCAACCATATGTTCAAGTTGTTCCTAAATAATTCGATATGATAGCATATGTTGTGGAGACTTTATATGTACCTGAACAAATAATACATAAGAAGGAATATAAAAATAAACAGGTATACAAGTTTGTAAATGAAATTTTGGATGACATTAGCGGTAATACCATGGATTTAGCTTCACTTAATATTTCTTCAGTCAAGTGGACTGGTAAGGATGAACTGTATGATCCTAGCATGATTTATAAGAAGTAGTTCATAATTGAAATTAAATAGATGCAATAACATGTGGTTTGGCATATTTTTGGCATTAGAGGATCGATGGAGTTCCAAAATATAGCCCCCTAAACAACAATGGAACAAATAAAGCAGGATAAAAAGCATATGTTCAAGTTAGCTTCACAAATTACAAGTTGTAGGTATCCCTCATCTATATACCCCACTTATATTCATGAATAGTAGTTCATATTTCAATTGGATAGATTAAAATGTATGAAATTATAACTAAGGAGGATTTTGAATAAGTATACTGAGAGTACTATTTTAGAGAACATAAATTATTGTGTGAGTTGTACACCTTCAACTTATTCCTTCAATTTGAAATAGTAAAAAATACAAACTTGATTGTGGGAGGTATTCATCTGTAATCCTTCACCTCTTTTATCCTCCATTAGGTTAAATGGGAAATTAATGTTGAATAGGAAATGAAATGTTAGTCGAATTCTCATATGCATGTTAGGGAAGAGCATATTAGGGTTTCAAATTTCTTTGAAAATCACAGACATATGTTTCAAAATAAATAGTATTTTTTGGAGAACACCCACCAAAAAAGCTTCGTCGATAGGGGTTCCCACTCTGTTAATGCTCAACCATTGTGATATCCCTGAGCACCAGCCCAGACAGGTTTTACCCTGCCTAGTAACATCCACAGAGCAGACGAAGTCTCACCTGATATTTTCAAGGGAGAGCTGTCACAACTGAGTTTTCAAATGTGAGGATGGAGGATATGGGGATCTGCCAGGAAAACAGCATGACTAAGAGATCCAAAAATATGCAGTCGACACTAACTCATTTTCATGACTACAGAGTACACCATATATTTGTCACCACAGCAACATATAAACTATCCAACCTCATAATGCAACAATAATATTACAGACTTAAAATAGATCACATCAACATCACTATAACAGGAATAAAGTAAACCACAGTGACATCCTAACAACTCACAACATCATACCAGATCTAGATCATTACCGCATCATAACAAGATAGATCGTAGTAGAGAGAATAGTAAAACAAAAGACAAGATTTATGCACCAACTGTCATATATATTAGCTCTACGCAAAAGATCCAAAACCAGACAATTCTTCTCCAAAACTAGAGCCTGAATACGTAAAAAACGCAACCCAGATAGGTCACAGATACAACAAGAAATTCTCTAAGATCATATCACACTAGATCTCATGTGATAATCCTAGACTTTAGATCTCTATAAATTCAGGTCTCCCAAAAATTCTCTATTTAATTGCAAAACTAGATCTATAAATAGGCTTGTGCCATTACATTAAATGTTCACTTCTAACTGACTTATGACCGCTAATGACCTATTGTGACAAAACTTGGTCAAACAATATATAAAATATTCAGAACAGTTATTTCCCCACCCATCGCGCTAATCTAGCCTTGTGCAGTACTATGTGAGCTTGCGTGGATTCCGTGACGCTGTGCAAATCACTTACCAAAACCATTTCCAATAGGCCCCGAACACAGTCTTGTGGATCGTCCTCAAGCGATGTTAGGTTGACAGGGTGTATACTGACATTCATCCTTTAAAATATTCAAATTGTTGTGCAATCTCACGAACCTGAAGCTGGACTTTGTCCACAATACTCTGATAATTAGTCAAATCTTCCTGCACTTGGTGCTCTTCTCTGGCCTTTCTGTTGACCATCTGGCAATTCTCTTGTACTTCCTACAGTGTGGAGACTACTTTAACAGCCAACTGACCACTGATTTCTTGAAATTATTCAATCTCAGTGCGGTGCTTCTATTCTTGTTCCTATGCATGGGTGACTCTCTGCTATAGTTCCTTCAGCTCCTCAGCTCGTGTGATCTGTACCATCAGTGGCATGGCTCTCATTGATGTCTTCAAGGTTGTCAGTTGACCTTTGGCTTCTTGCACTTACGTAGTTATCTGATCAAGCTGCTCATCCTAGAAAACGCTCTGCCAAAAATGCATTTTTTCCTTTGTTATAGCAGATTTCACCACTCTAGGTGAATCACACTTTGTATGGCCTTCCCCTGTCCCGCTGCAAACTCTTTAGATCCCATGGACCATATTTTATCCTTTAATGTTTCCTTGATCATCTCTAAAACTATATTAAAAATTATATACGCGGATTTTTACCCGATAACCGCGTACATATGCGGGTTTGACCCCTATAACCGCGCACATCGGGATGTGTGCATAGTCCAAATCCTTTTGGAGTTTTCCTTGACATGGATCCCACTCATTCGAATCCTGGCCTTCCATATGCCTTGAGATCGCTCGGATTCGACCCTTCATTATCCCTTGTGAATCTATATAAGGAACCCCTTGGTACATTGAAGGCATATAGAGAGATTGAGCAATGAAACTATAGTCCATTGTTGCCGGAATTTATGCTTGAGTCTGCATCCCTTTGTCCCTTTGGAGCACTTTTGTGTTCTTCCCAAGCTTGCCTTTTTCTAGTGAGCTTACTATCATGATATGGAGGATTGAGGTGGTGGAGGCCCAAGTGGGGGATTCAGTTTCTCTGATTCGCAGACATGCCGTCAGAGGTTGTATCTATCTTGTAATCACTGATTTATATTAATAAGAACTATCTTTTCCTGTCCAATGATGTGTATTTGATTGAATATTGTATCCATTGTAATATGTCAAATGCTTTTACATTATTGATTATATATGCTAGAATATATCTAACACCATGATATATAGTATGCTTGTATTGTTTACTTATTGTTGAGGAAGTATTATATCAATTCAAGATGAAGATTGGAAAGCTCAATGGGGATCTACTTCAACCATCCGGAATAAGGTACGAGGTCTGATCCTTTAGTGTTAGACATTTTATTTCTATTGCATATTGGGAAATATTGATTTCTGGAGTCAAAGCTGTCTGTTGTGGTACCCCAAGCCATAGGAATTTCTCTCCGTAACAGAATTGGCGACTCCGCTGGGGATGTTCCTTGTTTTTATTTGGGGGTTTGCGGGCACAATGGGCTTGATATTATTGATTTGCTCTATGTTTCTCCCTGTTTCTGTGTCGCATTTTATAGTATGTTTGTTCATTGAAACTCCCCTTTATTGGTTTACCCTTGGCCTGCTTTTTACCACTGCCTTCTCTGTATACACGTGTTTTTGGCTGAAAGTCGCGTACATACGTGGATTTTTTGCCAAAAGTCGCGTACATACACAGCTGTTCTTTATACAGTCGCGTACATCCTCCCTTTTGGTGAGTTTGATGTTGTGGGAAGTTGCTGGGTGGGTTATGAGTGTGGTTGGGTCTTCCTTGGGTCTGATGTTGTCTTTTGGATGCTTCTTTTGTGACCAAAGACCGCTTTTTCATTGATTTTCCTTTGAAAGTAGCTTTAGTCATTTTTCCTTTTTGTTTTGCCATTAGTGCATTACTCTTTTTGTCTTGGTGTCTTGCTGGGCTTGTCTTTTATACTTGCTGCAAAGACTGAGAGTTTTAGATGACTTTTATTACATTTTTCATTCTTTTATATTGAAAAATACAAAGTAGTTGCACTCTTAGTTGCATCTTAGATATAGATTTGAGGAGGTACTTGCATTGGATTGCTTGGATGAGAGTTGTGTTTAGACTTTCATATAGGAAGGATTGCATTGGAATTCGAAAAGGAATATATATTTATGCATCTCATGTAGTGGCATACCCTATTTTTCATTTGACAAAGATTGCACTTAGCATTGTTTGTTATGGTGTGCACTTTTATTTCACTGCCGAGTCTTCATATCACTAGTTGCACGGCCATTTCCCTTTGAGTAATTATATCCAACTAAAATCAATGCTAATAAAATGAATTACACTCTTTTCTTTTCTAGGTTGCACCAACAAGCTTAGGTTTTAGGATCTTGAAATAGTTCATTGTAAGTCAATTCTCCAAGATCACTAAACAACAACATCTAGGTGTCTATCCAGGGAGTGTGTGAAATCCTTGATATAACCATAATTATTAGGGTCCTCCTCTCAAATGAGAGTTAAGCACAAGGCAGTGTGAGTGGTTATTGATTGGGATGACCCCTAGTCATAACTGAGTAGCACCAGAGATATTTCCAGGATTGTATACATATCTGGGTGCTCTTTCGATAGTTTCGGGCTTTGCTACCCTGCCCATACGGTCAATCCCGCCTGCGACTATCCACCTGAGCTTTGATTATATTGAGGTGACCTTAGTGACCTTACCTAGGATATTGAGGGGGTACTTGTAGAGGTTATTCTACAAGTGTCCCGGCCAGGTAGAGGTCGGACAACACAGTCGCTATATGCGTTGAAGCTGAGGGCCACTATAATTGGTTACATAACTCCACTTGTAGTGTATACGAGTTTCGAGCCTCTCCTAGGTGAGACATACCTACTGCATTCGGGAGCTCACATATCCTCCCCTTGGTTTGCTTGTATTTTGGCTGTAGATTTTCTTAGGAGTGTGCTCTTTGTGCACTAGTTGGCCTTTGGGATCGTGGTTACTTGAGTATATTTATGCTCTCTTGAGTTCGGGTCCTTTTATTTTCGGCATGCCTGGTATCCTATCACCCGTCTTGGTCCTAGTATGGACCCTGGTGTTAGACTTGGGGGCATCACAACCCCTTAGCCTGCTCATAGATTTGAAGTGGTCACATTCTACCCTCTACTCCATTTGTGGAGGATGTTGACTCCCTTCGCTCGGTGTTTACATCGGTGGTCACCCTCATGGGGGTGGTAGTGGATCCGTGAACGTTGGGTCTACACCTTACTTTCATTTTTATTTCCCATCGTTCACCGCATTGTTTCCTTTGGGAGCATTTGTCATGATCATTCCTCCATATATCCTATAGTTTGGATTATTTATTGACTATTTTGGGTTATTTTTGACTAATATGGTTGTCATATAGGGTCCTGTTTCTGTACACTCTCTATAAGGTTTTGACCTGTTCATTCCTATCACAGGTATTATGTATGAACTGGCATATAGGTTAGGATATCACATCCGCTTGCACTTATGCATTGCCTTATGACCGTTCCATCTTAACCTTAGGTATGAACCCATTCCATGGTATCACGAAACCTTCATGCTGCTATTAGAAGTGGTACTATGTGAATGGTAGAGCTTTCCTATACATGGGTGTCCTAGTTAGCTCCCCTTTATAGTTGGTTCCCATGCCGTGAGTCCTCTCTTAGGTCCGAGAGTCTGTTGTATAGTACTTCCATGACATTTCACAAGAGCCTCATACTCCTCTTGATCTTATGCTGGCCTGTTTCCCTCTGGAATCCCCTTATGTCAAGTTGTGAATGCATTATCATGAGCTTTTCCTGCCTTATTGAGCTTTATTCCGGCTCCCCTAACATTGCGTTTCAGCCATACAGCCTAAGCTTGTCTCATGTCTAGCCATGCAGAGCCATTTTTTTATATCCTTCGCAGCTTGATTCCCTTTTTTGCCGGGAGGGGATTTTCCCCCGAGTGTCGATATCCTACACATGTATCCTTGCATTGAGCATAGGTATGTTCCACTACTTGGAACTAGTTTGTTTTCCCTTATGACACTCATATCCTCCTAGTTTGTAACTATAAATCTAGTTTATTCTTTTTTCAATCTTTTCAAATAACTAAAAAAGTCCAAAAAAAATATCAAAAAACCAAAAAGTCGGAAAAGGAAATATCTCATCTTTGGCAGCTGTTAAGTCGTGTCGCCTTCGAACAGAGCACTGTATATCACATCCATTGGTTGGGTTATAGTTTGACTTAGGAGCTGTCCTCATTTATCTGAGTTTGTCTCCATCGACTGGTTAAGCTTCCAGTCCCTATGGAGCCTCTGTTGATGCCTCCTATGTCAGAGAGATATCCCAGTTTGTATATCGAGTCTATGCTTCCTTCATTCAGTCACCATACATTGTTATTCTCTTGTTTGAAGGAATTTGAAACTTGTGTCGGCCATTCCTCAGTTATCTTGACTTTGCATGTCGGCCTTTCCCGGTACAGTTACTCGTTCATGCACTTTATGATCGAGTCCTTCCACATTAGACAGCTTTGCTGAGTACCTCATGTTGGATGATGGGGGATGCCTTAATGCCCTCCTTCCAGTGGATTTCATCCCATCGACTTCAGATCATTTATTCTGGGATTGGAATCTAGATTCCTTTTGAGTGCCTTGAGACTTACTGTCATCAGTGGCAGGTTCTCTCGCCATCGACAGTTTCTTGGGAATACATCAATGTCCCCTGATCGATGGATTCTCTCAAGTGTTTGACCTCAACACATCTATTGACACTTATTAGTTTTCACTCTAGTACCTTGATTCCCATTATCATTATCGGTGGGTAATCTCACGTCTGTTAACGGTATACATCAATGACCAGTAATTAGACGATGGACTACTATGTTCGACCTCGACACCTCTATTCGCATAGTAGGACATGTACTCATAGCGGTTTGTGTAGAATACCTTCCATACTGGTGGCATCTCTTATATGCTACCTCCTTGATTGTGCCAGTGTTCATGAGATTTCAGCTCTCGTGACTTGATTTTCAGTGTATGTCAGACATTTCCAGCCACTATGGATATCTTGATCTATTGTATATCTTCAGCCATTTTGGATATCATGGTCCTTTGTACATCTTCATCATGGAGATTCTGATCTATGTATATTGTACGTGGTGATGAACACATATGTGATATCATGTATTATGCCTATTCATGGCCATTTTACTCTTATGTATCCAAGACTGCTATATATACTTGCAATTATATGCAGAGTTGTATTATGGTACTATGCTGATTGGGTGGCTGGTCTTCTATTTGGGATCCTTCATCCCTTCACTTCTGGGATGGACTTATAATGTATTTCAGCCATCGTATGAGCCCTCTGACCTCACACATTAGGGGGTATCTGTTATAGTTGATTTCACCACTCTAGGTGAATCACACTTTGTATGGCCTTCCCCTATCCCGCTGCAGACTCTTTAGACCCCATGGACCATATTTTATCCTTTGATGTTTCCTTGATCATCCCTAAAACTATATAAAAAATTATATACGCGGATTTTTACCCGATAACAGCGTACATACGTGGGTTTGACCCCTATAACCGCGTACATCGGGATGTGTGCATAGTCCAAATCCTTTTGGAGTTTTCCTTGACATGGATCCCACTCATTTGACTCCTGGTCTTCCATATGCCTTGAGATCGCTCGGATTCGACTCTTCATTATTCCTTGTGAAGCTATATAAGGAACCCCTTGGTATATTGAAGGCATATAGAAAGATTGAGAGCAATGAAACTATAGTCCATTGTTGCCGGAATTTATGCTTGAGTATGCATCCCTTTGTCCCTTTGGAGCACTTTTGTGTTCTTCCCAAGCTTTCCTTTTTCTAGTGATATTGCTATCGTGAGATGGAGGATTGAGGTGGTGGAGGCCCAAGTGGGGGATTCAGTTTCTCCGGTTCGCAGATGTGCCATCAGAGGTTGTATCTATCTTGTAATCTCTGATTTATATTAATAAGAACTATCTTTTCCTGTCCAATGATGTGTATTTGATTGAATATTGTATCCATTGGAATATGTCAAATGCTTTTACATTATTGATTATATATGCTAGAATAGATCTAACACCATGATATATAGTATGCTTGTATTGTTTACTTATTGTTGAGGAATTATTATATCAATTCAAGCTGAAGATTGGAAAGCTCAACGGGGATCTACTTCAACCATCCGAAATAAGGTACAAGGTTTGATCCTTTAGTGTTAGACATTTTATTTCTATTGCATATTGGGAAAGATTGATTTCTGGAGTCAAAGCTATCTGTTGTGGTACCCCAAGCCATAGGAATTTCTCTTCATAACAACCTCTATAATGATCTTGGCCTCTTGCTCCATGCTTTTTGTAGAAGGGGCAAGTTGATAAGTCGACTTGAACAAAGACCGACTTAGTCAATCAGCCGACTAAGTCGATGGGCTGACTTAGTCAATCAGCCGACTAAGTTAGTTGGCTGACTAAAATAAGATATTAGGTAAGCCATCTAAGGTCGTGTCGGTTCACTGAACCGATAGGTAGTTATTTTGTAACCATTTTGTAAATCATATATATTAGGTTGTTGAGCCAGACGAGAACTCAGTTCATTTCTATGCATTGTATGGATTCATTGTAATAATATAATATGTTTTTAATTCTATATGTTCTTATCTTTTGTCTCTGTTTAAGATTTATATATGTTTTAGTGTGTATTATTGGTAACCTTATGTGATCTGTGAGATTACAACATCGGTTCCATTGTCGATAGTACATGACTGTAATGTATGCCAACAAATGATACCAGAGCAAGAGATTAAGGACTGGTGGAATCATAAAATTGCAAACTACTTGCAGAATTATGCGCGAAGGAACAGGCTAACAGTTGCACAAGCAAAAGAAAAAAATTTCACAGAAACACATGAAAAGTTTGTCAAATCAGTGCCCCAACTTTTGAAGAAATTCCTGGATGAGAAAACCAGACGGGATGAAAGAACAATAGTTGCTAGAAAAACTAATCCACGGAGGTAGAACAAACATGTCCGAGTGGTTTGAGAAAATCATCGACGACTTCTGTGAGGAACAAGCAGTCAAAGACAGAACTTTGGTAGAAACAGTTAAGGAGAAATTTTACATAGACCTCGTTGAACAATTTCTGTGTTCCCTACCGACCTTGTTGTTCAAATTTTTGATCGAGAAAGGAGTAGCACATATCGTCAAACCTCGCCCATCACTTCATGAACTGCCAACAAAATATAACTAGGCAAAGAAGTAGAGATAGTGGGAAAAATTCATTGTTGAAAGGGAGTGGGAATACTTCCTAAGAAAATAGACCGAACTATTCTGGATTTCTAAAAAACATCGGGTAGGCTATGGTGGGGTAGCTGGTCATCTGTCGAAGATAGAGTATAGTGGATCCTAGTTGACTAGCATCCGATATCAGTCACCAATAATGAGAAGTTGACTAAAGAAGACCTCAAGATAATAGTATCCTATGAAAGTATGTCGGACATTCAGAGAATAGAAAGGGAAGAAAGAAACCAAAGAAGGGAAGCAAGACGAGAAAGGGCCTTAGAGCTGCATAGAAGACAAAACCCTAGGGAGAACGACTAGGAAGAGAATCCACTAGAGTCAGGTAATGACTGACATGATGAGGGCATGGAACAAGAAGCGTCCCCTAAGGAGGAAGAATTGTGGATAGAGCAACCAGAAGCTCTCCAATTAAGAGCTCCCAATGAAGGAACAACCCTTTCCCCTTTGGATCTGCATACTTGAATATAGACTAATATCAAAGAAGACCTCTGACTATGATCTAGTGACTTCAGTATATGGAGCCAACTAAGTGATGAAAAATACCCTGGATGACACCTTATTATACGCTGACCGGTGGAAGGGAACTGGGTGACGTTTCAAGCAATATCCTCCCTCCGAAGTATCCACTTGCTCTTACCGACACATGAAGGAGCACCCCCCCACCAAATACAGCTTTAGAAGAAATCAAACAATCATACCTGCGAACAAATAGTTGCAGTAGACCATCGACAATAGAAGTCGACATCAAATGACTGCACGTCGACGAAGAATCGACAACCGACGAAAACACAAGTTCCATCGACGAGAATTCTGTAGGAACGAATACATCAATAACCCCACCACCCTCATCACCACCCCCACCTCCACTTCCACCAAATTCTGAGAACAGTGACAGTGATTCAGACATGGGTCACAAATCGGCTCACATCCCCCTATATGAAGGAGATGAAGACCCCAGATGACATTGGTTCATCTGCAAGTCAACCTGGGAAGCCAACCAAGTTATAGATGAAGATAGACAAATGGCAAAGTTCGCAGGAGCCTTAAGGAAAAGGGCATTGACATGGTACATGACCTTTTCTGAAAGACAACCCAGAGCGACAAAAGTCAAGATTAAGGCGCAATTTTTGTCATTTTTTAAAACTCTAGATGCTAAGCACCTGGCCACGAAGAAGCTCAAAACCACATCACAAAAGCCAGGAGAATCCTTACGCGACTACGATAAGCATTGGAAAGACTTATTGAGCCAATTGGATTGTGTTATAGATGAACAATTACTAATCTAGTGGTTTCTTGCATGACTATAGCAAAAAGTACGTCGACACATTAGTCTGGAGACGTTCAAAATGTATGAGGATGTGCTAATGAAATCTCTTCAGGTTGATATGGATGAGGATATACCCTCTTACCCCATGGACCACGGATTGGAACAATAGCTTGAGAACGTGTAGAAGTATCTAAAGGAGCTAAGCCTCAAGAATCAGGAGATCTGGTGCACCAAATGCTCAACAAACGACCACTCAAAAGATAACTCTCGACAAGAATATAGTTGACAAGAAGTCTGATTTATACAGACTAAATCCTTTTGCGACATTTTCCAAGAACATGGAGATCATTCTACAACAGATTGCCTATTTAATATGAAGAATTACAAGGCTTCCTGGTGTGCCATCTATGAAACCAAAAGTCATAACACTACTGATTTCCAGTTAAACCTAAAGAACCGACAGAACTATCAGGCAGTATACCAAACAAATGCGGTGGCACAACATCACAAGCAAAACAATCCACCGAATGATCAGGACAGACAAAGATACGACGATCGACGATACGAGAGCTAATATGATAATCGACACCAAGGTTACGGAGGAAGAGGTCGATTCCCTGGGAATCGTGACATACGCCTACACCAACCCATCCAGTGCTTTATATGTTACAAAGAAGGTCACCGGTATGTAGACTATCCATACAAGGACATGACTGATCTCAAATTCTGTACCCACTGTGGAGTAGGCAATCACTCGCTTGAGGATTTCCCTACTATGTTAGAAAAAATTAATACCAAGAAAAATGTTAATGTCTTGTCTTGTGTGCAAAAAAATGATGTAATAACCACTAAAAATTTACATATTGTAACTCGACAAGGAACAAAAACAGGAACTGATAACCCTCAAATTAGTAATATTAAAGAAACAAACGTCTATCCTAACCCACGACATGAAAAAAAAACATATAAAGAAGCAACCCATTTCTTTCAAGACATTTCACGACAAGAAGACATCGATAACAGTCGACCCAACACAATACATCAATTAATCCAACTCGTTCAAACAGACAAATCAGTATCTCAGTTCATTAACTTATTGCATGAAATAAAAGGCACAAACCCTGAAAAACAAAAAAAAAATATCTGCAGCTTGAACCAAAAAGACAAAAGTGATGTCGACCCACTTGTTGACCTGGAAATCGAAGGTTACCATGTCCGACAAGTAGTGCTCAACTTTGGGTCACAAGTAAATATCATGACTCGTGACACTTGGGAACAAATGGGCCGACCTTGACTATATGAGTCAGGCATATACCTGAAACTAGCCGACCAAGGCCTAATTGAACCCATTGGAGTCTAGAAAAATGTCGATATGACTATCAAAGGAATCTCGACCAAGGTTGATTTTGAAATCATTGACCCAAATGAAGGATCCAACTCCTTCCTAGCACTAGTCAATTGACCTTGGGGTAGAATGATGAAAGCATCCATATCCTTGGTCAAGGAATGAATCAAATTAAAAGGAAATGGTCAAAAGGTCATTGTACCCATTCATCCATCCCAAGGGGAATCTTGGAATAAACCTATTGATGAAGAAGTCGACATCAGACAACTTTACCAAATCCACAACGATGCAGACTACACAGAACCAAACATCCATGGAGAACTTAACATAGGTAACCAAGACTCATTTGGTTATAACTCAGATGCTGAATTATATGACTATGAGATTGAGAATTATGAAACACAAGCAAGAGGGTGTTGGACTATACAAAAATTGCAGAAAAATCCCACCCAACAGTGCTTCATAGTATCCATTGTCCCAAAAATATTCGAAAAGAAAATAAGGGAACGCCCTACCTTACAACCAACCAACTTAAATACTACACAACTACCAAGGTATAAGGAGAGGGAATCACCAGTCATGCATATTGAGCAAGTATCTAAAAATATTGGTGAACATGGCCAACTTCAAAGCTTAGTTGAAACATTTATCGATTAAGCAGCTAGATGGTGGGATACCCATCAGTCAAAACTGCAAACCTGGACAACTGTTTCGACCTACTTTTTCGAGAGGTTTGGAGGAAATAAGTTAACCCAGCAAGTTCAGATACATGTATTTACTCGAGGACAAGACCCAGAAGAACATATCAAAACTTGTGAAAAGGAGTAGAGAAGACTTGGATACAAGGATGAGTGAGCTTGACCACATTTGTTCCCCTCAACCCTAGCCGAATTACCAAACAAATGGTATAATATGGAAGAAGCTAGAGGTGAAACCTTCCTATGGCACAAACTTAGGGAAAATTTTATTAAAGACTTCAACTTCATACCTCAAAATGAAAATCTGGCTGAGACAGCAAAGTAAATTAAACAATTTATCCAATTGACCAAAAACCAACCCTTACAAGACCATCGATAGATAAAAGACTATAACAATATACAAACATGGTCAAGACCACAGTCGACCCATTTACAATTAGAAAATGAAAACACAGAAGGAAAGAGTTTCAGATGGAAATCCAACCATGTCGAAACAACAAAACCTATCCACTCGATCCTAAAAATTGCAACAACTGACAAACAAGATACTGACATAATGACTGCATCCGACTTTCCTGCCACATTCTCACAGTTCAAAGAAGGAAGTCGAAAAATCAATGAAGCTAAAGCACCAAAGTGGCTAGATGCCAAAGTAAAAACTAAAGAAGTCGACATCTCAAATGACGACCAACCAAAACTTTCAAAAATTGGTGACTACTGGAACGAACAATAGACCACAGAGATAGTGAAATTACTAAGAGAGTTCCAAGATGTCTTTGCTATGGACTATAAAGACCTAAAATGCTTAGTCCAAGAAATGGGAGAAATGAAAATTGATACTAAACCTGATGTTTGACCTGTGAAGAAAAGAACTTATAAATTGTCTCACAAATACAAGGAAATAGTCAAAAAGGAAATTGATAACATGTTAGCAGCAGGAATCATCTACCCTATCGACCAGTCAGAATGGGAAAGTCCAATGGTCATACAATCCAAGAAACATGACCCGACTAGGCTAAGAATTTGTGTCGACTTTAGGGAACTCAACACAGTAACACTAACAGACCCATTCCCAACCCCTTATGTCGATGAAATCCTGAATGAAGTTGTAGGACATGAATGCTACTCATTTACAGATGGATTCTAAGTCTATAACCAAGTACCAATAGCTAAAGAAGATCAAAAGAAGACAACATTTGTGTGTGAATTTGGTTCCTTTGCTTACAAATTTATGCCTTTTGGATTAAAGAATGCACCTACAGTGTTTTCTTGAATTGTTGTCAAAACATTCCAAGAATACATATATAATACCATGGTAGTATACTTTGATCACTGGACAATATACTCCACCTTAAAATATCATTGCAAATGGCTCAAACTTTTGCTTGAGAGATGTCGACAGATTCAACTCTCCCTGAACATTAAGAAATGTATATTTATGACTCCCATAGGGATACTATTAGGGAATATTGTCTGCAAAGAAGGTATCAAGGTCGACTTTGCAAAGATCAAAATTATCCTCGACCTGAAACCGCCAGTAAACCCCAAACAAGTTAGGGTGTTACTTGGCCATACAGGCTATTACAAAAACATTATAAGATACTATTCAGATATGACCTATCCTCTCAAAGAACTATTAAAGGAAGATCAAGAGTTTAACTGGACAGAGGAATGTCACATCTCATTCGAGAAATTAAAAAGAAAACTAGTAGAAGCCCCCATCCTAAAGTTCCCAAACTGGTCGATCAAATTCCATGTGCATAATGATGCATCGAGAATAGCAATAGGAGCAATCCTAATTCAACCAGGGGATGATGGAATGGATTATCCCATAGTTTACAGCAGTCGCAAATTAAATAAGGCTAAAAGAAACTATTCGACTACAGAAAGAGAAGCCTTAGGTATGGCCTTTTCCATCCAAAAGGATTGACATTACCTTTTAGCCAACCCCTTCACATTCTATACCGACCATCAAGACTTGAAGTACCTTGTCAATAAACCACTCCATCCTGGAAGGATTTGTCGTTGGCTACTTATTTTCCAAGAATTTGAGTTTGAATTCGTTGTCCGACCAGGAAAGATAAATGTTAGTCCCGACCATCTATCCCGAATAGAAATAGAAGAGGAACCGACCGGAGTTGATGACGACTTACCTGATGCACATTTATTTCGCATAGAAGCAGTGCAAGCAGAACTGGAAGAAATAGCTCAGTTTTTAGAAAACAGATAGGCACCTGAAGGTATGAATACCAAGAAAAAATAAATCTTAGCTATGAAGGCTGCACCATACAGTCTCATTAATGGATTTTTCTACAAAATGGGATTAGACGAAATCCTTAGAAGATGTGTACTCGAACATGAACGAGACCAAATTGTT
Organism: Pseudotsuga menziesii; assembly: GCA_001517045.1. Lineage (NCBI taxonomy): Eukaryota > Viridiplantae > Streptophyta > Pinopsida > Pinales > Pinaceae > Pseudotsuga > Pseudotsuga menziesii. The sequence continues at coordinate 95,911 of LPNX010732221.1, read as the reverse complement.
GGGGCGCGTACCTTAACGGTCCCTGATTTTGGTAACTCCGTGGTTTTTGTGGAAGTTGTAAGTGGAGTTATGACTCAAAACAGTCTTAGGGGTGTCGGGGATGAGTCCAAGTCCTCATTTTGTAATAAACCCATGGTTTAAATCCAGGTTTTAGGGTTCGGGGTGCCCATGGTTTAAGTCCATGGTTTTGTAATAAGTGCACTAGAAATAAGCACTCTTATAGAGAAATCAAGTTAGGCTTTTGATGTAAGATAAATTGATGTGAAGCTAAGGCTATTTTGTAAGAGAGGGTTAAGTCCTAGCTGTGTGCGTGGACAACCTCTGCAGCTATGTGCACAGAGGGTTTTGGGTGATTAAGGAAATCTGCAGCTGTGTGCGTAGAGGCCTGTAGCTGTGTGCGTGACTTTAAGGACTTGAAAGGATCTGCAGCTGAGTGCGCAGATCAGAACTATGATTTTAGTAAAGAGTTGAATAAACACAGTTCTGTGGACGTAACCCCTACACTGGGGGTGAACCACGCTATATCTGGTGTTGTGGTTATTTGTGCTATTTCTGTTATGTTCTTTCATGCATTAATAAATATATATTTGATAAATAAGATCACTACTAACTAAATAACTTCACTGTGAATTCCCAGTAAAGGGTTATGCAAGTCACTGTCTGTTTATTTAGCTGTGAAGTTATATATTTGAATGTTGAATCTCTGTGTATATGAATATAAGTTGTTAAAGGCTAAGGTACAGTAATATCCCTCTTTTGCTTGCAGAAACCTGATTCTGCGGCATCCCATAGCTATTTTGGGTGAGACTGCAATCAGCTCACAGATTGTTGCCGAAAGGGCCAACACTGTGGGTCTTTTGTTGGTGCAAAGTTAATGGTATAAAGCCCGGGTTTGCCCTATAGCCCAACAAATTGGTTCCGTTTCCGGTTGAACTCAGTGTCTGCTTAAGAGGGGTTTATGTCGTACCTCGAGGGCTATGTTCTGGAGACCCTCCGTGAAAGAAATCGGTGATTGGCTTGATGAGACTTATCTAAAATTCGCTGAGCAAGAGAACAAAGATCTGCGTCATAGTGCAAATGACCTTTTACAAAGGTATGTTTTTTGTGATGTTTATGAAATTTTCTTTGGTAGTATCCACATAGAGTTGCACCAGTGGTTATCTAGGTTAACAGAGAGAAGGATGAACTTCCAAGAATGTTCGTTTCCTGATTGGACCCCCGCAAGAATTAATATACTGAAAATGGTGAACAATGAGATATCCCACGCTGTTGATTTCTGGACAACGCGGACCCTCAAAGCATTTGTGACGGAATTCGCCATCGACATGAGTACTTCCTTTAGTGAAGCTGAGCGACAGTTTTTCAAAGGACCAAGGGGTAAGTTTTTAAATTCATTTAGTTTGAGAATTAAAATGCTATTAGGTGAAAAAGGTATATTGCTAATTGAATCCAACTATTAGATTTCGTATTACTAACCTATGTTTGCAAGTGAAAATACCTTCGACGAGCAAAGCGGTTTGCTGTGAAGTGGCAAAAGGTACAAGAGATATTTTAGATCCTATTCCCAGGGTCAGCATACTAAGTATTCCCCTGTAAATCCCATAGAGTCAGAACCCAAAGAAACCCCTTATGTTGGAAACCCTCCTGTAACCCCGCAGCAAAGACCTATTATCCCTGAGAACCCGTCGTAGTATGCGAGTCAACCTAGCCCAAGTATTCCTGTCCTAGGTCAGTCTACCCTAGTAAATTCCCCCCACCTACTTCCAGCCCCCCTGCAACCCCCCCTAGATCCACTATGTCCCACATGCATGATGACATTAAGCTACCTGTTTTCAAAGGAACTGGATCAGAGGATCCATAATAGTTCTGGTTTTTATGTGAAGCAATGTGGACTGCTAAGACCATTACGGATCAAGACACAAAAAGAGCACAACTGGTTACTTCATTCAGAGACAATGCTCTGACCTGGTTCATGAAGTTTTCTAGCACTTAGAACCATGCATTGGCTGATATAAAAGCAGCAATGATAAAGGAATTTAAGAAGCCAAAATCAGAGTCGCAGTGTATCACTGAGTTAAAAGATATTCAACAGAGGCACGGAGAATTAGTGTGGTACTTTGATCAAAGGTTCAAAGTTCTTATAGACCAGGTCAGTTTCACCATTGTACCTACGCAGCACAAGGAATGGTTCATTGCAGCATTGTTACCGCATATCAGAACTCCACTCATGCAATAGAAGGTTGCTGACCAGCAGGAGGCCCTGGAAATAGCGATGAAACTTGAAACCACTCCTGTCGAAGATAATTCTGATATTGCTCAAATCTAGGTGCAGTTGGCAGCGATGGCTCTGGAGCTTCGCGATATGAAGAAAAGAAAAAATGGTCGCGAAGAGGTCTGGTGCACACAATGTCGGATAGAAGTTCATGCCAAGGAACAGTGTCCTGTGGTAAGAAATTACCTGAATACTGGTGCGCAAAACCCGTTTCAACCACAAGTCTTATATTGTGAGCTCTACAGAATGACATGTCAGCATCGACCTGAAGACTGCTACCTGCTACAGAGGTATGGGAAAATACCTAAGAACCCCTATTGTAAATTTTGTAAGTCCGTGGGGCACAACGAAGATGAGTGTCACAGCTTTGACCTCATGTGAGAATGAACTTACGACGCTTATCGTGTACATAATGAGGGACAGAGCAATGATGGCTATGGCTACCATGGTGGTTCATCAGGTAGAGGTGCTTTTGGAGGTCATGGTCGAGGTGGTATGGCCGAAAGAGGTCGAGGTCAGGTTGTGTGTTACAACTGTAACCAGGCCGGGCATCTCGCGAGAGACTACCGGAACCCAACTACGACATGTTGGTATTGCCGGGTAGTAGATCATGTGATCGAGTAGTGCCCATAGTTGATAGCTAAGATTCAGTAAAGAAACAATACCCCTACTCAGAATATTCAGATGATTTCTATCGAGAAAAGACCTTCCCCAGCTATTAATGTTGTTACCCAGAGTGGAGCTACGACGGAAGCACAGAATAAGGAGAAACAACCTGACAAGGCTTGGGTTTGTAAGGCCCCTGTGGAAGTCCCAGCATCTGATGATGAAAGAGAAAAAGAGACATTCATGGAATCCAAGAGAGGTTTTACTGCTCCTAACACATCAGTAGCACCTACGCAACAACATCAGCAGTGGCCACTGACACAAGAAGCTTCGACAGACAAAGTAAGTACACTGTCCTCCTTTTTACAGAGTTGTCTGAAGCTCCTCCAAAATCAGAATGCTTTAAGTGAGTTGCAGAAATTTATTGCTTCCTACGAACCTCAGCAAAGTTCTGGTCAGGTAAAAGCTTTTAATAGAGTTAGGAGAACTAGCAGGGAAATGAGATTGAATGCTCAGATAGGAGAGTATGATATGACTACTGTTATTTTGGACCTAGGATCAGAGGTCAATGTCTTAACTAAGCAAATGTGGGAACAAATAGGAAAACCTACCCTTGATTGGTCCCCTATATAATTGAGATTAGCCAATCAGAAAAATATTGTGCCCCTAGGAAGACTCCCTAATGTCCCAGTAGATATTGATGGAGTCAGTACCCTAGCAGACTTTGAGGTAATTGAAATAATTGAAGATAGCAACCCCTATCCTGCACTACTAGGCATTGAATGGGCAATAGATAATGATGCAGTCATCAACCTAAAGAAGAGACAGATGACTTTCGAAGGGAAAGGAATGAGAGTCATAGTCCCATTGGACCCTTCTCAAGGAGAGAGATACACGGAGCCAGTAAGAGATGAAGACCAGGATGCTTTGGACCACATTTACAATATCACAACTCAGGAAGAGGATTATGTTGACCCTACTGCTGAAGGTATCATGGATTGGCAGTGTGACAGCTCCTACATGACGGATTTAGATGATGGGTTAGAAAACTAGCAGAACAGACTTTATGAGATGCATGGACATAGATGTGCCATAATTACTAAATCTATCAGATGGCTTGATGCATAGGTAAGAATCCTACCTAATTTTGATGACTTGTCAGATCCAGAATAGTTTATTGAACAAGTCTCAGACCAGATACCAGACTCATAGAAAAGGGAGACTCTGGATTCAGTATTCAGAACCACCGCAGCCAGATGGTGGAATGACCATCAGAAGAACAGTCCTAGTTGGGAAGCTCGTCAGAAGTTCCTGCACCTCAGAATTATGGATCAGCCCCAGGAGGTACAAAGCAGGTTTGATAGGAAGACTATCCCTCAGGAACCTTGGGCATAGTACTATGAAGCATGGCAGCATGTACCTCAGACAACATGGGTACCTAGGTTTGTGCATACTCTAGAACCAATAGCAAAGAACTGGCATGCGCAGGCTAAGCTTCGCTAGGATATTGTAAGTTGGGATTATCTTATGGATCATTTTGTGCTTACCTTTTCTACTAATAAAGTTTGTCCAACTTTAAATGTAGCTATCAGGGTGGTCCATCCTAAGGTATTTAAGGATCAAGAAGTAGTAAAATATTGGCCTAATGGGAAATCCCAAGAAACTCATTATAACCTCGCAATGACGAGGATAATGCTCCGCGCAATACTAGTATTCCTGATTCAGAAGGACATTGCGACGTACACAGATCAGCCATCGAAGTCCATGAAGTGATACAGCCCCTGAAGATGCGGATAGTCAACATTGGACCAGAAGTCCAGCCTAAGTATGCTACCAATGGAGATTATTGGGATGAAGATACGGTAGGCAAAGCAACCCAACTTCTCCATGAGTGTCGGGACTTATGTCTGATGAATTTCCTGAAAATAAGAGGAATCAGTGCAGCTGTGGATTACATTTTTTCGAGGGTCGAAGCTCGACTCCATGCCGCAGATGGTATCCAAAGGTATCGAATGCCCTCATTCAGGTGCAGCCATAGCTACTACTTGTGTCGAAGAAGGAAAAGTCTATCGGAACTAAAACAAAAATGACCGTTAGAAGAAGTCATATATGGTGGCGCCGGTACGTTCTCTGTATTAACTGCCTGTATTAATGCGATCTTAGTAAATCTACCGTCGTCTGGACAAGATATCTTTCAGAATTGGCACCATCAATGCACAATTATGATAGATTTCGGGGATAGATTCTATAAGAAGACACCCACACCCGTAAGGTTCGCATTTTTTAGTTTCTTGAATTTTACAATTGCATCCATGTCTGTTGATCATGAGTTACAGGAACTATTGAGAGAGTTTGTGCAGACGGGTTTGTTGAAACTTTTCAACCAACCACCTGCATCTGCTCCCCATGAATAAACTCCCCCAGCGCCGACCCAGCTAATGCAAACACGCTCTACCCGAAAGAAGTTTAAGCCTAAAGTACATTCTAAATGGAATGAAGATCGACACAAATAATCAGGGAAAACACTAGAAGACCCCGAGATGCAGCCGTGTGGTTCAGCAGAGGCCCCACCTATAGAAGATGAGAATATTGCACCGAAGCATCCACCGTATCTTCCACCAGTTCAACCAGGAGTCCAGCCACCTCAACGACTAAATAATTTCACATTACGCACCCCTTCCTTGCCCCCGGGTGTGCAGTTGGTCAGGACCATGACAGGGAAAATAGACTAGCTTAGGTATGCCGACCATGACACGAATGATCGTGGAAAGTTTCCACAGTTCGCCCCAGCACAATACTTGAATTTTGTCAAATATCCACAGACTAACGTGACATTGCTGGAAGTAAAACAGTGGGCTGCTGGCTTGGATCAAGCGGGTCTGCTGAAGATGCTCGATGTTCCCCATTTTGGTTGCAACACACAGGTGACCATAGTGGTCAAGCAGCTGCTGGAATTAACACATGACAGCCACCTATGGATAGGAGATGAGAAAATTCCTATTAATGGAGAGCTCATTCATAGGATGACAGCCTTACTAATAGCAGGACCTGATCCGGGGACCGAATTTCCTTCAAAGCATGAGGATACGAAGCTCGCACAAAGCATGAAGGAACGCTTCGGCTTGAAAAAGGGAAAATGAGGGTATCACACTTCCGCCATTCAACAATACAATATTTGCTTCGAAGTTGAGCTTCTTTCATGCAAGCTCATGCGAAAGTGCAGACCATATGAAGTGCCTGCCCCGGTTATCAGAATTGCCATGAACTGTGCCGAAGGCGACAATTACAACTGGGAAGCATATATTGCAAAGGAATTCCTTGAAGACGTCCGCGATGCGTAGGAGAAAGGTAGGCCCTTTCACTATTCCTGGTTGATAGTCCTCATCGTCCTGGTAGGATGGCAAGAACCTACCAAGGCGCAGTTTGCTTCTATACCTCCGGACTTACCTGGCGCAGTGCGGTACGCCTCTCTGTGGGTTTCCTAGGATAAAACCCTCTAGCAGATGACAAACTGTGTATTTTCCTTTTATATGATGAGTATCTTGTATGAGATCATGAAAACCCCTCAGCTCACTAATGAGTTATTCTCTCAATACGATGGCACAACCCATTTCAGTGCCGACATGCATCATCTTTTCATCTAGGCTCGTGCAGATCCAAAGCATCAATGGTTTATGTTACCATATTTCGTGACCAAAGAAGACATCCTTGCAGTCGTTCAACAGTGGCCGGTGGAATGGTTGAAGGATGTAGGAAAAAAACCCACTATTCCAGTTCCCCCAGTTACAAATATGGGCGCAGGCCCTATTCATACACAGCAGCAAGACCCCCTGAAGACAGTGAAGAACAAACCGAGTTGCAATAGAGTGAAAGAGACCAGGGTGGAGATGATGGCAATGAAGAAGAAGAAGAAGAAGAATCAGTTCAAACTGCTTCAGACCCTAATCGGCAGGATAAGCGCAAGATGCCAGAACCAGAATAAGTAAACAAACCCCAGTCCCGAAAGAAAATGAAGGCATCGAAGAAGAATAATATCGATGCGGAGCCCAGCCTGACAAGTGAGGAGTTTGTTTAGGGTCTATCGAAGTCCACAGAATTTCTCACCAAGAAATGGTCAGAATTTGCCGATCTACATCTACATGCCATCACCGAAGTAGCAAAACACATTTCGGAGTTGAAGGACTTAGCAGCAAAATCACTGACTGGTGCCTCAGCAAGTAGTGCCTCAGTAAGTGCGCAGCCAGACCTAAGGCAATGGACAGCCAGAGATAACAAAGGGAAAGTGTCGAGTGCAGCTCTCATATTAACAGATATAGCCTTTTGTTCAGAGATGAGTATGAAGGTTGGCATAGATTACACTAAGCTATCCATGACGGAGCTACATCTCTGTCAGTTAGCAATTATGAAAGAAATTCAGGCACGAGACCAATATTCACAAAAATAGTTAGAAAATGCCATAAGTTAGCAGCAGGGCTTCACAGCGCAGCTGGAGGCAATGGAGCAGAGAAAGAGGGATGCAGAACATAAGCGCATTACCCTAGTATGAGTCTTGGATGAGGCATGTCGAATTCTTCCTGACTTCGACGTACAACTGGTAGAAGAACCAGAACAAAGATTAGTCAGGATGAAAGACTACGCACAACAGTCTCGTAACAAAATCGAGAAACTCAAAACAGAACATGAGGCCCATATTGCAGAGCTCCAACTCCGCATCACCCCAGAGAGCCCACCGGAGGTCAAAGAGCAACGCCGAGCAGACATTCAGGCCTTCGCATCAAAAATATCGGATACTGCGAGCAGCGCAGCAAAGCTGTTAGAAGACAGTGTTGAGGCCTAGACCACCCTGTAGGAACATCTAGAAATTGGACAGCTCCAAGAAATCATTAGGCAGCGACAGATAGAGTTGGATACAGTAAAAGAAGAAATTAAGACTCTGCCACCTATGGAGAAAATGCTTAAGGTAAAGTGAAGCAATGAACTCCAGCAGGAAATTGAATCATGCAGAACAAATGCAACAGAAGTGGAAAGTTCTATGCAGCCACTTATCAGCGAATCTTTCAAGTTGAGTACTCCTGTGGACACCCAACTCAAAGTCCTGAAGGAATATGCTGCATTTTCATAGACAAAGGCCAGCGAAGCATCAGCCGCAGTATTCCAGGAATTGGTTGAAAAGGAGCAAGCTATCGACAATATCATGCATGGCCTCAGCAAGCAGTTTTCTATTTTCACTGATAAAGTTTGCCTACCAGAAGAGCAGCAGAGTGTCCCGAGACGGGACACTGGTGAGTCTTAGGGGCCTGTTGGGGCGCACACCTTAACGGTCCCTAATTTTGGTAACTCCACAGTTTTTGCAGAAGTTGTAAGTGGAGTTACGACTCAAAACAGTATTAGGGGTGTCGGGGTTGAGTCCAAGTCCTCGTTTTGTAATAAACCCATGGTTTAAATCCAGGGTATAGGGTTCAGGGTGCCCATGGTTTAAGAATTAGAGGAAATTTGGGTTCTAAAATGGGCCTCCTAAGAAAAATAATTAAATAATAGTTAAAATAATAAAATAATAGTTAAAATAATAAAATAATACTTATTAATTTTGGAGGAAGAATGAAAAAAACTACTTTTTGTGTTCGTATTTTCGGCATATCTCCCTATGTATTTACTCAAAATATGAGAGGGAGAGCTCATTAGATGTGGAATTTAATTCTGCATCCAACGAGTACCCACACTGCATAGTTTTGACAGACCCCTCTACCCCAAAAACAAGAAATACCTGAAAAAACGTGATGATGACATCATCATCATGGTTTTTTAGGTATTTCTTATTTTTGGCGTAGCAGGGTCCGTCAAAAGTATACAGTGTGGGTACTCATTGGATGTGGAATTAAATTCTTCATCCAGCAAGCTCTCTTGCTTGAAATTTGAGTAAAAAGACAAGGAGATATGTCAAAAATACGAACAAAAAAAGTAGTTTTCTTTTATGACAAATATTTCAATTCAACCATTATGGTTGACTCATTTTATTGAAATTCTATTGGTTCTTGAATTCCAACTCACAAAATTTGTTGGTGGCACATTTTCTTATAAGCCCCATTTTAGACCCCAAATTTCCTCTAATGTCCATGGTTTTGTAATAAGTGCACTATAAATAAGCACTCTTATAGCGAAATCAGGTTAGGCTTTTGATGTAAGATAAATTGATGCGAAGCTAAGGATATTTTGTAAGAGAAGGTTAAGTCCCAGCTGTGTGCATGGACAACCTCTACAGCTGTGTGCGCAGAGGGTTTTGGGTGATTAAGGAAATCTGCAGCTATGTGCGCAAAGGCATGTAGCTGTGTGCGCGGCTTTAAGGACTTGAAAGGATTTGTAGCTGAGTGCGCAGATCAGAACTGTGATTTTAGTAAAGAGTTGAATAAACACAGTTCTGTGGACGTAACCCCTACACTGGGGGTGAACCATGTTATATCTGGTGTTGTGGTTCTTTTTGCTGTTTCTGTTATGTTCTTTCATGCATTAATAAATTTATATATGATAAATAAGATCATTGCTAACTAAATAACTTCGCTGTGAATTCCCAATAAAGGATTATGCAAGTCACTATCTGTTTATTTAGCTACAAAGTTATATATTTGAATGTTGAATCTCTGTGTATATGAATATAAGTTGTTAAAGGCTAAGGTATATTAATATCCCTCTTCTGCTTGCAGAAACCTGATTTTCCGGCATCCCATAGCTGTTTCGGGTGAGACTGCAATATGCTCACAGATTGTTGCCGAAAGGGCCAACAGTGTGGGTCTTTTGTTGGTGCGAAGTTAATGGTATAAATCCTAGGTCTGCCCTATATCCCAACACAAATCATGCATGAAGCACACTATGGACCTGTAGGAGGACATTTCCAAGTAGACACAACTGCAAAGAAAATCCAACAGCCAGGATTATGGTGGCCGACACTCCACAGAGATTGCAAAAGTTTTGTCAATCGATGTGACAGATGTCAATGAATTGGTCAACCCCTGCCTAGTACAAAAATTTCCTTGATATCAGTAAACCCGAGTCTCACATTCGAGATCTGGGCCATAGACTTCATAGGACCATTTCCTATCCCAATAAAAAGATCAGGTGCAAGGTATATTATTATTGTAGTAGAATACATCACTAAGTGGGAAGAAGCTGAACCTGTTGATACATGTTCGAGTGAGATAGCCACTAAGTTTATCTATGAAAGCATCATCACTAGATTTGGTTACCCACTAACCTTGATTAGTGACCAAGGGACACACTTTATCAACAAAACTATCAAAACCCTGATCGACCAGTTCCAAATCGACCACCGACGGAGTACAGCATATTATCCTCAGTCAAATGAAGCGATTGAATCTTTCAATAAAACATTAACAAAAGGGTTAAACAAACTATGTAATGCTGACAAGGATGACTAGGATGAGAAAATACCTCCAGTCTTATGGGCATATAGAACAGCCTATAAACGATCGACCGACCAAACCCCTTTTCGACTAGTCTATGGACAACAAGCAGTAGTCGCACTACACTTCTGACAACAGACACCTACTATCACAAAAATCCTACATGTTGACATCGAACAGGAAAGGAAGGACTGACTACTTCAGCTCAGTAAGCTGGAATAACACTGACTCATCACCATACAACAACAAGAAATTCAGAAGCAACAACAGAAAACATGGCACGACTGCAACATCAAGAACAAAAACCTAGCGGTCGACGACTTTGCTTTAATATACAATATTCGAATCGAAGGAAAACCTAAGAAACTCCACACAGAGTGGATGGAACCTTGCATTATCGAAGAGATACACCCCAATGGATCAGCCAGACTAAGGACGGTACAGGGCCTATTATTTCGGAAGCTTGTTAATGGAGCCCGACTAAAACGTTACAAAAACTAGAAAAAAAAATCATATAACGACCATAACCGGTAACCAAAATACATACAAAAATAAAAAACTCCAAAATACCCCACAGCCATAAAACCATGACAGGAAATCACCAGTTCGACAACCGACATCATGACCCTCAACCATTTTCATTGACCAGTCCTGTCGACCATTATCAGTGCCGACACCAGCCGACGACCTCGATAGTCCCATCGTGCATTCATGACCTCTAGCACCGAAAGCAAGTCACCATTAACTCACACTCGCGTCCTCCAGCTGGAACATCATGTCCACCATTAATGCAGCCATTGCCACATTTAAACACAACATCACCTATAAATACCAGAACACTAAAGGTTCACTCACCGCAACCTATACACTTAAAGCATTCGAACACTCAGTCGACCAAAAATAAAGAACCCTATAGTAACCTCGACCAAATAGACACAATGGCCCCCAAGCAGACCAGAGCATTGACCAAGGAAAAAGAAATACAGGCTACGGATACATCTTTTGTCCGCAAGCTGAAGAACATAAAAAATGCCAAAGTAGAGGAAGGCCCATGGCAGAAACTATGGGCCGAGATCCAAGAGTGGGACTTTGTCGACAAAAAGGACACTCAAGAAACACAAGAAAATCCAACTTAGCACTCTCTTTAGCTACGCCAATGCACCACAAATGGCTAGTTTTGGTGGTCCGAAGGAAGCTGCTATGAAATTCATCATCAGTCGCTATCACAACGGCCGGTTCTGCTTTGATGAGCCGATCGACATTTCTGGAGATGTCATCTCCAAACTGACTGGCATGTCTAATAAAGGAGACCCTCTACCAGTCGGAATCAAAGAAGGACTGCTCGAAGAGCTTATGGGATCACCTTACAGAAAAAACTCGAAAGGGTTGATGATTGACCAAATCACAACTCGAACACCACATATTGTGGCCAAAATCATCGCAATCACACTCACATTAGCAGTTCGAGGTAGTAAGCTCAAGTTAGAAATGTTGGAAGTCATCGACACTATTGCCACCGACGGACAACTCTACAAATGGGGGGACTATGTCGCCAACATGATAAAAACTATCTGTGAGTGATGCTAGGAGACGAGGGAAATCATCAAGTTCCCCTCCCTCATCTTATGTATCATCATGTACCACATCTGTCCAGAAGGGAGCCTAGTCTTTCGGGAACCATCAAGGTTTGACATGTGGAGGTTTAAACCCTTCTCCCAGAAAGGAACCCTGCATGAACTAGAGCGAGGGAAAGTATTCCTAGATAACTGGTTCCAACAACTGAAAGTTCACATGACCAGATGGAGGGTTCCTCAGAACATCCGATTTAATCTACCTATGAACTTCCACATCCAGCTGGAGCACGACCATACCTCGGTGTGGTACATGCAGGGTGAGGCCTCCAATGCCAAAGCCCTCACTACTATCTGTCTATTGACCAAATCTTCTGAGAATTGTTGTTACGCAGAGAAATTCCTATGGCTTGGGGTACCACAACAGACAGCTTTGACTCCAGAAATCAATATTTCCCAATATGCAATAGAAATAAAACATCTAACACTAAAGGATCAAACCTCGTACCTTATTCCGGACGGTTGAAGTAGATCTCCATTGAGCTTTCCAATCTTCAGCTTGAATTGATATAATACTTCCTCAACAACAAGTAAACAATACAAGCATACTATATATCATGGTGTTAGATCTATTCTAGCATATATAATCAATAATGTAGAATCATTTGACATATTCCAATGGATACAATATTAAATCAAATACATATCATTGGACAAGGAAAGATAGTTCTTATTAATATAAATCAAAGATTACAAGATAGATACAACCTTTGACGGCACGTCTGCGAATCGGAGAAACTGAATCCCCCACTTAGGCCTCCACCACCTCAATCCTCCATCTCACAATAGCAAGCTCACTAACAAAGGGCAAGCTTGGGAAGAACACAACAGTGCTCCAAAGGGACAAAGGGATGCAGACTCAAGAATAAATTTCGGCAACAATGGACTATAGTTTCGTTGTTTTCAATCTCTCTATATGCCTTCAATGTACCCAAGGGTTCCTTATATAGCTTCACAAGGGATAATGAAGGGTCGAATCCAAGCGATCTCAAGGCATATGGAAGGCCAGAAGTCAAATGAGTCGGATCCATGTCAAGGAAAACTCCAAAATGATTTGGACTATGCACACATCCCGATGTACGCGGATATAGGGGTCAAACTCGTGTATGTACATGGTTATTGGGGAAAAAGCCGCGTATATCATCTTTTATATAGTTTTTAGGGATGATCAAGGAAACATCAAAGAATAAAATATGGTCCATGGGGTCTAAAGAGTCTGCAGCGGGATAGGGGAAGGCCATACAAAGTGTGATTCACCTAGAGTAGTGAAATACGCTATAACAGATGCCCCCTAATGTGTGAGGTCAGAGGGGTCATACGGTGGCCAAAATACATTATAAGTCCATCCCAGAAGTGGAGTGATGAAGGATCCCAAATGGAAGACCAGCCACCCAATCAGCATAGTACAATGATACAACTCTGCATACAACTGCAAGTACATATAGCAGTCCCGGATACATAAGAGTACAATGGCCATGAATAGGCATAATACATGATATCACATATGTGGTCATCTCCACGTACAATATACATAAATCAGAATCTCCATGACAAAGATATACAAAGGACCAAGATCTCCAAAATGGCTGAAGATATACAATAGATCAAGATCTCCATAATGGCTGGAAATGCCTGACATACACTAAAATCAAGTCACGAGAGCTGAAATCTCATGAACACTGGCACGATCAAGGAGGTAGCATGAGATGCCACTAGTCTGGAAGGTCTTCTACACAAACCGCTACGAGTACATGTCCTACTATGTGAATAGAGGTGTCGAGGTCGAACATAGTAGTCCATCATCTGATTACCGATCATTGATGTATACCGTTAACAAACGCGAGATTACCCACCGATAATGATAATGGGAATCAAGGTACTAGAGTGCAAACTAACAAGTGTGAGTAGATGTGTTGAGGTTGAACACTTGAGAGAATCCATCGATCAGGGGACATTGATGTATTCCCAAGAAACTGTCGATGGTGAGAGAACCTGTCACTGATGACTGCAAGTCTCAAGGCACTCAAAAGGAATCTAGATTCCAATCCCAGAATAAATGATCTGAAGTCGATGGGATGAAATCCGCTGGAAGGAGGGCATTAAGGCATCCCCCATCATCCAACACGAGGTACTCAGCAAAGCTGTCTAATGTGGAAGGACTCGATCATAAAGTGCACGAACCAATAACTGTACCGGGAATGGCCGACATGCAAAGTCAAGATAACTGAGGAATGGCCGACTCAGGTTTCAACTTCCTTCGAACAAGAGCATAACGGCATATGGTGACTGAATGAAGGCAGCATAGACTCGATATACAAACTAGGACATCTCTGTGACACAGGAGGCATCAACAGAGACTCCATAGGGACTGGAAGCTTAACCAATCGGTGGAGATAAACTCAGATAATGAGTACAGCTCCTAAGTCAAACTATAACCCAACCAATGGATGTGATATACAGTGCTCTGTTCAAAGGAGACACGACTCGACAAATGCCAAAAGATAACATCTTTCCTTGTCCGGATTTTTGGGTTTTTTTATTTTTTTGGAATTTTTCAGTTATTTGAAAAGCTTGAAAAAAGAATAAACTAGCTTTATAGTTACAAACTAGGAGGATATGAGTGTCATAAGGGAAAACAAACTAGTTCCAAGCAGTGGAACATACCTATGCTCAATGCAAGGATACATGTGTAGGATATCGACACTCGGGGGAAAATCCCCTCCCAGTAAAAAGGGAATCAAGCTGTGAAGGATATAAAAATGGCTCTACATGGCTAGACATGAGACTATCTCAGGCTATATGGCTGAAACGCAATGTCAGGGGAGCCGGCATAAAGCTCAATAAGGCAGGAAAAGCTCATGATAATGCATTCACAACTTGACATAAGGGGAGTCCGGAGGGATAAAGGCCAGCATAAGATCAAGAGGAGTATGAGGCTCTTGCGAAGTGTCATGGCAGTACTATACAATGGACTCCCACACCCTAAAGGAGAAAATGTCAGCATGGGCACCAAATGCAAATCAGGCGCTAACTAGGGTACCCATGTAAGGTGAAGCTCTACCACTCATATCATGCCACTTCTATAGCAACAAGAAGGTTCTGTGACATAATAGAGTGGGTTCGTACCTAAGTTCATAGTGACATGGTCATAAGGTCATGAAAAATACAAACGGTGGTGAACCTAACCTATATGCCAGTATAGATGTTATACCTGAGATCAGTACGAACGGGTCAATCCAATGGCTGAAACGACACTGAAAATGGTCTTCTACATCACAAATTATGTCAGAAACAGTCCAAAATGGCTAGAAACTATCAAAACTATAGGAAAGGGGGTAAAAATTTTCAAATATTTGAAATTTTTTCTATAAATAGTAAAAAATATAAATCATTTGAAACTTTTACCCATTGGAGCTCTGATATTCAACTGCAAATTCCAGGAGATCCAGTCGGCGAAATTCACAACCGTTTCTTCCAGGTAGTTATTCATTCTCTCCTCATGCATTTGAATATAATTTTTGTTGATTTTCATGGTAAAATGAGGTAGTTCAGGCCAATTCTACATTAGCGTTGTGGCCCACATGGGTATCGAAGCTTTTTCCATGTATAGGGCTGGATATACACGAAAAAAGGGGCTAGAAACTGCGTATATACGCGGCTGTTTGCAAAACAGTCACGTATGACGCCGCGCAAGTGGATTTACAAGAATCTAATGGACAAAATGGCAATTTCTCATGCAGGATGGTGCTAGAATGGAGAGAGCGCGAGCATGGTGAAGTAGAGGAAGATATAAGGGCTGACGTAATGGCTCAACAAGCTCTTAGAAGATGTGGACTCTACAAGTTTTGGTGCCTTGGTGGCTTGAGGGCCAAACCAAGATTGCTAGAGATGCTGGTAAACTATTGGGATCCAGACTCAGAGTCCTTTAGGATAGATGGGATGTCTCTCACTATATAGGTGGAAGACATATACTTCATCACAGGTGTATGTAGACGAGGGGAGGTGGTGAACCTTCGTTCCCGAGGTGGGCTAGGCGGTGGGCTTACTATTGATAAGTACGTAGCTGTGTACTACTACCCAGATACTGAGAAGGTGGGAAGTCAAGTCCCCACCAATGCTATATAGGTGCTGGGCCTAAAGGCCATACTACTGACGCTGGGCAGGATAGCAGGCTTAGCCTCACTCCATCAGGCCTCGCGGCCACTGATGTACTATGCAGTGGAGTGTATGAGACCGACCATATATGACTGGAGCACTACACTACTGAGCAACATGAAACACTAGCTCAGTGAGTGTAAGGCAGTTAGGATATGGAACTTCGGGTTCAGCAGCATATTGAGCACGTTTTTCTTCAAGTGTGTTCCAGGATTGAGCCCTAGAGTGGACGTTCCTCTCCACGGGGTTCGAGATCTGGCCCAACGGATTTGGGTAGATGCTATGCGCAGACTGGGGGGTGGTAGGGTGGCCAACCCATATCCAGCTGACTTCTTTCCATGGTGGTGACAACAGATTGTTGCCATAGATGACTACCCCTATGGAGGGATAGATTTTCTGGGGGATCTGGACATGCCATTGCCACGAGGATTGGCATACATAGATATAGGTACCGAATCTCGACTCTCACTCTTTTTAAAAAAATTTAAGTTATTTATTTCTTTTGTATTTTCTTGATTATGCGGAATCAAAAAGACATGTTTTTGCCTGACAACACATAGTGACATCTACCATTCATGTGCAGATGTAAGACCACAGCGACCAGAGGGCTTCCCATGTCATAGACAGAGGGGAAGAGGGGATGACATCACAGGTGCGGATGCAGAGCAAACGCTCCAGGGAATTCATACCAACTTCGTACGACTGACTCATAGAGTTCCCATGGTGCAAGTCGAGGACTTGCCTGAGGCCATGCAGCGACAGGTGGTGGGTGTGCCATGCACATGGGTGCGTTTATTCCGATGGCTAGCTAGAGCCGTAGTGACGTATCATGATCACAACCCTTCCCCTCCACATGATTAGACACCAGGGAGTGGATATGTATTTTGTATTACCGTGTATTATATGATGGAAGATTTGAAAGCTCCACTTTTGTATATGACACTATGTATTACCACATTTTGATATATAAAAAGTTTTATGGTGATCGGTTTATTTATTTACATGTGTAAAAATGTTTATGATTAATTTATTATGAATGAAACAAATGCCAATCTAACACGTAGTTAGCATATGAGTCAGCAACTTGATTATCATTTCTTGGAATGTGTATATATGTAATACTATCAAATTGTCGTTCTAACAATCTCACACGTAAGAATATTCTCAATAACGTCGGATCTCTAACATGGTACAAACCATTGAGCTGTGACACTACTAACTCCGAATCAAGACGTACCTCAAGAGATAGAACACCATGTGAAATGGAATCCCGTAGAAGCTCGATAACGACACTATATTTAGCAACATTGTTGGAAGATGGCCGTAGACATAGACCTCCTGAAGACAGTACCTGACCCATAGGAGTATAAATCACCCAAGCAGCAGAGGCTGAGTGTTTAGTGTGACAGCTTGCACCATCCGTGAATCCTATGTAGGTGGAAGATTACATTGACATCTGCCACAAGAAACGGAAACTAATCACAAAACCGATCACGATAATAAAAATACCTAACTATGCAAAGTTGTACAATAATATACAACAAGTAGCCTTGGCTAAAGATCATGCATAGTATTTTTTGAGATAGAGCCCATTTCTAGGCTCCACCAAATCCGTGCCTTCATAATTGACTAACTCATAGGCACCCTTCTCTAAGACACGCTTGACCATGTAAGGACCACGCCACATGGGATTAAATTTCCCTGCCCCCAAGGGTTCTTTCGATTGATCCCACAAAAGGACCAAGTCTCCTTCACTAAACACTCTTGGATGGATAGAATTGTCATACTGGACCTTAACGCGACACTTATTAACCTCTAGAGCCACCAAGGCATCTCGACGCTGCTCATCAAGTTGCTCGAGGTGGACCAACCCTCCTCCAAAGGTGAAGTGTCTGGTAAGTGATCCACAGCTAGCTTCAACAAAGGAATCTCACATTCAATCAGCAATATCGACTCCACTCCATGCACAAGCTGATATGGAGAAAAAACAGTGGAATTCTTAACCATGATTCGATATGCCCACACAGTAGGGTATAACATAATATGCCAATTCATCTTTCTTTGTACGATGGATCATTGGAGAATGGACTTAAGTTATTTATTCACTGCTTCAACCTATCCATTCGCTTGGGGGTAGTAAGAAGAGGAGTGCTCTTGCTTATACCCTAACTTGGATGCCAACTCTTCCATCATGTGGTTCTGAAAGTGCGAGCCATGGTCAGTGACAAGCTCTCTTGGAATCCCGAACCGAGTAATGATTTGGTTGAATACGAAGTGAGCGGCTGTCTCACCGTCATATTTTACTGTAGGCATTTCCTCATCCCATTTCGTGAAATAATCCACAGCCACTATAATATGATGGTGCCCCCCAGCTGAAGCTGGGCTGCAATCCATAAAATCGAGCCCCCACTTGGTGAAGGCACCAGTGGTGATAATGGGATGTAACAGGGCAGGCTTCGAGTGCATATTCTGTGCAAACACCTGGAAAGGGTGGCACCTCTTGACCGCATCAACACAATCTTTAAAGATCGACAGCGAGAAATAACCCGCTCTCAAAATATTTTGAGCTATAGAAAGCCCAGATAAATGACCACCACACGCCCCTCCATGGCAATCATTTAGCACAACCTCAGCCTCCTCATGAGTTAAACAACGTCGTAAAATGGAATCTACCCCATGGCGGTACAAATTATTGTCCACTATAAGGTAGTTCTTAGAGACGTGATGTAATTGTCGTCGTTCATCTCATGAGAGGTGAGTAGGGGTCCTCTGTGTTTGCAGATATACTATGATATCTCCATACCATGGGTCAAATGTTGAGATTAAGAAGATGTGTTCATCAACAAACGTATCTTCACAAACCGACTGCTCGGCCTCGCTCGGGAAATCCGATATAAGCTCTGCAAAAATTAACGATTTCTTCGACTTTGCTGAAACAAACTCGAGATCGAACTCTTGCAGGATGAGAATCCATTTATTATACTTTCCCCCAATCATCCTTCATGTGAGGACAAACTGAAATGGATTGACATGGTCCACAATCGAGGTTTGGCGAAGGAGAATATAATGTCTCAAATGCTGAACCGCATGTACGGTCGCTAAAGCAAGCTTCTCAACATGAGAATACTGAATCTCTGTGTCAATAAGGTTTCAGCTCAGATAATATATGACATGCTCCTGGAGCTCCTCATCGTCCTGAACCAATACCATACCAATCATCTCTAAAGACGTGGCCACATATAATAGGAAATCACGGCTATAATCCGGAGGACTAATGACCGGGGCCGATGCTAGGGCTCGCTTAAGTGCATTGAAGGACTCCTAGGCTCACTCATCCCATTCAAAGGGAGTATCCTTCTTCAAGAGATGCATGAAGCCTCTAGTCAAATTGGCAAAATTGCCCACAAATATTCGTAAGAATTTTTCCATACCTTGAAAACACTGAAGATGACGAATATTCTTCGGGGGAGACAACTGAAGTATTGCCTCAACCTTTAAGGGATCGACTCTTATGCCCTCTTTTGAAATGGTGAATCCTAATAAACGACCTGACTTTACGCAAAAGATGCACTTATGAGGATTTAATCGAACCGAATAGTGCCGGCATCTTTCTAAGACCAATCTCAAGTGATAGGAATGACGCATTCTCATACGAGAATGAGCAGTGAGGCCATCCAAAAATACTTCAATAATAGACTTGAGATCATGGAAAATCAAGTTCATTTCCCACTGAAATGTAGCTCCGGTGTTTTTAAGGCCGAAAGGCATCTTCCAATATGCAAATGTTCCCCAAGGACAAATAAATGCAGTCTTGTGTTGGTCCTCAGGTTTAATCTGGATTTGATTATACCCGGAAAATCCATCCACAAAGGAGAACACCTCACTACCCGCACACTCATCCAAAATCTGATCTATAAATGGTGTGGGGAAGTTATACTTAGGTGAGGCACGATTTAAATCATGGAAATCAATGCATATTTGGATCTCTCCCTGCTTCTTATCCACTAGAACAGGATTTGAAACCCACTCCATCAAGGGAACGGGATAGATGAAACCGGCTTTCAACAGCTTCTCTATCTCTTCCTTAATGGCGGGTGCTTTCCTAGGATTCATGGCGCGTAAGCGTTGTCGAACAGGCTTAGCATTGGGGTAAGTCTTAATCTCATGTTCGAAAATTCAAGGGTCAATACCTTCCATCTCATCATAAGACCAAGCAAAAATATCATGAAATTCCTTGAATAGCTCAGTATATTTGAGAATCTCAGCCTAGGAATAATCCCGCCCCAATCTAGACATTCTCAATGGTGCCAGGATTTCGAGAGATGTTGATAGAAATCATGGAAGATATGTTCGACATGTTCCCATCATCCATCTAACCAGGAGAGCTTAATGGAATCATGGGACTACCAAATCTCTGACTAAGAATATCCCTATAATCCTCATGCTCCAAATGGTCAAGCGGTGGAAGGAAATATGATCTATGATGAAGTTCCTCCCATGGCGGCTCAACTCCCGACATGGCCTCGATAATCTCTTCATCTGAAGGGAAAACCGTATCCAGGTAGTCATGGGCATGAGAATACTGTACTGCCCATGCGGGTAGCACATAGGGGTCTTCCTCTTCTATCCACGAAGAGGAAGAACAAGGCTCTGAAACGTCCATAAGATTGGCTTGATAAGCTATCATGGTTGTAGGAAGCGGCACGTTGGTTTCGACAGGCTCACTAGAAATACTCAGTGTAGGAAGAATCCAAGGATCTCCCATATGAGTCGTGCGAAAAGACACTGAGTTCGTAGAAGTTGAAGCCCTATAGGAACGAGATCCTATCATGAGGACCGGCGCAGGACAACTAAATCTTCCCATGAGGGATGGATACATGCCTACACCCACACTCCCAATTGCCAGCTGAGAGTGTTCAACAACTGGAACCGAAGTTCCTGAAGATGCAGTAATAGGGGAATTCTTAAATGTCATTTGATCAATTGTTACAATATTCCCGTTATGAGGAAAGCATACAACACAAAACACGGAAGAAGCAATGACTTGCATACTATACATCCAGTTCCAACCCAGCAAGAGATTGTAGTCGAGGGGCGCATCAACCACCTCAACCTCTATCACAACGGTCTTCCCTCCCAAATGGACTTTAAGGGACGGAATGATGCCGTGTGGCCTAAAATATCTCCCATCAAAAGTAGTTAACATAGTCACTGGCTTCGATAACTCAGGAGAACCAAGACCCTTCCAACAGGACAAAGACATCACAGATGCAGCAGTGCCCTTGTCAATCACGGTGCGCTTGACGATCATATTAAGACATTCTACGTGTACCAAAAGCGACACATAGTAGGGCAAGTGAGGCTGATGACCTGTGGTTTCAAATTTGATCACTGAGGAAGAATCATCACCATTCACACCAAGAGCAGAAAACAAAGCCTTCCTTTGCGAAGGACAACTCTGAAGCACTTCCAATGCAGACATCGCACAAGGAGTATGGCCCAAATCCTTGACAAATGAATAATTCTGGGCGGCTCGGGCATTTGGATTATGCACCGAGCACTTAAGTACCCCCTTAGGAATGCGAGGTGCTGCTTCAGGTTTGTCCGCAAGTTTCTCAATGCGCAAAGGAGTTCCTCGTGGATCGGGTTCTTTTCCTTGGTTGGGTTGTGATGATCCATAATATTTCGCATGAGTCACAACCTTGGCATCATGGACCATGTTAATGCACCCAAGAGCACTAGCTTCTGGTGGATCATTCTCACTAGATTGCTCTTGGGACTTCGAGTTCATATTCGGGTTATGTGGTAAAGGGTTTGTTAGCACAGCTGGGCCTTGTGCTAAGAGTCTCGAAGCTTCATCAATTCTAGGGCACAAGTAAGTGAGGTGATCATCCTTACATATCTTGCAAGGGAATTTAACCTTACATTTCACTTGCTTGTCCCCACCAGCATTCTGACCATTCTTGTCATTATTGGAAGCATTCTCATTCCTATTCCCACCCTTTTGATTATTATTCTTACCCTTTTTCTTATTCCGTCTTGGTTGCTAGTTACCCTTCTGGTCCGACGATTGCACAGCAAGTACACTCGCCATTTGGGTGGGTTGAGACGAAGCCGTAGCTTGTCTCGAAGCAGATTGGTTAAGTGACAATTGACTAACTTGTTTTGCAACCAAATCGGTAGGTTTTGCACTTGCACAACCCACAATTCCATCGGCATGTGGTCCAATTTTAAACTTGGGATCAAAACTAGAATGAGGAGCATTGGGAATAATCTCATACAACAAACCAGACTGAGCATAAATCAAGTCCAGTTCCTGCGCCCTAAAGATTGCTTGTTCCTCATTCTGCACTCCGGATGTAGAAACATCCTTCACGATATATGGCAATAAAGACTTGAGGAACCACTCGAGAAGGAACTCTAGCGGTATAAAAGCTTTAATTAATCTCTTCCGTCTATGCCACTCCTAAATATGATCAGAAATATGGGTGGCTTTATCCTGCTGAAATGTCGACAAGAGTTCAGTACCAATGTCATAGCGCACTGGTAGCTGGAAGTGATTAAGAAAAGTCATCGCAAGATCATCGAACAAGGTAAAGGCTCCCTTTGGTAACTCTATATACCATTTTGCAGCAGGCCCTGTAAGGGTGCGTTGAAATAGTCGCAAGCGGACTGAGTCCCGATGTAACGAATTTGAAGAGCACCAAAGGTGAAACGTGGTAACGTGTTCGCTCGGATCCTCTCCTAGTTTGCGTTCGAACTTAGGTATGTCCGAAGGAAGCTTGGTAGGGACAGCCGACCAAGTTGGGTCATGAGCCACGGGATCGTTCGTAAGTCTCGATAAGTCAGGAAGGTTGAGTGTCGCGAGGAAAGGGAGATTAGCATGTTGAGGTCAATGGACCGCTCCCTGGTTCACATAGGTTTGAGCACCACCATGGCCTTGGCCATAGTGTCCTCCTCCTGTCTAACCTATATAAGGTGACGTGGAAGTACCAAAGTAAGGTGGACCTTGACTAGTAGGAGCTATGAAGCCATAATTAGGAGAGTAAGCAGGTTGTTGATACCCACCTCCATAAGGTGAAGATACCTGTCCATACTGCGGACTATAATAAGGTCCATATGTCATCGCATGCGATGTCCCATGGGACACTCCGTAGGTAGGAATATAAGCTCCGGAAGGGGGAACATACATACCTGAAGTAGGTACATATGCCCCAGACATAACAAGCTTACCACTAGAAGGGTGAATATAGCCTCCTGAAGCAGCGGGTGGGATATGAACTTGAGACACAATTGGTCTAGTAACCGCAGCATGGACTTGACTCGTAACCATATATCGGCTCGAAGGACCACATGGATAAGGTGGAGGATGTACATTTTAAGAACTCGGAACCGAGGACGAAGGAATATCAGTAATAAGATATGTACTAGTTCCTATCATCACTCATCTCGGACCTGGTATCCTAATCGGATCACTAACCCTAGACCTAGGAGGGGGATAAGATGGAGATTCCACCACTGGGATGGAAGGTGCAATGTGACTAGTACTCCCAAACCTCTCTGCAAGGTAAGGAATGGGATGCCCCCAGGCATAGTGCTAGGCTCAAAGTCAGATTCAACATGAAATGTCAAATCGTGCATAGGAAAACCAGTTGTAGCATAACTACCGTAGCTAGTGCTAGGTGGGTCAAAGTGAGTCTCGGCATCTTCTGACATTCCATACCGGTAACGTGTCAAAGGGAAATCATCCCTAGGGTGAGTAGGTCTATCATGCAAAGATCCTATCTAGGAAATCACGGGACCGAACTCAGCTAGGTCAAATGAAGGATCGTACATAGGAGTAATTTCCCCATCGTCAATACGAATGGGAGGAGGTGGCTCAGGAATAGTCTCTGAATGATCCTCCATGGTGTGTGAATCAGTGTGTGACATAGTCCACCTGGACAGTCTAGGCCCCTCTCCCAAAGGAGGAGGATAAGTGGAAGGAAGAATTCCTGCTAACCGACGAGAATGACATGGAACTGCACTCGAATCCACAATGACTCAACAAAAAGAAAAGACTGTCTATTTACGTAAACCCTAGGCCAACTAGCGTGCACAGAGCAATCACTAATAAAATCTAAAGCCAAATGCAAGCAAACAAGGGCTGGATAAGTGAGCTCCCGAATGTGGCCGGTATGTCTTGCCTTCCCCTGTCCCGTTGTAGACTCTTTAGACCCCATGGACCATATTTTATCCTTTCATGTTTCCTTGATCATCCCTAAAAACTATATAAAAGATGATATACGTGGATTTTTCCCCGATAACCATGTACATACGCGAGTTTGAACCCATGTGGATTGATATGTTTTTTAAGTGTTTGGCCATCGGCACATTGGATTGCCAATGCTTAGCCGATTGACCACCGCCGTTGCGGATGGCTAGAACACTATGCCTCTGACGGGTAGAGCCTCTGACCACCGATGGCGCAAAATTTCAAAAATTTTCTAAGTGTTGACTTCGTCGGCCATCGGAGCATCTTAGTAGTATGCATCACCGATGAATAGCGGAAGGTATTAGATGATCTGTGCAACCATTGTGGATAGCTAGAAGACTATCCTTCTAAAGAATAGAGCATGCGACCATCGACGCCATAAATACAGTTTAATTTTTTTTTTCTAAGGCCCAAAATCATCCGCCATCGAAAGAAGATAGTGTTTCGTGCATCCGCCATTGCGGAATCCTAGAGCACTAGTCTTCCGACAAGGAGAAGCTCCGACTACCGATGCTGGTCAAAATCATGCTTCAGTTAACCGATTGGAAATCATTAGCGGACTGGACTACCGATCGAAAATGGATTGAAGATGATGAACCATTTTTTGCGGCTGCTGATTGAACTAACTTGTTGATGCTTTAGTATTCCACTCATCGATGCCGAGGTGTTAGTGGATTATGGAGGCGACAAGTAGTTACTTGATCAGCAAAGGATAGGGGAGATGGAGCCGATAGAGTCAACAGAAGATAGAGAAATTTTTCACCAACAGATAACAAATGAATCGGCAGAAAATAAGTGATCGTTGAGTCGATGAAGGTTCGAAAAGGAAGAGAAAAATTTTAATTTTTTTTCTAAGGCATGGAATCATTAGCCATCGGCGATGGTTAGTTGATCACATCGCCGACGATCAAATGATGCAATCACCGATGAGCTATGGCAGGTAAATTTTTTTGAACATCTGTCGTTGCGGAGATTGAAAAGACTGACAACTTAATGAGGAGTGCATTCGAGCATCGATTTCGTAGCTTCTAGGGTTCCGTTCGTCGATAGACTTATGGCTACAGAAGACTTAAGGATATTGTTGGCCATTGTTATGGAAAACTTAATGACTAACCGACCGATGCATAGGGAACCCGACCGTTGATACAGCGGTTAGCCTAGGCTATCACCGATGAAATTTGGAGCGATAGTCTACTAAGGATCCGATATGGAAAACGGAATTAAAAAACAAGTCACCGACACCAGGAAGCTTGAAACAATAGAAAATTATGGATCTAATACCATGGAAAAAAATGGATCAACAGGTCACCGATAAGACACGGGCTAATATACCTGATCGAAGCAACGTTTTGAAGAAGGAATCAGAAATTTGTTAATGATCGGATCACCGATCGGAATCTCAGTCGATTTCCATGGAAATCATAGTAATATTTCTTTCCATTGTTGCGGCTACTCAAGCAATTGCACACTCGATGAACAGTTGATTTGCTTGTCAATATAGATCGGGAGTTTAGTCATTTTGCCGCCAAAATTCCGTAGACGAATAATGGAACAGTCCACCGATGAAATAGGCATTTTGACTACCGCAATGTCGGTAGAATAGCTGGGATGAGGTATGATTAGGGCCTAAGGAATTTAGGTTTTTCGAAAGAAATTCTCAGTGATTTTTCATGCATTTTTCGACTGTCTTCCATCAGGTTTTCAGCGGATTTCAGCAGATTATCAGCGGTCACAGGGCTGAAAAGAAATAGGGAAAATTTTGTGTTTTAGCATAATTGTTGTTTATAAAAATTTCAAGAAGAAAACGTAAGTAGTTTTGATTTATATTAATTCTATTCATCTAACAGTTTGCTACTAACACATTTGTAGAACTTTAGATAACTTCCAAGAGAAGTACTCCAGAAAGAACAGTGTCGTAAAGCAAGATGTGGTTTAGTCATGAGAACCCATGATGGGTATGATGCTCGGGATTCTTATGATCGAGTAGAAGATGGCATGGGAGAAAATGTCTGTAATGGAAATGATGACATAGAGTATAATGGAGGGAGATTCCAGGGGACACCATCTGAGGTTTCGACCACCATGAGAAGCTTGGTTAAAGGTTAGGAAGAGAAGCATCAGTTGAATGCTGCCATATTGCAGAGTTTGATAGATTTACAGAAAAAGATAGATTCTAGATGAGTCACATCAAGGCCAGAAGGAAGTAAGAGAAGCACCAGGAGAAGGAGAACGACTTCCAGTGGGTCATCTAACTCTGAAGGTTCCAGTGGAGATACAAGTTCATCTTCTCATAAAAGGAAAAGAAGAAGGCACCATAGGGATCGCTCTTGAGATGAATTTAGGAAAGCTAAACCTCTTACATTTGATGGTGAGATAAAGACTGGACAAGAAGCTAAAGCTTGGATTCTTGGGATAAAGAAGTACTTTCAGGTGTAGGATTATTCATGAAACATGAAGGAACGAGTTGCCATATTCAATATGAATGGAAGGTAATCCATTTGGTGGGAAGACTTCAAGCAGGTAAAGAAGATCAGTGAAAGGAAAATGAAGTAGAAACAGTTTAGGAAGTATTTCAGGGAGAAATACCTTTCTGATAGGTATTATGATGACAAGATCAAGGAGTTCCATGAGCTGAGATTGGGAAAGAAAACCATGGATGAATATGCAAATAAATTCTTGGAATTGTTGATGTATGTTCGGTACATCAGAGATGAAAAAGTGAAGATCCAGTGGTTTCTAAGTGGATTTCCTCAATCCTACAAAGATAGAATTGAGTTCTATCAGCCGAGAACTCTCGAAGAAGGAATAATAAAGGCTAAATATTGCTATGAGAAAATCAAAGGTAAACCTGGTTACCATAAGGCATGGAAGGAAAAGAGGAATGAAAATTTTGACCAAAGAAAGAAAGGTTTCAAACCTTCTAGATTCAGGAATCAGCAGAAGCAGCCATCCCAAGCTACGAGTAATCCAGTTGGAGTGACAGGTGGAAAGCCTAAAGAGCCACATACTAATAAAGGTCCACTCAAATGTTGGAAATGTGAAGGACCTCACTTTCGTAGATATTGTCCACTTGAGAATGAAAGTGGAAGACCAACTTATAACATTCAGGGAGTGGAAACAGTGGGTCAGGTAGCCAAAGCAGTCCCTAGAATTTATGAAGCGCTGGAGGACCGCTAGGCATATCATCAATCAAATATGGTTGAAGTTGTAGGTAATATTGTGGAACAATCTATTTCTCTTTTGATTGACCCTAGTTCTACTCATGGTTATATCACTCCTAGGGTAGTGGAGAGTTATCCTTTTAAGAAGGTAAAGCATAGAAAATCCTGGTTAGTTTAGCTAGCCACTGGGACTAAGAGAAAAGTCAATGAAGTGGTAGAGAAATGCCCATTGGTCATAAATGAATTGAACACTTGTGTATATCTAAATGTTCTACCACTTGGTTCCTATGATGTTCTCATTGGAATGGATTGGTTATAAGCTCACCGAGTGAAGCTTGACTGTTATAACAAGAGTTTCGTATGCATGGATGAAAAAGGAAACCTAGTAGTTGTGAAAGGTATTATGAAAATAATTTTAGTAAGATAGGTTTCAGAAATGCAGTTGAAGAAGTTATGTAGGAAGGGTTGCAAGTTGTATACAGATCATATTCCTGGAACCAACAGGAGATGGAACTCCTAGGTTGGAGGACTATCAGGTGTTACAGGAATTCAAGGATGTGTTTCCTCATGAGATTCCAAGGCTTCCTCCAAAGAGGGACATTTATTTCACCATTGAAATTGTGTCAGGAGTAGCAATAGTGTCCAAGAAACCCTACAAGATGAGTACACCGGAGATGCTAGAGTTGAAGATGCAACTGCAAGAGCTGTTGGAAAAGAAGTATATCCGGTCGAGTGTGTCTCCTTACGGAGAACTAGTTCTGTTTGTGAAGAAGAAAGATGGTACACTCAGGTTATGTATTGATTATAGACAGTTGAAAAAAGTTACTGTGAAGAATAAATACCCTTTTTCTAGGATTGATGACCTCTTTGATCAAATGAGAGGAGCAAAGGTATTTCCCAATATTGACTTGAGGTTTGGTTACCACCAGGTGAGAATCAAGGATGAAGACATTCATAAGACAACCTTCAAGACAAGGTATGGACATTATGAGTTCGTAGTGGTACCATTTGGTCTCACAAATGCACCAGCCACATTTATGTGCCTTATGAACAGTGTCTTCAGTAAATATTTGGACAAGTTTGTTCTTGTTTTCCTTGATGACATTCTTGTTTATTCTAAGAATGAGGAAGAGCATGAAGAGCATTTGAGATTGACAATGCAAGTGCTGAGGGAATATCAATTGTATGCAAGGTTGAGCAAGTGTGACTTCTACAGGGATAGAACTTAGTATTTGGGTCACATTATCTCAGAAGACGGTATATCAATAGACCCTTAAAAGATTGAAGCCATTATAAATTGGCCTACTCCAAGAAATGTGATGGATGTAATATATTTAATGGGACTTGTAGGATACTACATGAGATTCATTGAAGGATTTTCCAAGGTTGCACATGCCATCACTTCTTTGCAAAAGAAGGGACTAAAGTTCAAATGGACTTTGAAGTGTGAAAAAATCTTCCAACGGTTGAAGAATATTCTCACCAGTGCACCAGTATTGAAAGTTGCAGACCCAGAGAAAGACTTTGTGGTGTGTACCGATGCATGCAAACAAGGGCTTGGAGGATTCCTCACGCAGGACAACCATGTGATATGTTATGAATCAAGAAAGTTGAAGGAGCATGAGAAGAACTATGCCACTCATGATCTAGAGCTTGCAGCCATAGTACATGCTCTCAAGATGTGGAGACATTACTTGATGGGTATAATATTTGAATTCAGAACAAATCGCTGTGGCCTAAAGTATTTGTTTGATCAGCCTACTCTAAATGCTAGACAAGCGACATGGATGGAATTTCTATGTGAGTTTGATTTTGAAATCAAGCACATAAAAGGAAAAGATAACAAGGTATCTGATGCACTCAGCAGGAAGGTACAAGAAATGCATGTGGCATCTCTTATGATTTTCCAATTAGAATTGAGGCAGCAAATTGTTAATCATGTTGCCAGAGATGAATTGTAAGAGCAGGTAAAAGACAAATTGTAGAAGCATAGTCTTGAGAAGAGGTATGAGGGATATAAATTGGAAGAAGATGGACTTCTCACTTTTAAAGGTAGAATTTATATTCCGAATGTAGCATATTTGATGAGAATTGTTATGGATGAAATCCACCAAGCTCCGTATTCTGGTCACCTAGGATATCAGAAGACAATTGCTACAGCTAGAAGGCAGTACTTTTGGCCAAGTATGAAAAAACACATGGCTGAATACATTTCAAGGTGCATGAAATGTCAACAAGTAAAGGTTGAGCATCAACATCCAGCAGGTTTGTTGCATCCTTTTCCAGTTCCGAAATGGAAATGGGAAGTTATTTCCATGGATTTTATTACAGGATTTCCAATGAATTGGAGACACCATAATTCCATCATGGTTGTAGTAGACAAGTTGACTAAAGGAACACATTTTATACTAGCGAAGTGTACGCACAAGACTGATGACATTCCAAAGATATTCATGTAGGATATTTTCAAATTGCATGGATTTCCAAAGGAAATAGTTTATAACAAAGATGTCAAGTTCACTTCCAATTTCTGGAAGGGGTTGTTTGCAGATTTGGGTACAAAGCTAAACTTCCACACTGCCTACCATCCTCAGAGAGAAAGAGTTAATCAGGTGCTTGAAGATATGCTTCGCATGTATGTGATGGACAAACCAACCAAGTGGGAAGATTACTTATACTTGGTAGAGTTTGCTTACAACAATGGACAACAAGAATCCTTGGGGATGAATCCGTATGAAGCCTTGTACGGAAGAAGGTGTAGGACACCAGTGACTTGGGATAACCTAGTGAATAGAGTTGTGCTTGGACCAGAATTGCTCAAGGAAATGAAGTAAGAGGTTGTAAGGATCAGGAAGAATCTGAAAGCAGCACAGGACAGACAGAAAAGCTATGCAGATAAGCATAGTATGAATAGAGAGTTCAGTGTTGGGGATCATGTTTAGCTCAGAGTGAAGGCAAAGAAAAGTTTGTTGAAGCTTCAAAGTTGTGCCAAGCTGTCACCTAGATACTGTGGGCCATTTGAAGTGCTTGAAAGAATAGGGCTAGTTCCATATAGACTTGCATTTCCTACTAGTACTAGAGCTCATAATGTTTTTCATTTTTCTTTGCTTAAGAAATCTGTACATGATCCTAACCATGTGATAAATTGGGATGTGATCTAGGTGGAACCCGAGGGAGAGTTCCAAATCGAGCCAATGTGCATCCTCGACAAGAAGGTCGCAATCTCCAAAATCGAGCCACAGGGCAGGTAAAGGTGCAATGGGAGCACTACAGACTTGAAGAGGTTACATGGGAGCTGGAGGATGCCATGCGATTGGCACATCCATTTTTGTTCAAGCCTACAAAACACTGAGGTGGTACCAGTGTAGAATTTTGTTCAAATTTTGTAAAGCGCTAAGGACAATGCTATTGAAGGGGGAGGGAAATGTAATTCCCTGGTTTTAACCCCACTTGCAATAAAAATACATGATACACATATTGTAAATAATCTTGGTGCTAAGCTAAAGGCCAAGGCCCCATCATCGATTTGGTTATGTTGTGTTTCTATTTTGGGAATGGTCAGCAATGGTATATCGGGACATATGGCATCATGTAAACATGCATTTTAATTAAATAACCCAACCAGCTATGTTCACGGCAACTAAATTGAGAAGGGGAATGATTCCAAAGGATAAGGAAGGGGAATGTTGAGCATTGAGTCATGGGGGAAATCCATGTGTCACCACCACCCTTAATTATTTCCATTGTTAGTTGGGACAGGGATTGGCTGGTAGGAAAACCACGCCCACACCCACGCCCACTCACTCTCTCTCCACGACATGTCTATTGGTTTGTTCATTACCTCGATCATGGTTGTTTAGTTTCTTCACGCGGAATTAGTTAAAGGTTCCACATTCTGATTGTTGGTAGTTTTCCTTCCCTTTTTTGCACAGATTGTTGGCCTATGGGGATGTTGGTTCTCCTCTAACTCATGAATTCGAGGGCTGGTGGACTGTTTTCTCTCCTCTGATCATGCAGAGAGTGAGTCTCTTTCCACCATTGGTAGAGTTCTTAATGTTCTGTTATTCCCATCGTTAAAATTGTGTCTGTAATTGCATCCATAGTTCTATGGGTTGCGTTTTGTCTCTCAAGCAAATTTTGGAAGTCTGGTATTTCCCATTTTTCTGGTATGTGTAATTTTCTCCAGCGATTGCATGAAGGATCATGTGCTACGGGATTAGTTTTGATCATGTGCTATCATTTGCCACGATTTGTTTGGTTGTGTTTTTCCCTTTTGTGGTGGTATCGCTTGAAGGACTACTGTGAGTTCCTACATTCTGGTCAACTGTGTTTTCCCCCTGTAAAAGCTTGAATAGATGCTTGCATGCAGTGGTTTTGTCCTCGGACTACATTGGAGTGGTGAATGAGGGCCTGAGGTGCTTAATAAACCTGGTGGATTGAGAACCACATAGAAAGAGCTACTGAGTTGGATTTCTTCTCCATAACCCGTGAATAGCACTAGAAGGGAGATCAAGGTCTGAGGGACTGCGTTGCAGAGAAAGGGTTGATTACTTATGTTGGGTGTGTGTGGGTGTTCTATAAGCCAGGTTGGTTCTAGTGTTGGTGTCTGTAGCTCTTCAATGGGCTCACCAACTTAGCATATAGCATTTCCCAGCTCCTGGATCGCCTGATAAACCCAACTTTGTTGGCTTGGCTAATCTGTTGTTCTCCTGATAAACCCAACTGTGTTGGCTTGGATGAACTGTGTACGCTAGTGGTGTTGTTATCCTTAGCTACATGTAAGCCTATTAGTTCCTTATTCCTTGGAAAATCATTCCCAGCTCAGGGGTGGTAGTGTTGCTGAGAGATTAAGGAGCACGTAGGCCTATGGTTGGGTGGAACATTGCAGCGATGTAGCTGGTTGCGGAATAAGTTCTCTATAATATAAGTACTCTTGCCTAAATTGTGTCTACAATTATATATTTACCATTAATGAATGATGATATACATGTTAAATGCTGATCTATATATGCATGAATGTGGATTGATATGTTTTGCTTCCGGTGTGTATATGAATGATTATGCTTCGTAAAAGGTTTTATGTTTTAAGTATCATGCTTCAGCACTATATGTATGTATGTTCATGTTCATGGGGCTAGATGCCTGAATGATTTGATGTATAGTAGCATTCTCTTTTCCATTCAGAGGGTTGGGGATGTTACAGTGTGGTATCAGAGCCATGGTTGCAGCATGGCCCTGAATGGGCGATGATAGATCAGATAGTAGAAGCAGGTTGCCTTTTTCCCAGCAGCAATAAAAAAATTGAGACAGAAAAACCTCAACTTCAAAATTTTTCTAAGTGTTGGAACCATCATCCCATTGAAAAACATAGTGACAAGTTCTTCCGATGCAGTGAAGCACTTAGTGGGAAGGCCACCCGACAGATAGTTGATCCGACAACCGATGTGGCGGAAGACTATGGAGGAAAAATTTCGAAATTTTTTTAGTGTTTGACCATCGGCACATCGGGACACTTATACGGATGGATCGTTGATGCTTATCTGATTGACCACCGCCGTTGCGGATGGCTAAACCACTATGCCTCCAACGGGTAGAGCCTCTCACCGCCGATGGTGCAAAATTTTGAAAATTTTCTAAGTGTTGACTTCGTCGGCCATCGGAGCATGTTAGTAGTATGCATCACCGATGAATAGCAGAAGATATTAGATGATCTGCACCGCCATTGTGAATATCTAGAAGACTATCCTTCTGAAAAATAGAGCCTACAACCATCAACGCCATAAAGAAAGTTTAATTTTTTTTTCTAAGGCCCAAAATCATCGGCCATCGGAAGAAGATAGTGTTTCGTGCTTCCGCCATTACGGAATCCTAGAGCATTAGTCTTCCAATAGGGAGAATCTGCGACTGTCAATGCCGGTCAAAATCATGCTTCAGTTCAGTGATCGAAAAGCATTAGCAAACTGTACCGCCGATCGAAAAAGGATCGAAGATAATGAACCATCGTTCTGGCTGCTGATCGAACTAACCCACTGATGCTTTAGTCTTCCACTCGCTGACGCTGAGGTGTTAGTGGATTATGGAGGTGAAAATTAGTTACTTTATCAGTGAAGGATAGGGGAGATGGAGCCGATAGAGTCGGCGGAAGATAGAGAAATTTTTTGCCAACAGATAACAAACGGATCAGCAGAAAATAAGCGATTGTTGATTCGATGAATGTTCAGAAAGGAAGAGAAAAATTTCAATTTTTTTTCTAAGGCATGGAATCATCGGCCATCGACGATGGTTAGGTTATCACATTGCTGATGATCAGATGATGCAGTTGCCGATAAGCTATGACAGGTAAATTTTGTTGAACGTCCGTCATTGTGGAGATTGAAAAGACTAACCACTCGATGAGGAGTGCATTCGTGCATCGATGCGATAGCTTCTAGGGTTTCGATCACCGATAGAATTATGGCTACGAAATACATGAGGATATTGTTGGTCGTCATTATGGAAAACTTGAAGACTAACCGGCCAATGCATAGGGAACCTGACCGCTGACACAACGGTTAGCCTAGGCTATCGTCGATGAAATTCAAAGCAATAGTCTACTAAGGATCTGATATGGCAAACGAAAATAAAAAACAAGTCACCAACACCAGGAAGCTCAAAATAGTAGACGGTTATGGACCCGATACCGCGGACAAAAATGGATCAACAGGTCACCGATAAGAAATGGGCTAATATAACTGATCGGAGGAATGTTTTGAAGAAGGAATCTGAAATTTGTTAATGATCGGATTGCCGGTCAAAAGCTCAGTCGGTTGCCATGGAAATCATGGTAATATTTCTTTCCGTTGTTGCGACTGCTCAAGCAACTGCGCACTCAATGAACAGTTGATTTTCTTGCCGATACAGATCAGGAGTTTAGTCATTTTGCCACCGAAATGCCGGAGAGGAATAATGGAACAGTCCACCGATGAAATAGGAATTTTGACTACCGCAGTGTCGGCAAAATAGCTGGGATGAGGTTTGATTAGGGCCTAAGGAATTTAGGTTTTTCAAAAGAAATTCTTAGTGATTTTTCATACAGTTTTTTACTATCTTCTAGCAGGTTTTCAACGGATTTCAGTAAATTATCAGCAGTCATAGGGCTGAAAAGAAATAGGGAAAATTCTATGTTTTAGCATAATTGTTGTTTATAAAAATTTCCAGAAGAAAATTTAAGTAGTTTTGATTTATATTAATGCTATCCATCTAACATTTTTCTACTAACACATTTGCAGAACTTTAGATAACTTCCAAGAGCAGTACTCCAGAAAGAACAGTGTGGTAAAGCAAGATTTGGTTCAGTCATGAGAACCCATGATGGGTATGATGCTCAGGATTCTTACGATCGAGCAGAAGATGGCATGGGAGAAAATGTCCGTAATGGAAATGATGACATAGAGTCTAATGGAAGGAGATTCCATGGGACACCATATAAGGTTTTGGCCACCATGAGAAGCTTGGTTAAAGGTCAGGAAGAGAAGCATCAGTTGAATGCTGCCATATTGCAAAGTTTGATATATTTATAGAAAAAGATAAATTTTGGACGAGGTACATCAAGGCCAGAAGGCAGTAAGAGAAGCACTAGGAGAAGGAGAAGGAATTCCAGTGGATCATCTGACTTTGAAGGATCCAATGGAGATACAAGTTCATCTTCTCATAAAAGGAAAAGAAGAAGGAAACATAGGGATCGCTCTTGAGATGAATTTAGGAAAGCTAAACCTCTTACATTTGATGGTGAGATAAAGACTGGACAAGAAGCTAAAGCTTGGATTCTTGGGATAAAGAAGTAATTTCAGGTGTAGGATTATTCAGGAGACATGAAGGCATGAGTTTCCATATTCAATATGAATGGAAGGGAATCCATTAGGTGGGAACACTTCAAGCAAGTAAAGAAGATAAGTGAAAGGAAACTGAAGTAGAAACAGTTTAAGAAGTATTTCAGGTAGAAATACCTTTCTGGTAGGTATTATGATGACAAGATCAAGGAGTTCCATGAGCTGAGATTGGGATAGCAAACCATGGATGAATATGCAAATAAATTCTTGGAATTGTTGAGGTATGTCTGGTACATCAGAGATGAAAAAGTGAAGATCCAGTGGTTTCTAAGTGGATTGCCTGAAGCCTACAAAAATAGAATTTATTTCTATGAGCCGAGAACTCTCGAAGAAGCAATAAGAAAGGCTAAACATTGCTATGAGAAAATCAAAGGTAAAACTGATTACCATAAGGCATGGAAGGATAAGAAGAATGGAAAGTTTGACCAAAGAAAGAAAGGTTTCAAACCTTCTAGATTCAAGAATCAACAGAAGTAGCCATCCCAAGCTGTGAGTAATCTAGTTGGAGTGATAGGTGGAAAGCATAAAGAACCACATCCGAATAAAAGTCCACTCAAATGTTGGAAATGTGAAGGACCTCACTTTCATAGATATTGTCCACTTGAGAATGAAAGTGCAAGACCATCTTATAAGATTTAGGGAGTAGAAACAGTGGGTCAAGTAGCCAAATTAGTCCCTAGAATTTATGTAGCACTGGAGGACTACCAGGAAGATCATCAGTCAACTGTGGTTGAAGTTACAGTTAAGATTGTTGAACAATATGTTACTATTTTGATTGACCCTGGTTCTACTCACGGTTATATCACTCCTAGGGTAGTGGAGAGTTATGATTTTAAGAAGATAAATCATTGAAAATCCTGGTTAGTTCATCTAGCCACTGGGACTGAGTGAAAGGTCAGTGAAGTGGTAGAGAAATATCCATTGGTCGTGAATGGATTGAACACCTATGTATATCTAAATGTTCTACCGCTTGGTTCCTATGATGTTCTCATTGGAATGGATTGGTTAGAAGCTCACCGAGTGAAGCTTGACTGTTATAAAAAGAATTTTGAATGCATGGATGCAGAAGGAAACCCAGTAGTTGTGAAAGGTATTCCAAAAGTAATTTTAGTAAGATAGGTTTCAGCAATGCAGTTGAAGAAGTTCTATAGGAAGGGTTGCAAGTTGAATATAGCTCATATTCCTGGAAGAAACAAGAGATGCAACTCCTAGGTTGGAGGACTATCAAGTGCTATAGGAATTCAAGGATGTTTTTCCTGATGAGATTCCAATGCTTCCTCCAAAGATGGACATTTAGTTCACCATTGAGCTTGTGCTAGGAGCAGCACCACTGTCCAAGACACCCTACAAGATGAGTACACCAAATATGGTAGAGTTGAAGATGCAACTGCAAGAGCTGTTGGAAAAGAAGTATATCCGGCCGAGTGTGTCTCCTTGGGGAGCACTACTTCTGTTTATGAAGAAGAAAGATGGTACACTCAGGTTATGTATTGATTACAGATAGTTGAACAAAGTTACTATGAAGAATAAATACCCTTTGCCTAGGATTGATGACCTCTTTGATCAAATGAGAGGAGCAAAGGTATTTCCCAAGATTGACTTGAGATCTAGTTACCACCAGGAGAGAATCAAGGATGAAGACATTCATAAGACAACCTTCAGGACAAGGTATGGACATTATGAGTTCATAGTGGTACCATTTGGTCTCACAAATGCACCAGCCACATTTATGTGCCTTATGAACAGTATCTTCAGTAAGTATTTCGACAAGTTTGTTCTTATTTTCCTTGATGACATTCTTGTTTATTCTAAGAATGAGGAAGAGCATGAAGATCATTTGAGATTGACATTGCAAGTGCTCAGGGAATATCAGTTGTATGTAAAGTTGAGCAAGTTTGACTTCTACAAGGATAGAATTTAGTATTTGGGTCAAATTATCTCAGAATATGGTAGATCAATAGACCCTTAAAAGATTGAAGCCATTACGAATTGGCCTACTCCAAGAAATGTGACGGATGTCAGATCTTTTATGTGACTTGTAGGATACTACAAGAGATTCATTGAAGGATTTTCCAAGGTTGCACATGCCATTACTTCTTTGAAAAAGAAGGGAATAAAGTTCAAATGGAATTCAAAGTGTGAAGAAAGCTTCCAGCGGTTGAATAATTTTCTCACCAGTGCACCAGTATTGAAAGTTGCAGACCCAGAGAAAGACTTTATGGTGTGTACCGATGCATGCAAACAAGGGCTTGGAGGAGTCCTCATGTAGGACAACCACGTGATATGTTATGAATAAATAAAGTTGAAGGAGCATAAGAATAACTATGCCACTCATGATCTAGAGTTTGCAGCCATAGTAGATGCTCTCAAGATGTGGAGACACTACTTGATGGGTAGAAGATTTGAACTCAGAACATATCACTGTGCCCTGAAGTATGTGTTTGATCAGCCTACTCTGAATGCTAGGCAAGCGAGATGGATGAAATTTCTATGTGAGTTTGATTTTGAAATCAAGCACATAAAAGGAAAAGAGAACAAGGTAGCTGATGCACTCAGCAGGAAGGTACAAGAAATGCATGTGGCATCTCTTAGTATTTTCCAATTGGAATTGAGGCAGCAGATTGTTAATCATGTCACCGAAAATGAATTGTATGAGAAGGTAAAAGACAACTTACAGAAGCAGAGTCTTGAGAAGAGGTATGAGAGAAATAAATTGGAAGAAGATGGACTTCTCACTTTTAAAGGCAGAATTTATATTCCAAATGTAGCAGATTTGAGGAGAATTGTTATGGATGAAATCCATCAAGCTCCGTATTCTGGTCACCTAGGATATTAGAAGACAATTGCTACAGCTAGAAGGAAATACCTTTGGCCAGGTATGAAAAAGTACATGGCTGAATACATTTAAAGTTGCATGAAATGTCAACAGGTAAAGGTTGAGCATCAACATCCAGCAGGTTTGTTGCAGCCTTTGCCAGTTCCGAAATGGAAATGGGAAGTTATTTCCATGGATTTTATTACAGGATTTTTGATGACTTGGAGACAACATGATTCCATCATGGTTGTAGTAGACAAGTTGACTAAAGCAACACATTTTATACTAGTGAAGTCTATGCATAAGACTGATGACACTCCAAATATCTTCATGAAGCAGATTTTCAAATTGCATGGATTACCGAAGGAAATAGTTTCTAAAAAAGATGTCAAGTTCACTTCCAATTTCTGGAAGGGTTTGTTTGTATATTTGGGTACAAAGCTAAACTTCTGCACTTCCTACCATCATCAGACAGAAAGAGTTAATCAAGTGCTTGAATATATGCTTCGCATGTATGTGATGGACAAACCAACCAAGTGGGCAGATTAATTATACTTGGTAGAGTTTGCTTACAACAATGGACAACAGGAATCCTTGGGGATGAGTCCTTATGAAGCCTTGTACGGAAGAAGATGTAGGACACCAGTGACTTGGGATAACCCAGTGAATAGAGTTTTGATTGGACTAGAATTTCTTAAGGAAATGGAGCAAGAGGTTGTAAGGATCAGGCAGAATCTAAAAGCAGCACAAGACAGACAGAAAAGCTATGCAGATAAGCATAGGATGAATAGAGAGTTCAGTGTTGGGGATCATGTTTACCTCAGAGTGAAGGCAAAGAAAAGTTTATTGAAACTTGGAAGTTGTGCCAAGCTGTCACGTAGATACTGTGGGCCATTTGAAGTGCGTGAAAGAATAGGGCTAGTTGCATATAGAATTGCATTGCCTTCTAGTACTAGAGCTCATAATGCTTTTCATGTTTATTTGCTTTAGAAATATGTACATGATCCTAACCATGTGATAAATTGGGATGTGATCCAGGTGGAACCCGAGGGAGAGTTCCAAATTGAGCCAATGTGCATCCTCGATAGGAAGGTCACAATGCTCCAAAGCTGAGCCACAGGGTAGGTAAAGGTGCAATGGGAGCACTACGGACTTGAATAGGTTACATGGGAGCTTGAGGATGCCATGCGATTGGCACATCCATTTTTGTTCAACCGTACGGAACACTTAGGCGGTACCAGTGTAGAATTTTGTTCAAATTTTGTAAAGAAATGAGGACAACGCTATTGAAGGGAGAGGGGAATGTAATACCCTAGTTTTAACCCAGCTTGCATTAAAAATACATGATACACATTTTAAATAATCTTGGTGCAGAGCTAAAGGCCAAGGCCCCACCATCAATTTGGTTATGTTGTGTTTCTGTTTTGGGAATGGTCACCGATGGTATATTGGGACATATGACATATATTTAATTGTGGCATCATATAAACATGCATTTTAAATTAAATAAACCAACCATCTATGTTCATGGAAACTAAATTGAGAAGGGGAATAATTCCAAAGGATAAGGAAGGGGAATGTTGAGCATTGAGTCATGGGGGAAATCCATGTGTCACCACTACCCTTAAGTATTTCCATTGTTAGTTGGGATAGGGATTGGCTGGTAGGAAAACCACGCCCACACCCATGCCCACTCACTCTCTCTCCACGACGCATCTGTTGGTCTGCTCATTAACCCGATCATGGTTGTTCAGTTTCTTCACGCGGACTTAGTTAAAGGTTCCACATTCTGATTGTTGGGAGTTCGCCTTCCATTTTTCGCACAGATTGTTGGCCTATGGGGATGTTGGTTCTCCTTTGACTCATGAACTCGAGCGCTGGTGGATTGTTTTCTCTGCTCTGATCACGTAGAGAGTGTGTCTCTTTCCACCATTGGTAGAGTTATTAATGTTCTATTCTTCCCATTGTTAAAATTGTGTCTGTAATTGCATCCATAGTTCTATGGGTTGCATTTTGTCTCTCAAGCAAACTTTGGAAGTCTGGTATTTCCCATTTTCTAGTATGTGTAATTTTCTCCAGTGATTGCATGAAGGATCATGTGCTGCGGGCTCAGTTTTGATCATGGGATGTCATTTTCCACGATTTGTTTGGCTGTATTTTTCCATTTTGTGGTGGTATCACTTAATTACTACTGTGAGTTCCTACATTCTGGTCAACTATGTCTTCCCCCTGTAAAAGCTTGAATAGCTGCTTGCATGCAGTGGTTTTGTCCTCAGATTGCATTGGAGTGGTGAACGAGGGCCTGAGGTACTTGATAAACCTGGTCGATTGAGAACCATATAGACAGAGCTACTGAGATGGATTTCTTCTCCACAACCCCTGAATAGCATTGGAAGGGAGATCAGGGTCTGAGGGACTGCACTGCAGAGAAAGGGATGATTCCTTGTGTTGGGTGTGTGTGGGTGTTCTATAAGCTAGGTTGGTTCTGGTGTTAGTGTCTGTAGCTCTTTTGGGCTCACTAGCTTAGCGTATAGCCTTTCCCAGCTCCTGAATGCCCTAATAAACCCAACTTTGTTGGCTTGGCTAATCTGTTGTTCGCCTGATAAACCCAACTGCGTTGGCTTGGATGAACTTTGTACCCTAGTGGTGTTGTTATCCTTAGCTACTTGTAAGCCTATTAGTTCCTTATTCCTTGGGGAATCATGCCCATATCGAGGGTGGCAGCATTGCTGAGAGATTAAGGAGCACGTAGGCCTATGGTTGGGTGGAACATTGCAGCGACGTAGCTGGTTGCGGAACAAGTTCTCTATAAGATAAGTACTCTTTACTAACTTGTGTCTACAATTATATATTTACCATTGATGAATGATGATATACACGTTAAATGTTGATATATATATCCATGAATGTGGATTGATATGTTTTGCTTCTATTTTGTATATGAATGATTATGCTTTGTAAAATGTTTTATGTTTTAAGTATCATGTTTCAGCACTATGTGTATGTATGTTCATGTTCATGGGGATAGATTCCTGGATGATTTGTTGTATAGTAGCATCCTCTTAGCTGGTTGGAGGGTCGGGAACGTTACAACCAAGCCCCAGCCCAGGAAGCACCACCTCTCCCCAGAAAATCCTATGAAGTCTGTCGGCCATACGATGAGATCCTGCACTCACACATCAAGGGGAAATTTGTTAACCCAAGAAATACCTCAATGAGCTCTACATGACGTACACCACCTAAATACATGCATGCATGACCCTCAGTTGACCCCCACACCCTTAGAAAGGCTCAAAAATATGAAAAATGGCTCAAAAACCCCTAAAAAGAGCCAAAATAGCTCTCATAGGGGCTAAAACCTCCAAAAGGGGGATAAAAACCCTCAAAGGAGCTTAAAACCCCCAAAGGAGCTAAGAATTGGGAGAAAGGGTCTTAAAGCCTGAAAAAGGGACTAAAGCCCTAACCAGGGGCTTAAAACCCTAAATATTTAGAAAAAAGATATAAATAGAGGGGTGTGGGTCACTCTCAAAACACTCCTTCTCTCCCTATCGTTATGCTACTCGTGCGAGTGCCTTGATGCTCTTTTCCTCTCAAGGCATTCACCCTCCCTCTTCTCCATTGCTTCACAAGCCAAGCTTCCATCCCAAAGAGAGAGAGGTGCTTCCAAATCTAGGGCATGATGGCCCATTTCCACCCGAATAGAAGGTATAATTTTGGTTTTGTGTCATTTTAATTATATTTTTCTAACATATTTTTCTTGCAGGCTTGTTGTCTAATGCTTTTCTACAAGTTTGCATTGATTTCTTATATCCATTCTTGTTTTCTAACCATTTCATGCATGGCTTTGTAGCTTGGTCCTAACACTTTTTTGTAGTTTCTCTTCCAACACCAACAGGAACTCTACACTTCCATCCTATAGATGGAAGGGAGTTGTTCCTTCCTGTAACTAGGGTGAAGCCCTACTACAAGTCCCATTCACCTATGGATGTTATGGTGTACTCCTCTTGTGTTACACCTGCAATTCCTCAGTTAGCGCTTTCACCATCCAGTTGACAAAGTGACTACCCTGGTGACTCATCAAGATCCTAAGACACCTAAACTGTGTCACAATGTTTTCAAAAATGAACCATGTTGCTGTCGTAGTAGTACAATCTACTACTGGCGCAGCTTCCACCCACCTAGTCATATAGTAGGTTGCAGTAATAATATATCACACACCAGTCTACTTCCCTAGTGGATTAATAGGACCCACAAAATCCATAGCCCATTTATCAAATGGTTGCAGAGTCACCTATGGTACTAGTGGCATCTCATCACGTCATGATGTTTTACTCACATGGTGGTAGACATTACAGCTCCTTGTGTAGTTTGTGATATCATTATGCAATGTAGGCCACCATTCCCTGACGTGCAACACCTTCCACACAGTAGCCCATCCTCCATAGTGGAATCCCACAATTCCTGCAAGTGCTTCTTTGAGAATGGGACCCTACTCATGTGGTAAAATACACTGTCACAAGATTTCATCCAGTCCAAGCTTATATAACTGTCCAGTAATTAGTTGAAAATTAGAAGCCTTCACAACTAGCTGCTTCTTTTGGCTAGTTGATATGTCCTCTAGGGTGACACCAGTGGCCAAAACCAGAATAATTGGTGCATAGTGATCATCCACGATGTCCACATGAAAAAATTGGACATCTGGAAAACCATCATCAATATTGGTTGGTTCTTCACCATTCTCAACATGAGACAGATGATCTAGACTAGCATTCAATCATCCTGGATTTAAAAATATTTCAAAATCAAACTCCTAGAAGAGTAATAGCCATCGACAAATAGTCCCCCCCAACACAAGATTATTGACCAGACATTGCAGAGCAAAAAGATTGATGAACATGCTAAAATGTTTTCCCAACAAATAGTGCCTGAAATTTTGCAAAGCATAAACCATTTCCAAGCCTTCCCTTTCTGTTGTTGTATAATTTCGTTCATCAAATGACAACTTCCTACTGGCATATGCTATTGGGTGATCTAGGTCACCCTCTCCTTGTTGTGCAAGAACAACCCCCAGCACAAATGAAGAAGAGTCGATGTGCACATGGAACTCTTTATTCCAATAAGGAAATACTATTATTGGTGTAGAGGCCATCTTGGCCTTTAAGGTGTCAAAAATTCCTTGACATTCCTGAGTCCATTCATAAGTTGTATCATTTTTAGTAGTTTCTCCATGGTGGCAGTAATCGCAGTGTATCCTTTGATAAAATTGCGATAATATCCGGTATATGCCCCAATGTTTCATAAAGCATCTTGACATTCGTTGGTGGTTGTAAACTGAGGATTAGCTCAATCTTCATCGGATCTACCATTAGACCTTCTTTTCATACTATGTGCCTAAGTAACATGCCAAATGGTGCACAAAAAATACACT
This sequence comes from Pseudotsuga menziesii, assembly GCA_001517045.1. Lineage (NCBI taxonomy): Eukaryota > Viridiplantae > Streptophyta > Pinopsida > Pinales > Pinaceae > Pseudotsuga > Pseudotsuga menziesii. Next base: position 52,306 of record LPNX010732221.1, on the reverse strand, counting down.
TTTTTTATATTTTAATGCGATCTGATGCTGTCGACACCTTTCCAGCATCAGTCATATGTTGTCAACATGGTCCCTAATTAGTACATACATAGTCCAATCATCCATATACACCTGCAGTAACTTTTGAATAAAATATTTGAATACAGAAACAACTACGCAAGAAAATATGGCTGGTGCATTCTTCAGCCCAAACGACATGACTGTATATTGAAAAAAACCCCATTCCATGACAAATGTGGTGTTGTGGTGATCCTCCTTTGTAATCCAGATCTGGTGGTATCCTAAAAATCCATCCGTGAAGGAGTGCATCTCGTGGCCGCCTACGCCTTCAAGTACTTCATCTGTAAAAAGGGGCAAGAATGGGTCATGTACGAATGCATAATTTAACTTCCTTAAATCGAAACAAATGTGGATTTCTCTTTTCTTTTTTTCTTGGACCACCATCGAACTTATCCACTCAAATTCCTCTATAGGCTCAATGATCCCAGAATCGAGCATCCGGTCTATCTCAGCCTTCACCCGGTCCTTGTATCATAGGTTCAGTCGATACGGCCTTTGTCGCACAGGTTTGGCATCTGGTTTCAAAAAAATGTTCATTTCACCCAAGTCTTCCAAAATCCCCTTCATCTCTAAAAGCTATGTCAGGAAAAGGTCTTGGAATTCATGTAGTAGGTCCATGATCTTGGCCATGGTCTCCTCATCCCAGTAGTCCCCAACATTGGAAAATTTTGGGTTCTGTTCCGACCCAATATTGACTTTTTGAATCTTCAATGGTTGATTCATTGAATCCTCTGAGATGTCTGGGGTTGCAACACTGTGACTTCCTTCAGACTATGGAATATTAACATTCTGCAAATCATCATCATCTTCAGGTTCCTCGGACAAGTTGTAGTAGGTCATCATGGATTGGATGGAGAAATGCACATGTTGATCAACGGAATAGGTGATAGGGATGACCTTTAGTACGATGTCATGGATGATTTGTAAAGCATTAAATACCTCTGTGTTGGCATCCTAGAAACTAAATTTCTATATGAATAAAACAGACAACTCTTCCCACATGGAGATAGTTTGGTGCAACTCTGCTGCTACATACTAGGATCTCGGCATCTCTTCCAGAGTATGGATGAAAGAATGGACCCATTCATCTCTGAGACGTGATGCCCACAAAGTCTGACATTCAATCAAATGATTGGCAGGGTCAGCTTGTCCATCATATATTCCGACATGGTAGACCTATGAATCATTAAAACGCACCATCATCAGTCTCTGGCACTATTCCTAGTCATGGATCATTGGTTTATATGTCTCCCACCATCGAGCTAGGGTATCCTTCAGTGCAACCTCTAGGGACAATATCCTTTGTGGTTCAAAAAAATTCTCTTTGAATTCTTTAAGGAACTCTGATATTCTTGATAGTCCTTCATAAATGGGAAATGTTATAGTATTAGTGGCTACATGGCGGAGAGATAGTGTAATCAACCCACACTTCCTGAATGATACTTCATGCAACCAATTTTTCATGTTTTCCAAAGCATAGTCAGATTTAGAGGACGTACAACTAGCACTGCACCATCCAAGTTCACCATCGATAGTCAGGTGAATATAATCCTCAGAGATATTATAGGCATGGTCCCAAATCCTACCAGCTTCATCCCTTATAGGTTCAATATACCAATGTCCTTCCTAAGGGTCCATAGGAGCAATGAACCTAACATCCTGGTTTTCAAATGTCATAACTCATTTCTTAAATTTGATAACTGCCATGCTATCATTAGCCCATACAATCCATGGCAGAGTGGGATAGGAGCCACCATCTTCGACTACCTCTATCACATCAAAGTCAGTAGGCATTCTCATACCTTCAATTTCAACAACTAGACTAGAGACACAACTAATTGGTTGCACCATAGCCTAATTTGCTAGTCGCAGCTCTACTGGTGACCATCCCAGAGTTGAATTTCCCATCAGCTGCCAAGTTTGATTGGTCAGGATGTTTAAGTCTAATCCGAGATCCAAAATAACAGAATCAACCTCATAATCTCCAATATGGATATTCATCCTCATCTCCTTGCATCTCTTCCTCTTTTACAAAGACTTTACTATAGATTCTTTCATTTCCTTATCCGGCCAATACAATAATGCCTTAAGATCGACAAGGGCGTCAAAGTCCCTTGCCAGCTATAGACAAATTTCAAAGAATTATTGCAAGGAACCATGCTACCACGATGGTCCTTCTTTGATAGATGGGTCAAAAGCAGATGGCATGTCAATAATTGGTAAATTACCCAAGTTTCTTTTGATTGCATGCTTCACTTCAAATAAAGTGTCTTTCTCCTTCAAAATATCAAAAGATAATTTTTTATTTCCAATGAGATGAACTTGTTGAAGTAGTCCATCATCTCCAAATGTCGCACCAGTGCAAGGGACAATCCCAATGGTGACATCCTTCATTCATGGTTTGGCATGAATTGTTGCAACCATTGGTCCTTGATTCAAGTTTTGGGCTTGAGCCACTAGTGGGTTCTGATTCATCGATTGATTCATCGACAGGTTCTGAGCCTAGGGTGGGTTTTGAATCTGAGTCTGCAATGGGATCTGACCCTACATCATTGGTTGGTTTTGTGCCTAGAACATAGGCTGATTTTGAGTCTGGACGTTCTGCAACTGAGGAATGGTGTCAACTTGCCATTTTGTAATCAACTGAGGACAGTTTTTGACATTATGATCAATGGATGCACAGTATGTACACTAGGAATGAGGGAACTCCCTCTTATAATTCCCAAATACACCATAGGTGTAACACTAGATCAATTCATGACCTCGTCCTCCTCCTCAACCTATGAACCCTCTACGGAATCCTCCTCGGACTCCTCCTTGCTGAAACTACGGTTGGGCCATCTGTTTCTGCAATGGGTTTTGTTTCTGCTAGACATAGTGCATAGCTTGAACATATTGTGGCTGATTATACTATTGTCACGGCGCCTGGTTATACTGTGATTGTAGCACCATCTGTGGCAGAGGTGCAAACTGCGGCTATGCTGTAAACTGTTGTTGTGATTGCACGGAGACAAACTAAAATGAAGGTGGCGGTGTATACATCACTTCTGCTGCTGGTTGCACCACTTGTGGATATGCTTGCACTTCTTGGGGGTCCTCACCTTTCACAAAATATGAATCATACATTCTTTCCTAGAGCAAATCATAAGCTCAATAGTTTTTTTCATCATGTCCTATTGATCGAAAAAATGTGCAATACAGATTTTTCTCCTTTGTAACCATATTCTGCATGTATTCACAGTTCTCATGTCAATTCCCATAGAATTGACATATGCGACACCATGCCAATACCAGCACAGCTCAATGGGTTCGGGGCTCCAGACAATAAATAATTTTAGAATGTAGGACATGTGTCCTTGGTATGGCCATTTGCATGGCACTGGGTGCACCAAAGATCATCACAATATTCCTTGGCCTTTTTTATATCTTGCTGTTGGAGTGTTAGGTTGGCCAACTAAGCTTGAATCTAGTTCATTCCGACTACGCTTTCTCATACTAGTGATGCCTCCAATTTCATCGCAGTCTCCAGAGCCTCACTCTGTGTCATAATGTTTTGTTGCATTAGCGATTGTTGGATATGGGGGACAAGCATGATGATGGACCATTCCTATGCTAAACATCACTCATATGAAAACTTACCCAAGCCATCAATGTCTTAAAAAACTGATTAAAGTCCCAAATCGTTTCATTAGGGAACTGTTTAATCTCTTTCAATTCAGTAATATACTGAGCCTCAAACTTTGGCTTCTTGAATTCTTTGAATAGCCCCATTTGGATCTCATCCAATGTTTTCGCGGTACCTCCCTAAGGAATCCGTGCGAATCTCATGAACCATTCCAACGCATGGCCCCTAAGAGCATTGGCTAGTTGAAGTTTCTTAACATCATCATCAACAGTTTATCGAGTGGTCCATATTGCCTCACATAAGAACCAGTACTGCTCTAGATCATCAGTTCCATTTCCATGGAATATTGGTAACTTCATTTCGTCTCCCTCCATTCTGAGCCTTCTTCCTCCTACTGGTGCTCTATTACTATATTGTTGCTGACATGTTGGGAAACTCAACATAGAATGTGTGTTTCTTCCTTGTGGTGGAGTAGTGCATGGAGGTGCGGACACATTACTGCCGACGTTTGATCATGTCATCCCTTTGGGCTAGGCCTGGTTTTCCTCGTCGTCATAGAAAGGTTGCTTCCTCCCATGTGATTGTTCTTCATGGAATCACACTTTTATTGTAGTAGGACATTTTCCCATCCACTACCTCTTCTCTCGAAACCTTGCTCCTCCCCTTATACAACCACTTGTTTCCTCAACAACCTTCACATTCTCACTAGAAATCATGCCCATCTACCCCTTACATTTTCATGCATCTCCCCCCTTTCATCACAGTTCCTACATCCTCTACACACCAGAGTTCCACTACTCTTGGTCCATGTCTAAGATACCTTTTTTGTAGACCAACTGCTTTATGGACAGTTGCAACGACAGCAAGAATCTTCCTCATGGTCCACTGAAGAACTCCATTTCCAATTCACTAAATGAATTATTGGTGTCGATTGCAAACTTGGTGATGTATCCTTCTAAGATACTACCCAAACACACTTCAACTAACCACAATGCCTTATTGTTGGTTTCTTGTAACTCTTGGATTAGATCCAGGGTCCAAGATGTCGACTCTCCTCTTTGGAAATTTGTCTTCCTCTTAGTGAAATTTTCCAACCATTCATGCAAGAGGACATGAAATTCACAAAAGAACCATTCGTGTGGACCATCATGGATATACGTATCCAACAAGTTGTTAGGATTATTAATCCTCCCTTGTCCAAATTTGGTCATATGTCTAAATCGAGAGTCATGTCTAAATCAGGAGTCCATCTAGTCTATTTATAGTCATTAACACCATTGGGTCCACTTGGCCTAATTGGGGCTCATGTTTCAGTTACTAAAGTGTGGGGAACACTAATTGAGGCTCACTGCAACTGATTACACTTGATTGCATAATTTTGGGAGCCTCCTAGATCAATCCTTACAATTTAGGAAGCCATTGGGATTTTCGAAACCAACCAAGGTCCATTCACCTCAGTTGATGACTAGTCACGCTAAGTTAGGAGTCAGTTACATTTAGTTCTAGTCCTCTACATTCAGTCAGCGCTAGGTTTACTTGACTGCACTCATGTGGGACACATTTCTCACCTACCATAGTCAGTTAACCATAGTCAACACTGAATGTAACACTTGAGTTGTGTTTTAGAGCTCCGATGAACTCCAGTTATGGGTTAGATAAGGTCATTTAACTACTGAGTCCTCCGATAGTGATTTAGAAAAGGTCTTAGTTACCTACATTTAAGTAGAGTCTATCAAATTTGAATTTCCTCATGTGGATTCGAAATTCATCTGGCTATTAAAGCCATTTTACTTCATTGTAATTATCATCTGATTACTTTTTGATTAATGAAAGCATTCACAGCTGCAAGCCATTTTTGCACTATTTCATTCTTCAATTGCTGAGTAAATTATGTGATCTACTTTGTGATTTGTGTGTTTGTCTACATATCTATGTGCTCAAATTTACATGGTATCAGAGCCGCAGTGGACAAGACTCCTCTCCTCCTCAGATCTTCAGCCGGATCATTCTTTTTGGGCAAATTACTCCTTCTAGTACTGCACCTAAAGCGGAGAATTTACCACTTAATATCCCAAGTTACGAAATTGTTGATAAAGCTTTCTTGATCAACTATGCTGGGTGTGAAGGAAATTCCAAAAGTACAGACTGTTGACCTTACTTTGTGTGTTTGATTGTGTGACAGGTTATCAGCTTTTCTTACAGCATTTGCTACAAGAAACCCTTTCTTCTCACAGCATTCGCTACAGCAGCTTAGTTCTTCTTACTACATTCAAAATGGCTCATCCAATAGAGCCTCACACTCCCTTCAACTATCACCAGTGGAAAGGAGACATGATGGTAATGTTTTGCACCAAAGGGCTCTTCACACTCATAGAAGAAACAGAGGAAGAGCCAGATTCACATAAAGACAAAGCTAAGTACATGAACAGTCTTGATGAAGCCCATGGACACTTGCTCTTCTCAGTCTCTAAATATCTTTGGTTCCACATCCTAGAATTGAAGACTCCCAATGAGGTTTGGGACAAGCTTGCCTCCTTATTTTATTAACATGATGAGATGAGGATCCATCAGTTAGAAAATTATTTGATTACTCTCAATCGATCCAATTTCTAATCTCTAAATGAATTCTTCACAAATTTCAAGAAACTGATATATCTGTTGAAGCAATGCAAAGTGGAGAAGGATGAAGATCAGCTCATCCTTTCCATTCTCACAAAGTTCAATGCAGAATACTGAGTCTTTGTATCCACCTTCCAAACAGTAAGGATCACTACTCCAAATTGGAAGATGCCCACTCTTAATGCCTTCATCCAATCTCTTATTTCTGAGAATGATAAATTGATCCAAATGGGGATCATTTGATCTCCCAAATATCTAGCTCTAGTTGCAATAGGAGATAAGGTAGTGAATGACAAAGAGAAGGAAAGAGATGATTCCTCTATGAATAAAGAGCAGTCAAAATAACCTTTAGGTTTGAGGAGAATCAAGAAGAATGGCAAGGGAAAGGTCGTCTGCTCTTACTGTGGAAGGGGCTTTCATTCAAAAAGCTCCTATATGAGAAGAAAACTTGATGAAATGGCTGTTCTTTTGAAAAATCACAACATTTTTGCACTTGCTAGCGCAAGGAATGATGACTCTAAATAAGAAGATGATGAAGAATACCAAAGGAAAGGCCATGCACTGAAGGCTTGTTGTACATTAGCACCTGTCTTCCTCATTGATTCTATAGCTTCCAACCATATGGCCGCATCCAAAGAATCATTCTCCTCTTTTCATTCCTTTGATGGTCCTAGTATTTAGATGGGAAATAACAGTAAAATCAAAACAAAGGGGAAGGGCTCTGTCCAACTTGAACATGGAAGGTTCAAACATTTTCTATTTATTCCCTCCCTAGCTTCAAACCTATTATCTGTCAATCAGATGACCCATATTGGATCTTCAAAGCGAGTGATCTTTGGTCCTGACTCACTAGAGATCATAGATATCTCTACTGGAAGCATGATAGCAAAGGGTACTACAAATCATGCTTCAAAAGCATATGAGTTCTCACATTCCATGCCTCCTTCAGAACTAGTGCACTCTCAGCAGCCACCTACAAGGGAAGGTAAAATCATTGCATCTACTTCTTTTACAGCTTCTACTGGTATTACAGATCCATCTATATTAGTTTATGACCTTGATATTTAGGGTGACTCAGATCTAGATTCAGTCCCTACTTTGAAACTAGAAGCTAGGAAGATGACTGAAAACTCACTAGACACTCAGAAAGGAAAGACCCTTGCGCTATGTCATGCTATCTTACCTCCTTCAAGGAGATTCAATAGACTCCCTATAAGATTCTATATGGAAAGGACCCAATCTTACTACATTCAGAACAATGGATATGATCATACACCTCTTCATTCAGCAAGAGACAAAGGTTACATTCCTCCTTCCTTCCATCATTATTTTTGGAGAAGAAGGAGAAGTCTACATGCCATGCCCCACAATACCTATGCACACCACACCATGCATGTTGCTTCACTACCTCACAGAAAATAAGATTGTAGCAACATATTTTCAATTTTTTCAAACTTGAGACTGGATTCTACCTGCTTAGATAGAGGGGGGGCTTTTTTCCCATGTGGTTTTTGCCCCAGCTCCTTGTATTAAGCAGTTACTTTATTTTACTTGATGTAATGGGTGACCTATGGTCTTATTTACCAGGACCCAAATTTTTTCCAAGTTAGCATTCAGGAGGGGTGTTAGGATTATTAATCCTCCCTTGTCCAAATTTGGTCATATGTCTGAATCAAGAGTCCATCTAGTCTATTTATAGTAACTAACACCATTGGCTGCACTTGGCCTCATTGGGGATCATGTTTCAGTTACTAAAGTGTGGGGAACACTAATTGAGGCTCACTAACACTAATTGCACTTGATTGCATCAGTTTAGGAGACTCCTAAACCAATCCCTACAATTTAGGAAGCCACTGGGAGTGCCAAAACCAACCAAGGTCAGTTCACTTCAGTTGATGACTAGTCAAGCTAAGTTAGGAGTCAGTTACATTTAGTTCTAGTCCTCTACATTTAGTTAGCACTAGTTTTACTTGACTTCACTCATGTGGGGCACATTTATCACCTACCACAGTAAGTTAACCTTAGTCAACATTTAATGTAACACTTGAGTTGTGTTTTAGAGCTCTGATGAACTCTGGTTATGGTTTAGACAAGGTCAGTTAACTACTGAGTCCTCCGATAGTGATTTAGACAAGGTATTAGTTACCTACAGTCAAGTACAGTCTATCAATTTGAATTTCCTCACATGGATTCGAATTTCATGTGGCTACTAAAGCCATTATACTTCATTGTAATTATCACCTGATTACTTTTTTATTAATCAAATCATTCACAGCTGCAAGCCATTTTTGCACTGTTTCATTCTTCAATTGCTAAGTAAATTATGTGATCTAATTTGTGAGATGTGTGTTTGTATACAGATCTATGTGCTCAAATTTACATGGTATCAGAGCCTCGGTGGACAATACTCCTCTCCTCCTTATATCTCCAGCCAGATCATTCTTTTTGGGCAAATTACTCCTTCCAGTACTACACCAGAAGCGGAGAATTTACCACTTAATATCCCAAGTTAGGAAATTGTTGATCAAGCTTTCTTGATCAACTATTCTAGGTGTGAATTAAATTCCAAAAGTGCAGACTGTTGACCTTACCTTATGTGTTTGATTATGTGACAAGTTATCAGCTTTTCTTACAGCATTTGCTACAAGCAGCCTTTTCTTCTCACAACATTCACTATAGAAGCTTAGTTCTTCTTACTACATTCAAAATGGCTCATCCAATAGAGCCTCACACTCCCTTCAACTATCACCAGTGGAAGGCAGACATGGTGGTAATGCTCTGCACCAAATGGCTCTTCAGACTGATAGAAGAAATTGAGGAAGAGCTAGATTCAGATAAAGACAAAGCTAAGTACATGAACAGGCTTGATGAATCCCATGGACACTTTCTTTTCTCAGTCTCTAAATATATTTGGTTCCACATCCTATAATTGAACACTCCCAAGGATGTTTGGGACAAGCTTGCCTCTCTATTTGATAAGAATGATGAGATGAGGATCCATCAGCTAGAAAATGATCTGATTACTCTCAATCCATCCAATTTTGAATCTCTAAATGAATTCTTCATAAAATTCAAGAACCTAATATATATGTTGAAGTAATGCAAAGTGGAGAAGGATGAAGATCAGCTCATCCTTGCCATTCTCACAAAGCTCAATGCAGACTACTCAGTCTTTGTATCCACCTTCCAAACAGTAAGGCTCGCTACTCGAAATTGGAAGATGACCACTCTTAATGCCTTCATCCAATCTCTTCTTTCTGAGAATGATAAATTGATCCAAATGGGGATCATTCGATATCACAAAGATCTAGCTCTAGTTGCAAGAGGAGATAAGGTAGTGAATGACAAAGGGAAGCAAAGAGATGAGTCCCCTATGAAGAAAGAGTAGTCAAAATAACCTTCAGGTTTGAAGAGAAGCAAGAATAATGGAAAAGGCAAGGTCCTATGCTCTTACTGTGGAAGGGGCTTTCATTCAAAAAGCTCTTGTATGAGAAGACAACTTGATGAAATGGATCTTATTTTGAAAAAGCACAACATTTCTATTCCTTATAGTGGAAGGAAGGATGAGTCTGAAGAAGAAGAAGATGAAGAATAGAGAATGAAATGCCATGCACTGAAGGCTTGCTACACATCAACACATATCTTCCTCATTGATTCTGGAGCTTCCAACCATATAGATGCATCCAGAGAATCATTCTCTTCTTTTCAATCCTTTGATGGTCCTAGTATTTAGATGGGCAATAACAGTAAAGTCAAAACAAAGGGGAATGGATCTATCCTACTTGAACATGGAAGGTTCAAAGATGTGCTATTTGTTCCCTCCCTAGTTTCAAACCTATTATCTATCTATCAGATGACCCATAGTGGATCTCCAAAGCAAGTGATCTTTGGTCCTGACTTAGTGGAGATCACAAATATCTCTACTAGAAGAATCATAGAAAAGGGTACTACAAATCATGCTTCAAAAGCATATGAGTTCTCACATTTCATGCCTCATTCAAAACTAGCGCACTCTCAGCAGCCACCTACAAGGAAAGGTAAAATCATTGCATCTACTTCTTTTACAGATTCTACTAGTATTGCAGATCCGTCTATTTCAATTTATGACCTTGAGATTCAGGGTGACTGGGATCTAGATTTAGTCCCTATTTCCAAACTGGAAGCTAGAAAGATGACTCGAAACTCATCTGACACTCATAAAGGAAAGAACCTTGCGCTATGTCATGCTATCTTACCTCCTTCAGGAAGATGCAATAGACTCCCTATAAGATGCTATATGGAAAGGGCTCAGTCTTACTACATTTAGAACAATGGATATGATCATACACCTCTTTATTCAGCAAGAGACAAAGGTTACATTCCTCCTTCCTTCCATCATTATTTTTGGAGAAGAAGGAGAAGTCTACATGCTAGGCCCCATAATACCTATGCACAGTACACCATGCATGTTGCTTCACCACCTGCCAGAGAAGAAGATTGCAGCAACATATTTTCAAGTTTTTTAAACCTGAGATCCAATTCTACCTGCTTAAATAGAGGGAAGGATTTTTTCCCATGTGGTTTTTTCCCCAGCTCCTTGTATTAAGCAGTTACTTTATTTTACTCGATGTAATGGGTGACCTATGGTCTTAGTTACCAGGGCCCATAGTTTGTCCAAGTTGACATTAAGGGGTGGTGTTAGGATTATTAATCCTCCCTTGTCAGAATTTGGTCATATGTCTAAATCAGGAGACCATCTAGTCTATTTATAGTCATTAGCACCATTAGGTCCACTTGGCCTGATTGGGGCACATGTTTCAATTACTAAAGTGTGGGGAACACTAATTCAGGCTAACTACCATTGATTGCACTTGATTGCATTAGTTTAGGATCCTCCTAGACCAATCCCTACAATTTAGGAAGCCACTTGGAGTGCCAAAACCAACCAAGGTCAGTTCACTTCAATTGATGACTAGTCAAGCTAAGTTAGGAGTCAATTACATTTAGTTCTAGTCCTCTACATTCAGTTAGTGCTAGGTTTACTTGACTGCACTCATGTGGGGCACCTTTCTCACCTACCACAGTCAGTTAACCTTAGTCAACACTGATTGTAACACTTCAGTTGTGCTGTAGAGCTCTGATGAACTCCGGTTATGGTGTAGACAAGGTCAGTTAACTACTGAGTCCTTCGATCATGATTTAGACAAGGTCTTAGTTACCTATAGTCAAGTACAGTATGTCAATTCAAATTTTCTCATGTGGATTCGAATTTCATGTGGCTATTAAAGCCATTTTACTTCATTGTAATTATCATCTGATTACTTTATGATTAATGAAAGCATTCACAACTGCAAGCCATTTTTGCACTATTTCATTCTTCAATTGCTGAGTAAATTGTGTGATCTACTTTGTGAGTTGTGTGTTTGTCTACAGATCTATGTGCTTAAATTTACATGGTATTAGAGCCTCAGTGGACAAGACTACTCTCCTCCTCATATCTCCAGCCATATCATTCCTTTTGGGCAAATTACTCCTTCCAGTACTGCATCAGAAGCGGAGAATTTACCACTTAATATCCCAAGTTAGGAAATTGATGATCAAGCTTTCTTGATTAACTATGCTGGGTGTGAATGAAATTCCAAAAGTGCAGACTGTTTACCTTACTTTGTGAGTTTGATTATGTGACAGGTTATCAGCTTTTCTTGTACCATTCGCTACAAGCATCCCTTTCTTCTCACAACATTCACTATAGCAGCTCAGTTCTTCTTACTACATTCAAAATGGCTCATCCAACAGATCCTCACACTCCCTTCAACTATCACAAGTGGAAGGAAGACATGGTGGTAATGATCTGCAACAAAGGGCTCTTCAGACTCAGAAGAAACAGAGGAAGAGCTAGATTCAGATAAAGACAAAGCTAAGTACATGAACAGGCTTGATGAAGCCCATGGAAACTTGCTCTTCTCAGTCTCTAAATATCTTTGGTTCCACATCCTAGCATTGAAGACTCCCAAGGAGGTTTGGGACGATATTGCCTCCCTATTTGATAAGAATGATGATATGAGGATCCATTAGCTAGAAAATGATTTGATTACTCTCAATCCATCCAATTTCGAATCTCTAAATGAATTCTTCACAAAGTTCAAGAACCTGATATATCTATTGAAGCAATACAAAGTGGAGAAGGATGAAGATCAGCTCATCCTGGCCATTCTCACAAATCTCAATCCAGACTACTCAGTCTTTGTATCCACCTTCCAAATAGTAAGGCTCACTACTCCAAATTGGAAGATGCCCACTCTTAATTCCTTCATCCAATCTATTATTTCTAAGAATGATAAATTGATCCAAATGGGGATCATTCACTCTCCCAAAGATCTAGCTCTAGTTTCAAGAGCAGATAAGGTAGCAAATGACAAAGGGAAGCAAATAGATGAGTCCCCTGTGAAGAAAGAGCAGTCAAAATAACCTTCAGGTTCGAAGAGAAGAAAGAAAAATGGCAAAGGAAAGGTCCTGTGCTCTTACTGTGGAAGGGATTTCATTCAAAAAGCTCCTGTATGAGAAGACAACTTGATGAAATGGCTCTTCTTTTGAAAAAGCACAACATTTCTGTACTTGCTAGCACAAGGAAGGATGACTTTGAAGAAGAAAAAGATGAAGAATACCAAAGGAAAGACCATGCATTGAAGGCTTGCTGCACATCAGCACCTATCTTCCTCATTGATTCTGGAGCTTCCAACCATATGGCTACGTCCAGAGAATCATTCTCTTCTTTTAAGTCCTTTGATGGTTGTAGTATTCAGATGAGAAATAACAGTAAATTCAAAACAAAGGGGAAGGGCTCTGTCCAAATTGAACATGGAAGGTTCAAAGATGTGTTATTTGTTCCCTCCATAGCTTCAAACCTATTATCTGTCTATCAGATGACCCATATTGGATCTCCAAAGCGAGTGATATTTGATCCTGACTCAGTGGAGATCACAGATATCTCTACTGGAAGCATCATAGCAAAGGGTACTACAAATCATGCTTCAAAAGCATATGAGTTCTCACATTTCATGCCTCCTTCAAAACTAGTGCACTCTCAGCAGCCACTTGTAAGGGAAGGTAAAATCATTGCATCTACTTCTTTTACAGCTTCTACTAGTATTGCAGATCCATCTATATCAATTTATTACCTTGAGATTCAGGGTGACTCAGATCGAGATTCAGTCCCTACTTTGAAACTGGAAGCTAGGAAGATGACTGGAAACTCACCTAACACTCAGAAAGGAAAGACCCTTGTGCTATGTCATGCTATCATACCTCCTTCAGGGAGGTGCAATAGACTCCCTATAAGATTCTATATGGAAAGGGCTCAATCTTACCACATTAAGAAGAATGGATATGATCATACACCTCTTCATTCAGCAAGAGACAAAGGTTACATTCCTCCTTCCTTCCATCATTATTTTTGGAGAAGAAGGAGAAGTCTACGTGCTAGGCCCCAGAATACCTATGCATAACACACCATGCATGCTGCTTCACTACCTCAGAGAGAAGAAGATTGCAGAAACATATTTTCAAGTTTTTCAAACTTGAGATCGGATTCTACCTGCTTAGATAGAGGGGGGGATTTTTTCGCATGTGGTTTTTTCCCCAGCTCCTTGTATTAAGAAGTTACTTTATTTTACTTGATGTAATGCGTGACCTATGGTCTTAGTTACTAGGGTCCACAGTTTGTCCAAGTTAGCATTAAGGGGGGGTGTTAGGATTATGAATCTTCCCTTGTCCAAATTTGGTCATATGTCTAAATCGGGAGTCATGTCTAAATCGAGAGTCCATCCAGTCTATTTATAGTCATTAACACCATTGGGTCCACTTGGCCTAATTGGGGCACATGTTTCAGTTACTAAGGTGTGGGGAACACTAATTGAGGCTCACTACCACTGATTGCACTTGATTGCATTCTTCTAGACCAATCCATACAATTTAGGAAGCCACTGGGAGTGCCGAAACCAACCAAGGTCACTTCACTTCAGTTGATGACTAGTCAAGCTAAGTTAGGAGTCAGTTACATTCAGTTCTAGTCCTCTAGATTCAGTTAGCGCTAGGTTTACTTGACTGCACTCATGTGGGGCTCATTTCTCACCTACCACAGTCAGTTAACCTTAGTCAACATTGAATGTAACACTTGAGTTGTGTTTTAGAGCTCTGATGAACTCCGTTTATGGTTTAAACAAGGTCAGTTAACTACTAAGTCCTCCGATAGTGATTTAGACAAGGTCTTAGTTACCTACAGTCAAGTAGAGTCTATCAATTTGAATTTCCTCATGTGGATTCGAAATTGATGTGGCTATTAAAGCCATTTTAGTTCATTGTAATTATCATCTGATTTCTTTTTAATTAATGAAAGCATTCACAGCTGCAAGCCATTTTTGCACTGTTTCATTCTTCAATTGCTCAGTAAATTGTGTGATCTACTTTGTGAGTTGTGTGTTTTTCTACAGATCTATGTGCTCAAATTTACACCAGTGGCGTATTGACAACTTCGGATTCTAATTTTTAGCTTCATCAAAATCCCATCAATTTATCTCAAACCACCCCTCGATCTTTGGTCGATTCGGATGCCAAAACATATCCTCCTCTTAATCGCAACTCAGTCTCGACAACAGAACCATTTGTTGGTGAACACCCACCAACAAAGCTTCATCAATAGGGGTTCTCACTCTGTCAATGCTTGAACAATGTAATATCCCTGGGCACCATCCCAAATAGGTTTTACCCTGCCCAGCAACATCCACAAAGCGGACAAAGTCTCACCCGAGATGTTCAAGGGAGAGTTTCCAGAACCAAGTTTCCGACAGTGAGGATGGAGGATATTGGTATCTAACAGGAAAAAAACATGACTACGAGATCCAAAACTATACAGTGGACACTAACTTGTTTTCATGACTACATAGTACATCATATATTTGTCGCCGCAGCAGCATATAAAATATCCAACCTCATAATGGAACCACAATATTACAGAATTAAAATAGATTGCATCAACATCAGTATAATAGGAATAAAGTAAACCACAGCAACATCCTAAAAACTCACAGCATCATACCAGATCTAGATCATTACAACATCATAACAATATAGATCGCAACAGAGAGAATAGTAAAACAAAAGATGAGATTTATGCACCAACTGTCATATATATTAGCTTTGCGCAAAAGATCCAAAACCAGACAATTCTTCTCCAAAACCAGAGGCTGAATATATCAAAAGCGCAACCCAGCTAGGTTGTAGAGACAACAGGAAATTCTCTAAGATCAAATCACACTATACCTCATGCTATACTCCTAGAATTTAGATCTATAAAACTTCATCTCTCCTAAAACTTCTCTATTTAATTGCAAAACTAGATCTATAAATAGGCTTGTGCCATTACATTGAAGGTCCACTTCTAACTAACTTATAATAACTAATGACCTATTGTGACAAAAATTGGTCAAATAATATATAAAATATTCAAAACAGTTATTTTTCCACCCATCGCGCTGATCTGGCCTTGTGCGGTACCGTGTGAGATTGCGCAACTTTCGCGATGCTGCGCAACTCACTTACCAAAACCCCTACCAGTAGTAGTGAAGGACCTTCGAGAAAAATCATAGAATAGCTATGTAGAATAATGAGCTTGAAAAGAATCAATGTTTTGCATAGGCCTTGAAAACTTTTGAGGAAGGATGTAGTTAATTCAACCTCCAATGCAAGCATGAGACCCTGTGGGATATCCTTTATTTTTATTAGGTGTCTCTCAGTCCCTATTTTATTTCAATTCTTTTCAAAGAAGGGGAATGAATTGGATTGGAATTAATTTCCACTTTATTCTTATATAGTGTGGTAGTATAATTTTTAGGATTCCCTAGGTCTAGAATGAATATGAATAAAGTGCTCAATGGGAAAAATTTAGCAGATATTCAGGTTTACATGCACAATTTGCACCTAGCTCCCCTGCTTATGATTGGGAACAATTGCATACTGAATTCATGGCATGAGGAAAATACACACACACACACACACACACACACACACACATATATATAAAGTTGATTTTATCCCTCATGGTCCCTATTATTAACTATATCGTTGTCATTGATGTCAAACGTGTTCACAAATGACAAAGGAAGAACCATTGGATATGGTGGCAGACTGAAGGTTGCAGGTTGCAAGGTGAATGAGAAATGAATAACCCTATAGCTAGTTGAACAGCTAAGGATTGATCATCCAATGTTGTTGTTGAAAGAACTGTCACAGAGGATGTCCATAAAAAAATCATGCATATTTGCAAAGTCATGGTGATATTAAAACTTGATCTTAAATCAATGACTAGGAAGCATCACGCACTACATCTGATGGTGAAGATCAAGTTTACATAAGTTAGGAAAAAATCCAAAGTTCTGCATTAGTTCTAGAATGGATGGTTAGGGAATGATCCACACTAGATATGGCGGTCAATATCAAGTTTACATGGTTAGGAAGTATCCCGTACACGCTCCAATGGTTAGGAAACATCCAACAAAAGATAGGAAAAAAATACAAAGTTGTGTAAAAGATCAAGATTGGTTGGTCAGGGGTAAATCCGTAAGGAAATTAATGGTCCAGGAAAATGCGGAAGAAAATTGTGGAAGTCGAAATTAGGAAACTGTGATTTCACATCCTGCATCTCGCAATCCGTAAGATCAATGATCAAGAAAGACTCCACAAAATATCAACATTGCAGAAGAAAAATTGTGAAAAGGAGCTTGTGGAATGCCAAAATGTTACGTTTCTGCATCCCACAATATGGAAAGATAATATGGCTCAAGTTAGTTCCGCTAAAACAGATCGATGATGCAGAAGGAAAATTGTGAAAAGGAGCCTATGAAAAGAATCTTGTGGAAAGAATTTTGCGGAAGGAAAAAGTGGATAGTCGACATCTCGCAATCTGCATCCCGCAATATGGAGATTGATGGGTAGGAAAACAATTGACGAAGATCAATGGTGAGGAATCGTTGATGAGGAAATATTGGTGTGGAAAGACGATTTTGAGGCCAAGATCGATGGTTAGATCGATGATCCAGATTGAAATAAATATAATATCAATGAATCTGATTGGATCAGGAAGTTGATCCTCCAGAAAGAGGTTTGGCAGTGTAGAAGCACCTGTAAACATTGGACAGATGTGCAGAAATGGTTTCCAAGCTACGAAAATGATTTCAGAGGTACAGGATTAATGGAAGAACATGAAAGGATGTTTTGGAAGGTGTGATCCTTAGATCTAGAAAGGGTGCAATAGTGAAAGGTTTGTTTGTTCATTTTGAGGAGAGGCAACTATTGAAAGAATCTTAAACACTGAGAAGTATTTAAGTAGCGGCCTGAGTAAGAATCAAGATGTCTCTGCAATTCGATTACATGATCCAAATTAGATACCAATGGGTGTTATAGAATTCAGTGGGAGAGAAATCATGAGAAACATACCAGGGTGGTATAGGGCGATGCTGGGGCAGGCCACAGGGCTGCAGGGGGTTGAAGCCTCCTTCCAGTTCTAGCTGGAGAACAGGGTGTCATAGCATCCTTATCTATTGTAGTAGGAAAAAAACCATAAGGGTGTTGTAGCATCCTAGTATGTAGTTGCAGGAGAAATATAGGTTGTGTTTTTCATCCTTTCTATTGCAGCAAATAAACAATTTTGTATTCATCTTATTAATGAGTTTGTGTTGGTGGTTTTCTCTTTTGAGGTTTCCATGATAAAAATATGTCTTAATTATTGATTTTGTGTATTTTAAAGTAAAAATTCACAATACTGATTCACCCCCTCTCTCAGTATTCTAGGATAAACTAACAATTGGTATTAGAACTAGGTTCCTTCACAACAATTTAACCACTAGAAGGAAGAACCCATCCAAAAATCATAATGGATCAACAAGAAGGTTTGGCCACTAACAAACCTCCACTATTTACTGGAGAAAATTATGTTTACTGGAGTGTAAGGATGAGGTGTCATATGATGTCCCTAGGATGGAATATTTGGGCAGATACCCAACAAGATCATAAAATAGGAAACCAATACCCTATAGACACAGTTGAACTAGGTGAATATGAAGGTAATGCCAAAGCCTTAAAGGAAATATTTAGTGGTTTAACAAAATTGGTATTCACTAAAGTGATGCAATGCACATCTTCCAAACAAGCATGGGACGAGTTCAAAATTATCTATTAAGGAGTATATAAGTTCAAAGAATCTAAAATCCAAACATATAAAGGTCAATGTGAAAGTCTTAAAATTAAAGAAGAAGAGAATATTGGTGTATACCTTCTTCCTGTAGAGAAGTTGTTAATGTGACCAGAGCCCTTAGAGGAAAATTAAAAGAAGGAAGTGGTAAGCAAGGTACTAAGAACATTACCAATGAGATATGATCCAAAGGTATCCACCTTAGAAGAACAAGATGATCTTAAAAAGGTAACAGTAGATGAGCTATATGGAATCCTCACTGCTTATGAGATGATAATAGGACAAAATGGATCTTCAAGGAAAGAAGCAACTTTTAAAGCCTCCTTAAAAAATCAATCAGAAAGCCCAAATGATGAGGAATCCTTTTTCATTAATAAACTTGAGAAAGGAACTGGAAAATAGAAAGGGAATTTACCCTGAAAGTGTTTTAATTATGGAAGGATTGGACATTTTTCCTCTAAATGCACCTACACAAAAACAAGATGGGAATGAAGAAAAGGAAAATTCAAAGTTCAAAATTGGTAAATTAGGAAACAAGAAAAAACACCATGGGAAAAAGAAAATTGTTTACACCATGGAAGACAATGAATATTCAGATGGAAGTGAAGTTGAAGAAACTGAAGTTTAATTCATGGAACTAGATAGTCAAGCCTCAAATAGTGACTCAGATATGGAAGGAGAATTAGACCTAAGAGCTGAACTTGTTAGCGCCATTGAAGAACTTGATAAATGTAGGAAAAATAATAGATAGACAAATATTCTCATTAGTCAATTGGAAGCTCAACTCCTAGATGCCAAAAAGGTTGAGGAGGAACTAAACCTACTACTCAAAAGAAGAATACAGGAGTTTGAAAAGCTTGTAGATGAAATCATGCAATTCAAGAGAAGATTGATGAAGGATCTATCAAATCAAAGTTTGAGAATAGCTCAAGGATTCTAGATGACATTTTGAGTAGCCAAATACCATCAGGTGATAGGTCTGGTTTGGGGTTCGTTAAAGAAAAGAAGCCAGAGAGTTTTCCTGTCACAAATCAAGAAGGAAGTAAGAAAAGCTATTCTGAAGTGCTAAAGACTCCAGCTATAAAGGAAAGAAGCAAGAAAGTTGGCTTAATTTATTGTAATAATTTTCATGCTAAAGCCTTAAATTTAGGAACTGAAAGAAAGGTTTCTGAATTCAAGAAGAAGTCATCAAGTAATGAGTCGAAAGGAAATAAGAATATTTTTACATTACTTCAAAAATATGACATAGAATGTTATAAATGTAATAACCATGGACATATGGAAAGAGATTGTAAGCTAAAGACACATACAAGGAATACTGTTGCAATCAAACCTCAGAACACCAAACAAAAGAAGTATTGGAAAGAGAAGGAAGAAATGGAAAGTTCCATGATTACTTTATGTGCAACTGAAAGCCAAAACTTAAGGCCCTTAGATAGTGATTGTTCAAAACATATGACCAGTGACTCAAGCAAATTCAAAACACTAAAGGATAATAAGAGAGAAGTCACTTTTTGAGACAAACTGTTTTAAAAAATAATCGGCAAAGGAATAGTTGTTGTCAACAGCAAGATCAAAGAAGAAAATGTTCTTCTAGTTGAAAACCTCAAGCCAAATCTTCTATGTGTAAGTCAAACATGCAACCAAGGACACATTTGTATCTTTGACTCATAAAAATGTGAAATCAAGAATAAGAAATCAGGAAAGGTCGTTGGTATTGGTATGAGAAATGGAAACAAATTAAACATCTTGGAAAATGAAAAGGAAAGTTACTTAAGTATGGTATATGAAAGTTGGTTATGGCACAAAAGGTTGGGACATTTAAGTTTTGAAAATCTTGCCAAAATAAGCACAAAGGAAGCTGTAAGAGATCTATGAAAAAATGTAGTTTTATTTAAACTCTGTATGTAAACATTGTCAACATGGGAAGCAAACCAAAGTCAATTTTAAAATAAAAGAACATATGACCTCACATCCTCTGTAAATAATACACACAAACATTTGTGGACCAACTAGAATTAAAATCCTACAAAGAGATCACTATTTCATGTTTCTCATTGATGATTACACAAGGATGACATGGGTGGCATTCCTAAAAGAAAAATCAGAATCCTTTGAAAAATTTAAAATCTTCAAGGAAATGGATGAAAATGAGTCTGGTATGAAAATCAAGTGTCTTATATCAGATAATGTGGGAGAATTTACTTCCAATGAGTTCAATGAATTTTGTGAAGTTCATGGAATTAAGAGACAATTTTTGGCTACAAAAACTCCTTAGCGGAATGGGGTTGTTGAAAGGAAAAATAGAACAGTCCAAGAAGCTTCCGGAACAATGCTTAATGAAGAAAAACTTTTAGATCAATTTTGGAGAGAAGATGTATACACACTTAATAGAGGGAAACTCAGAGTAAATAAGGATAAGACCCCCTATGAATTGTGGTATGGAATACCATCCTTAGTCAAATATTTTAAAATATTTGACAGTAACTATTACATCGAAAGAAACGAGGATGACCATGGAAAGTTCAACTCTAGTTTTGATGAAGGAACATTTTTAGGATACTCATCCATAAAAAAGGCATATAGGTGCTACAATAATAGGTTACATAAAATTGTAGAAAGTGATGATGTGAAAGTAGATGATATAAAACTGAGGAAAGAGAAAAATCTTGACAGCATTGAAAATACATGTGATGATAAAATAAAAGACTCGTAAAAGGATGAGAGAATTCATAACGAAGAAGAAGACAAAGAGAAGGAAGATACACAGGAAGATGATGAATACTTACCTAGAATAGACACTAAAATTCCTTCTAGAAGGATACAAAAGGATCATCTAGAGTCACATATTATGGGTGATAAAAATGCTGGGGTCAAAACAAGAAGACAACTACCAGATGTATAACAAGCCCTACACTCAATAGTGGAACCCAAGAACTTTACAGAAGCCAACAAAAGTGATGCATGGTTCAAAGCCATGAATGAAGAACTAGATTAGATTAAGAAAAATGAGACTTGGGAACTTGTCCCAAGACCTGAAGATAAGAATATTGTAGGAAGCAAATGGATTTTCAAAAACAAGTTCAATCAAGATTGACAAGTAATAAGGAACAAAGAAATATTGGTCTGCAAGGAGTATGCCCAAGTAGAAGGTATTGATTTTGGATAAACCTATGCTCCTATAGCTCAACTTGAAGTAATCAGAATGTTTTTAGCATTGTCATTCCATAAAAACTTCAAAGGATATCAAATGAAAGTCAAGTTTACATTCCTAAATGGAAAACTAGAAGAAGAAGTATGTATTGGAAAACCTGAAGGGTTTTTCTTGTCAAAGAACAAATAATATGTGTGTAAAATGAAGAAGGCTCTCTATGGTTTCAAACAAGCTCCAATAACATGGTTTTCAATACTAGACAATTACTTAAAACAACAAGGTTTTAAAAGAGGAGCCACTGAAATTACTCTTTACCTAAAGATAGAAGATAAAAATATGATCATTTTTGTTGTCTATGTGGATGATATCATATTTGGGAGCAATATTCAAATCATAAAGGTAGATTTTTCCTCTAAAATAAAGAAAGAATTCGAAATGTCAATGTTGGGTGAATTGACATTCTTCTTGGGATTACAATTCTACTAAACAGATGAAGGAATTTTCATATCTCAAACTAAGTACATCAAAGATATGTTGAAAAAGTTTAAAATGGAAGATTCCAAACCTGTTAGTACTCCTATGGTCACTAGTTCCAAGTTAAGTAAGGATGATGAATCTCTAGAAGTAGATCATACCATGTTTATATCCATGATTGGCAGTCTGCTATATGTGACAGCCACAAGACCAGATGTGATGCAAGATTTTGGATTAGTAGCTAGATTCCAGACAACTCCTAAAGAAACACATGTAACAACAATAAAAAGGATTTTCAAATATCTAAAAGGTATTATGGACTATGGTTTATGGTATCCGAAAGGACAATAATTTACCTTGGAGGCGTTTACTGATGCAGATTGGGAAGGAAGTGTTGAGGATTGAAAGAATACTAGTGGAGCAACATTTTTCCTACAAAATTGTTTAGTATCATGGTCAAGTAAAAAACAATCCTTCGTTTCACTCTCTACAGCAGAAGCAGAATATATTGCTACCGCCTCATGTTGCACTCAGGTTATTTCGATGACACAAACCCTAGAAGATCTACTTGTAAAATATGAACATCCAATAGTGATCAAATGTGATAACACTAATGCTATAAATATGTCTAAAAATCCTATCATGCATTCTAAGACAAAACATATAACAATCAAGTATCACTATATAAGAGAACATATATCTCAAAAGATGTCAAATTAGAATACATTGATACAAGAACAGATTGATGGTGTTTTCACCAAACCACTACTTAAGGAATCCTTTGAGCATCTTAGAAAGAAAATAGGAGTAATTCCATTACAAAAGTGCTAAGAGGAGAAAGCTCAATCTTAGGGGGAGAATTGCTGATAGGGGGAGCTCTAAGACATAAAGGTTCCTTTGTCATTTTTTGTCAAAAGGGGAGAATGTGTAGAGGTTTCCATCAATGTCAAAGGGGGAGATGGTTGACTGTAGAGTTTTCATTGATGTCAAAGGTGTTCAAAAATGAAAAAGGAAGAACCATTGGATATTGTGGCAAACTAAAGGTTGTAGGAATCCAGAATAACAAAGGAATAACCCTATTACAAGTTGTAGGTTGCAAGGCGAATGACAAACAAATATCCCTATAGCAAGTTGAACGACTAAAGATCGATCATCCAACGTTGTTGCTGAAAGAACTATCGCAGAGGATGTCCGCAAAGAAATCGTGCAGATCCTCAAAGTCACATTGAGATTCAAACTCGATCTAAAATCAACGATTAGGAAGCATCCTACACTAGATCTTACGGTGAAGATCAAGTTTACATAAGTTAGGTGGAAAATCGAAAGTTACGCATTAGTTCAAGAATGGATGGTCAGGGAGTGATACACACTAGACTTGATGCTGAAGATAAATTTTACATGGTTAGGAAGCATCTCAGACAATATTTGATGATTAGGAAGCATCCCACAAAATATAGGAGAAAAATCCAAAGTTCCAGAAAAGATCAAGATCAGACGGTCAGGGGTAAATCCTCAAGGAAATCAATGGTCTAGGAAAATGTGGAAGAAAATTGTGGAAGTCCAAAATAGGAAAGTGTGATTCTACATCCCACATCTTGCAATCTGTAAGATCAATGGTCAGGAAATACTCTGCAAAATATCAATGATGCGAAAGAAAAATTGCAGAAAGGAGCTTGCGGAAAGCTGAAATGTTACGTTTCTGCATCCTGCATCCCACATCCTGCATCCCACAATCTGGAAAGATCAGACAGTTGAAGTTAGTTCCTCTAAAACAATCCGACAGTGAGGAAGAAAAATTGTAGAAAGGAGGCTACAGAAATAAGCTTGTGAAAATTCAAAAGAAGACAATCAACATCCCACATCCAGCATCTCGCAATCTGGAGATTGACGGTCAGGAAAACAACCGATGAAGATCAATGGTGGGGAATCATTGATGAGGAAATATTGGTGCAGAAAGACAATTTTGAGGCTGAAATCAATGGTTAGATCGACAGTCTATATTGAATTAGAGATAATATCAATGAATCTGATTGGATCAGGAAGTTGATCATGCAGAAAGATTTTTTGCAGTGCGAAAGCACCTGCAAACATTGGACAGAGGTGGGGAAATGGTTTCCAAGATGTGGAAATGATTTCTGAGGTGCATGACCAATGAATGAATGTGAAATTCCATTCTGGAAGGTGTGATCCTCAGATATGAAAGGGTGCAACAGTGAAAGGTGAGTTTGTTCCGTTTGAAGAGACACAAATGTTGAAAGAACCTTAAACACTAAGAAGTATTTAAGCAATAGCCTGAGTAAGAAGGAGGATGTCTCTGTAGTTCGATTGCATGATCAAAATTAGAGATCAGTGGGTGTTACAGAATTCAGTGGGAAAGAAATCATGAGAAACATATCAAGGTGGAAGGGTGGTGCTAGGGAAAGCCATAGGTATACAGGGGGTTGAAGCCTCCTTCCATTCATAATTTGAGAACAAGGTGTCGTAGCATCCTTATCTATTGTAGCAGGAAGAAAACCATAAGGGTGTTGTATCATTCTAGTCTGTAGTTGTAGGAAAAATATAGGGTGTGTTTTGCATCATTTCTGTTGCAGTAGATAAACAATTTTGTAAATTCATCTTATTAATGATTTTATGTTGGTGGTTTTCTCGTTTGAGGTTTCCACGATAAAACTGTGTCTTTATTGTTTATTTTGTGTATTTTAAAGTAAAAACTGACAATACTGATTCAACCCCTCCCCCTCTCAGTATTATGGGATAAACGAACACCTACATAAGGCCTCAAACCACCATAGTTCCTTTTTAGAGATAATACTTCAATTGTCATAGAGATATAAATATACTTTTTATGAGCCATGCATGGGGATTGATCTAGGAGGATTTGTGATCTTGCAAAAATTAATAGTCTCAAATGCTGAAAAAGATGGAACCATTGTATAGGTCATGACAACATATTTCCAACAATGCTTGAATCACCCAAAAATGACGTTGTATGAGGAATACATCACACTCTAAAATTTTAGTAAAATAAGTAAATGGTAAAAACATGGGTGCAAGTTGGTAATCCCATAGGCTTCCATGTGTCTTGTCTATACAATTGTCTTTCCATAGGATGACACTAGTGTACTGATGTGCAAGGACAATAAACTACAAAGTGTCACCCAATTTTAGTTGAATTAGGGTATATTTAGATGAATAAATAATTTCCATGTGTCATATGTATGGATGACATGGAATCTATATAGTGACATATAAAGTACAATTGATAGTTGTTGGCACAAACCCTACCAAAAAAACCTTAGTCGATGGGGGTTCCCACTCTTTCTACGCTCAACTCACCATGATCTCCTTGAGCAGCAACTCAGACATGTTTTACCCTTTCCAAAAACACCTGCGAAGTGGATGAAGTCTCACTTGAGCTGTTAGAGGGAGGGTTGATAGAACCAATTTTCCATAGAATAGAAGAGGACTATGGAAATTGACAATTCATCAACCTGTCTATCAGACCTAACCAATCACTTACTCAAAAATATAACCATTCATCATTTCTTTTCTCAGATTGCATCATTCATTCATCACAAAAATAACTATTCTAATGCGCAAACAGATATAGACAGATAACATCATTCAGAAGAAGTAAACATTGCATCATAGATCCATGTTGCACACATTCACCATTTGATTGCAAAAATAGAAAGACAAAAAGAGACAAAAAGATAAGAGTACAATAGTTCATATCAACATCTCTCTTATCGTATTAGCTTCTGCACAATCAACCACAGATTCAAAACAAACAACAATTCAATTGAGCCTTGAACTCTCAATTCTCATTCCACAATATGATCCTGATTCTCTTCTTATGACATGAAAATTACATTTATAGTTCTTCTTCTATTTATAGGATTGTGCCTTTACATTCATGGTCCAATTCTAACTAACTCCTAGCTGATTCTACAAACTAATGACCAATATCCACAAAATATTGTCAAAAAGTACAAAAGTGACATAAAATTTTCAAAAGTAGTCTATCTTCTGCCTTACACACTATCTTCATATTGTGCGGTTTATTTTGAGCTTACACAGCATCCGCAATGCCTTGCATTTAACTGATCCTCAACCCATTCCCAAAATTCCCCCAACACAATCTTGTGGCTCTCCCTCGAGCCACGTCAGTTATACATGGTGTACTGGTTGATTTTTAGATGAAGTCTTCGTACTGCTGAGAAGTTTCTGTTACCTGCATTTTGATTTTCTGAAGTCAGTGTCTCCTCTTCTTCATGTGACCACAAGTAATGGTTGCTGATATCCTTCTAACGATCAGCCAAATATTGGTTGGAGACCCATTGCATGTATACTAAGGTCTGGGTGGTCAACTTGTCGATGCCCATTGCAACGCTCTGTAGCTACTACAATGAGTATTTCATGTCCTCTCATCCAGTGTCAATTGCAGTAGGGGGAATTTGAACATTTCAAACTCGTGGCTTAGTGGTAATTGACACATAGTCCGACACAGTAACACTCTTTGGTTCTCTTCTTGAAACAACATCATAAAGAGAATATATCTTGGATCTTACCTCAGCAAAGCCTTCCTCGTAGGACTTCCTCATATTTTTTGCTATGGTATTTGATGCGTCGGTGACAGCCTTAATAAGTTGTTGTAGTTGCACCTCCAATGTTGATCTGGTGATGCTGGTCGTGTCCTGCTCCATCCACTGCTTCACCCTTATTTATGCAATAATGCATGTTTCTTCCAGATCAGTAGTGGTCGACGTTGACGAGTCTCCATTTGAGTCATGATGACTCTTCTCTTTGTACAATAGATCCTCAGTAGCATCTACCGGTGGTGCTATTGATATTTCTTCTTTGCCTACCAGTTCACGTCATTCTATGGGCCAATGTTGGACTATCGATTCCAATTCTGCATCTATAAGCTTGTAGGGAATCGGTAGCCATTGTTTTTCAGGGTCGTTGCCGTGCTTGGATATAAATAGTGTGCATCCCAATGGTGAATTGCATAATACTCTGGTACTTAACTGTAGCTTCTTTTGATAGATGGATAATTTTTTCAATGTTAGGATTATTAATCCTCCCTTGTCCAATTTGGTCATATTTCTAAATCAAGAGTCATGTATAAATCGGGAGCCCTTCCAGTCTATTTTTAGCCACTAGGACCATTGGGTCCACTTGGCCTAATTGTGGCACATGTTCCAGTTGCTAAAGTGTGGGGAAAACTAATTGATGCCTACTGCAACTGATTGCACTTGCATGCATCAGCTTAGGATCCTCCTATATCAATCCCTACAAATTAGGAGCCACTGGGAGTGCCGATACCAACTGAGGTCAATCGAGTTGTGTTGGTGACTAGTCCAGCTAAGTTAGGAGTCAGCTACATTCAGTTGTAGTCCTCTGCATTCAGTTAGTGCTAAGTTTTCATGGTTGCATGAAGGAGAGGTAGATTTCTCACCTACCATAGTCAGTTAGGATTATTTAACAATGAATTAGACACTTGAGTTGTGATTTAGAACTTTGCTGAGCTCCGATTATGATTAGACAAGGTAAGTTAACCATTCAGTCCTCCGATAATGATTTAAACAAGGTTCGGTTAACCATTCAATCACGTAGAGTCAAACGAATTTGAATTTCCTCACATAGGATTCAAATTGCTTAAGGCTATTTAGCCATTGTACTTCATTGTAATTATTATCTAATTACTTTTTGATTAATGAAATCATTCATAGCTGCAAGCCATTTTTGTACTGTTTCATTCTTCAATTACTGAGTAAATTGTGTGATCTATATTGTGAGTTGTGTGTTTGCCGACATATCTATCTGCTCAATTTAATATGGTATCAGATCCTCAATGGATAAGGCATTCTCCTCCTCAGATCTTCAGTTGGATCATTTTTTTGGAACAAATTTGCTCCTTCCAGTACTGCACTAGAAGCGGAGAATTTACCACTTAATATCTGAAGTAAAGGAATTGTTGATCAAGCTCGCTTGCTCAAGTATGCTAGGTGTGATGAAAATTCCAAAAGTGCAGACTGTCGATCTTATTTTGTCTCTTTGATTGTGTGATTTATAGTTTATCAACTCTTTTCACTGCATTCACTACAAGAAGCTCTTTCTCCTCACTGCATTCACTACAATGGCTCTGTCTTCTCCACTGTATTCAAAATGGCCCATACAATGGAGCAGCTCATTTGGAAGGATGACATGGAGTCAGTGATTCATGCCAAGAACCTCTACAGACTCACAATGGAGTTAGAGGTAGAGTCGGTTCTTAATTATGACAAATAAAAGTAATGGAATAGGCTTGATGAATCCTTTGGATTCCTGTGCCTCTCAATCTCTTGAGATCTTCTCTTCCACATCAAAGGATTGAAGAATCCTAAGGATATTTGGGATAAGATTGCTTCCTTATTTGATAAGCATGATGAACTGAGGGTACATCATCTAGAGAATGAGCTGATCTCTCTTCATCCATCCATATTCAAAACACTGAATGCATGCTTCACAAAAATCAATAACCTTATATTCCAGTTGAAGTTATGCAAGGTTGAGAAGGAGGATGATCAAACCATCCTTTCCATTCTTTCAAAAATTAGTGTAGACTACTTAGTATTTGTATTAAATTTTCAAACGGTGAGGGTCACTACTCCAAATTGGAAGATGCCCACTCTTGATGCTTTCATTAAATATCTCACTCATGAGCATGACAAGTTGATCCAAACGGGGATCATTTGATCTTCCAGATATCAAGCACTGGCTGCACGAGGAAGAAAAAAGGGAAGAAAAAGTATGATTATCCTATGAATAAAGAGCATTCAAATGACCCTTCAGGTTTGAAGAGAAGAAAGAAGAAAGTCAAAGGAAAAACCCTTGTTTCCTACTGTGGAAGGGGCTTTTATCCAGAAATATTTTGTATGAGAAGACAAATTGATGAAATGACTCTCCTTCTGAAGAAACATAACATTGTGGCACCTACTAGCACAGGGAAGGATGACAAGACAAAAGACACTGAAAAATGCTTTGAAACATGTCATTCATTGAAGGCTAGTTGCTCAATAACACATGCCTTCCTCATTGATTCTAGAGCTTCCAATCATATGGTTTCATCCAGAGAATCATTCTCTTCTTTACAGTCTTTTGATCATCCTAGTATTCAGTTGGGAAATAACAATATATTTCAAACCAAAGGGAATGGCTCTATCAATCTTGAACATGGAAGGTTCAAATATGTGATTTATGTTCCCTCCCTAAATTCAAACCTGTATCTATATACCAGATGACTCATACTGGCTCTCCAAAGTGAGTGATATTTGGTCCTGACTCAGTGGAGATCACATATATCTCTATTGGGAACATCATAGTGAAGGGTGTTGCAAATCATGCCTCCAAGGCATACTATTTCTCACACTTCATGCCATTTTTTTAGAACCAGTGCACTCTTAGTAGCCACTTGCAAGGGAAGGTGTTGCAAATCATTTCATCTACTTATCTTCCAGCTTCCACTAGTATTTCAGATCCAGCTATATCAGTTTATGAGATTGAGATTCAGGGTGATCTAGATCTAGATCAAGTCCCTACTTCCAAAATGGAAGCGAGGAAGATGACTAGAAAACCACCTGACACTCATAAGGGAAAGACCCTTGCGCTATGTCATGCAATCTTACCTCCTTCATAGAGATGCAATAGACTCACTATAAGATTCTACACGGAAATGGATTAGTCTCACTACATTCAGAATAATAGAGCTGATCATACACCTCTTTATCTAGCAAGAGACAAAGGTTATATTCCTCCTTCCTTCCATCATCATTTTGGGATAAGATGGAGAAGTATACATTCTAGGCCTCCTGATACCTACGCACAAAACATCATGCATGCTTCTTCACTACATCATAAAGATTGCAGAAACACATTTTCAAGTTTTTCAAACTTGAATCCTGATTCTATTTGCTTAGTTAGAGGGGGGGATTTTTCCCATGTGGTTTTTTCCCCAGCTCCTTGTATTGAGCAGTTACTTTACTTTACTTGATGTAATTGGAGACCTATGGTCTTATTTATCAGAGCCCATATATTTTCCAAGTTAGCATTCAGGGGGGTTGTTAGGATTATTAATCCTTCCTTGTCCAATTTGGTCATATGTCTAAATAAGGAGTCATGTCTAAATCGGGAGTCCTTCTATTCTATTTTTAGCCACTAGCATCATTGGGTCCACTTGGCCTAATTGGGGAAAATTTTCTAGTTCCTAAAGTGCGGGGAACACTAATTGAGGCCTATTGCAACTAATTGCACGTGCATGCATCAGTTTGGGATCCTCCTAGATCAATCCCTACAAATTAGGAGCCACTAGGAGTGCCAATACCAACCAAGGTCAGTTGAGTTGAGTTGGTGACTAGTTAAGCTAAGTTAGGAGTCAGTTACATTCAGTTAGAGCTAGGTTTGCATGGCTACATGCAGGAGAGGTGCATTTCTCACATACCATAGTTAGTTAGTCTTAGTTAACACTGAATTAGACACTTGATTTATGATTTAGAACTTTGATGAAATTCCATTATGATTTAGACAAGGTTAGTTCACCATTCAATCCTCTGATAATGATTTAGATAAGGTTTAGTTAACTGTTCAATAAAATAGAGTCAAACCAATTCTAATTTCATCACATAGGATTCGAATTGCGTGAGGCTATTTAGCCATTGTACTTCATTGTGATTATTATCTAATTAATTTTTTATTAATGAAAGAATTCACAGATGCAAGCCATTTTTTCACTGTTTCATTCCTCAATTGCTGAGTAAATTGTGTGATCTATCTTGTGATTTGGGTGTTTGTCCACAAATCTATGTGCTCAATTTAATATGCAACTGATGCCTGTAGTGCTTCCTAGTAGACCCAAAAGTGGATCACGCAATCCTCTTGCCTAGTGGGTTCCTCGACCCACCACATATTTTGATAGTGCATTCCTTTACATACCTTCACCACTTAAACCTCCATCCCCTGGTAATCCACTGGATCCATCCAATACACTAGTGCAATTAGGATAAATAGCCAACTATATGTGAAAGGCCTCTCTCTGGAGTGGGCTACTACCGTGTCTTCTATTAATTGGTTCAGCAAGAAAAGGGACCATTCATTTGTACCCCTTCTGTGTTTTTTTATGCACACACAATCACCCCTGAAGTGCACTGGATGGGGCGGTTCTTGCAGACAATATTGCTTGCTAATATCTTGGCATTGATACGTATCCCACAGTCATTGATTCTATCAATGCGATACTCTCTACCATCGCACTACAATTCATATTTTAGCTTCAACCATGCAGCCAACCATTTATCATTATCCTTTCATTTGAAGTATTGATATGGCTTTGGCCCATCCTTTGGAAACCCTGTGATCTATGAAATCAAATCCACCTTGATTATGATGGGCGTGTCCAACCAAAACCTCCCTCCATGAAATAAATCCAATATTTTCTTGACATGGTAGTTTGCTTCATTCAGCTGCCCAAAATGTGGCATGTTGATAGGCCCTATAAACCTTGCTTTATCCAACCCATGTGCCCATGGATGCGGGATACGTATTATGGGTCCTCATGTGATTGAGGGTAATGACTCATAAGGCTCATTTGCTACATCCTGTAACACCAATAGGTCATGATCGTCATACTTCATCTTCATCAGTGCTGGTACAATGTCTATATTACACACCATCCCCCTAAGTAGCAACAGAATCTGGGCTGATACTTTTGGTTTTGGGTTAGATGCTAGGGCTACACATGAGGTCGAGTGGGAGATATGTAACCTAAAATGTCATGAATGTCAATTCCCACCTGTGTGGTGGACTCTACATCCTAGGATTTTTATGGCCCTATCTACGTAGTTCCCTCTCCTTGCGCATTGATCGAGGTTCTTGTCTGTAGCTTCTGTGGTGTCAGAGGGTTCGGTTTCTGGCCCTTCCAGTTCTTCCTTGTGACTGACGATGATCCAAATGACATACTAGAAACTTCCTCAACAATGGTCGCTGGTATGATTGGAAAGTCCCTCTCACTCAAAATTTCAACCATGTCTAGGGTGCCCTGCATGCTGAAACAATACCCAACAAGTTTTTGATCGTCACACACCCTCTTCCTTACTTTGCAACTAAAAAAATTCACTCGGTCACTTTGGATTTCAAGTGAGTTCAACAGTGTTTGGAACTTGACTTAACTGAATGGTGCTTTCAACCCATGTCGAGCATCGTATTATAGTAGCAGGTCGATCCATCCTCATTATTACAAAATCAAACGTGACCATCATGACCAAATCATGCATTAAATACTTGAATCCGTCATCGATCCTATCAACCCAATGGTCAGATATTCCATCAATACTCGTCTCTTCAAACAGCATCACCAATTAACCATTTTAAGTATTCTTCATTTATTGTTGATTTGACTACATCGCGACCCTATTGTTGTTGTGAAAGAGCTTCCTAACTACACTACTAACCCTCCTTACTTTTGCATCCACTTCCTCCTGATGCGCCATNTATATATATATATATATATATATATATATATATATTAAAGTCTATAGTGCCTTAAGGATTGCACGGTTCTGGCCCTGTCCTATAGGGCTTCAGTTGGCTACCATTCACCAGTTTTGGCAGCATCACTCCATCTAATTGTTGCAGTTGAACTGCCCCCCCAAAAGTAACGGAATTAACAAGATATGGGCCTTTCCATAGCATCTGTAACTTACCTAGATGCTTCATGATTTTTCTGTCATATATTAGCATGAAATATCCTTGTTAAAATTATTTGTTCTTTTTGTGGAAATCATGCCAAGCATTCTTTCGATCCTTCTCGACGTGCTCATGGAATCCTACTATAAAATGGTCTTCTTCGAGCTGTGTCAACTATGCCACATGCTCCTCTAGTGTTGCTACATAATCCATGCCTGTCGCAGCAGCAATGCATATACTGGTCACAATGTACTCCATAGGTATGAGTGCCTCTTGGCCATATACTAATTTGAATGGTGTCTATACCGCCAATCTCTTGCAAGTGGTGTATTCCCATAGTACTATAGGAATCTTCAAATCCTAGTCATCGCGGTTAGCATTACATACCTTTGTAAGTGCATGCTCCAATATCTTGTTGAAAGCTTCAACTGTTCCATTTTCCTATGGATGATATGGTGTACTTTTCTTACGTTGTATTTTCAATTCTTCTATTAGCATGCTTACTTTGTGGTTGATGAAATGGATTCCTTGGTCATTCATTAATATTCTAGGTCATCCAAACCATGTCATGATGTTTTCAAACAAAATATCGATGCTGTTGCAGTGGTGCAATCACCAGCAGGTGCGGCCTCCACCCACCTCGTCAAGTAGTCTATTGCTATAATTATGTACTATGTACCATTTCTCTTCCTAGGTGGGTTGATTGGACCCACAAAATACAAAACCCATTTATCAAAAGTATGCAAGGTTACTTGTGATGCTAGTGGCATCTCATCCCACCACAGTGGTTTTCCAATGTGTTGACAAACATCGCAGCTCTACACATAATCTATCGCATAAGTGTGTAAGGTGGGCCACCAGAACTGTACGTGAAGCACCTTTATCGCAGTAGATCTCCCTCCATGGTTTCCATAAGTGAATCCTACATGTGCTTCTTCTAAAATATGTCCTTGTTCATGTGGTAGGACACACGACCACAAAATATTATCTCATCCAAATTTGTATAACTACCCAGCAATCAACTGAAAATCAGAAGCCTTGACTACCAACTGCTTCTTTTGGTTTGTTGAAAAATATTTTGGCGTGACTCTTGTCACCAAGAATTGGATTATTTGGTCATAATAATCATCCTCTATGTTGGATCTTAACAGTTGCGCATATGGCAGTCCCTCGTCGATGTTTGTGGGTTCTTCACCTATCTCAATCTGAGACAGATGGTTAGGGCCATCATTCAAGTGACCCAGCTTCATAATTATCTCAAAATCAAACTCCTGAAAGAGAAGTAGCCAGCGAAATATATTCCCCCCAACATAGTATTATTGACCAGATACTTAAAAGAATAATGGTGAGTAAACATATTAAAATCCCTACCTAAGATGTAATGCTTGAATTTTTCTAGTGCATATACCATCGCCAGACCTTCTCTCTCTGTGGTCGTATAGTTCTTCTTAGGAAATGATAACTTCCAATTAGCGAAAGTGATTAGGTGATCAATATATCCTTCTCCTATTTGCATGAGCACTACTCGTAGTGCGACAGATGATGCATCGACATGGACATGGAATTCTTTGTTCCAGTCTATGAACATAAGTATTGGCTCCGAATCCATCTTTCCCTTCAGTGTGTCGAAGTGTCATTGACATTTTGGACTCTAGATAAATGCAACATCTTTCCTCAATAATTTCTCAATAGGGGCAATAATCATAGCATATCCTCTGACGAGTTTGTGATAATACCTAGTGTTCCCTAGTGTCTCCCTAAGCCTCTTCACATTTGCTGGTGGTGGTAAGCTTAGAATAAGCACTATCTTTGTAGGGTCAACCAACAATCCTTTATTGCAAACAATGTGGCCCAACATTATCCCAAAAGGTGCATAAAAAAATACACTTCTTGGAGTTTAGCACGATCTGATGCTATCGACATCTCTCCATCATCAGTCGTAGGTTTGCTAGATGAGCCTTAATGAGACCATATACTATCCAATCATCCGTATAATCTTATAGGAACTTCTGAATGAGATATTTGAATGCAGCAGCAACAACAACTCAAGAAAATATTGTAGGTGCTTTATTTAACCCAAAAGGAATTACTGTATATTGGAAACAACCCCATTCAGTGACAAATGTTGTCTTATGTTGACCTTCTTTTGTGATTCTTATCTGGTGGTAGCCAGAAAATCCATCCATAAAAGAGTACATTTCCTGACCGCCTACCCCTTCGAGTACCTCATTTTTGAATGGTGTGGGAAACATGTCATGCATATAGGAATCATTTGATTTTCTGAGGTTGACATAGATTTGAAATTCACTGGTTTTCTTTTCTTGTACCACTAGAGGAATGATCCATTCTGATTCTTCTACTGGTTTGATTATTCCAGCATCCAACATCCTATCTAATTCAGCTTTAACCTTCTCCTTGTAGCATGGATTCAAATAGTATGGCCTCTGTATTTCTTGTTTTGCATCAGGATTTAGTGGAATCATCATCTCTCCCAGATCACCTAGTATTCCTTTGATTTTAGAGAATTTGGTTGGAAACATATCTTGAACTCATGCAGGAAATCTATGATCTTTTTCATGGTCTCCTCATCCCAGTAGTCCCCAACACTTGCAAACTTTGGGTTCTCCTTTGTACCAATGTTAACTTTTCTTATCTTCAGCGACTGATTCATGGGATCAGTCGGTATATCTGGTGCTGCAATATCCCTACTCCCTTTTGTCTCTAGAATATTGATATTCTATAGCTCACGGTGATCCTCATGTTCTCTAGACAGATTGTAGCATTCCATCATCAACTACATGTGGAAATGCATATGTGGGTCCACTGGATATGCAACCGATGCCACTTTTAATACTACATCCTGGATGACCTGAAGTGCATTGTTGACATTGGGATTGGCATCTATGAAACTAAATGTATGAACAAACCAAACCATCACCTATTCCCAAGTGGTTATTTCTCTACACAATTTTGCTGATATATACCATGATCTTGGCATTTCATCCAAGGTGTGAATAAAGGCATGGACCCATTCATCCTGTGGTCATGATTCCAACAATGTTTGACATTCCATTAAATGGATTCTAGGTTAATTCTTCCCATCACACTTTCCAGTGTGATACACTTCCGTGTCACCAAAGTCAACTATCATCAACCATCGACACTGCACCCATCCATTAATTGTCTTTTTATGGGTCTCCCACTAGCATGCTAGAGTATCCTTCAGTGCCTCCTCTAGTGCCAACAGTCGCTGTGGTTTTGATACATTCTCTTCCAACTCCATCAAGAACCCAGAAAACTCAAGTAGCCCTTCGTAAATTGGTAATTCAACAATATCGATCATGACATAGTACAGTGACTGTGTGATCAACCCACACTTTCTGAATGATATGTTGTGCATCCAAGTTTTCCAGTTCTCTAACACATCGTCAGAGTTAGATGACATATATCTAGAACTGTGCCAACTAATTTCTTCATCAAAAATTAGATGGATTTAATATTCGGAGATGTTGTAGGTGTGATCCCATCCTCTGACAACTTCATCTTTCACTAGTTCAATATATCTCTATTCTTCATTTGGACCCATAGGAGCGATGAATCTAATGTCTTTATTCTCAAATGTCATCATCCATTTCTTGAATTTTATCACTACCATACTATCATCATCCCACCTGATCCCCATTAATGTAGGATAGGATCCTCCCCCATCAAAAACTTCAATACTTTTGAAATTAGGATAGGTCTTCATACCTTCAACATCCACAACCAGGCTCAACACATGTCTGATTTGTTACACTTTAGCCTGATTATCCAATCCCAACTATATAGAGGACCAAACCAATGTTAGCCTCACCATTTTTTTCCATGTTTTCTTTGTCATAATATTGACATCTGAGCCCATATCGAAAATGAATGAATCTACTTGATAGTCCCCAATTTGAATATTCATGCGCATTTCTTTGCCCATATTTTTATGATGTAAAGAGTTCAGTGCAGAGTCCTTCCACTCCTTACCCGAGCAGTGTAAGAACTTTTCAATCTCAACCAAAACATTAGGATCTCTTTCCAGAAACAAGAAACTCTCAAAGAAGTGTTGCAAGGTGCCATGCTGCCATGATGGTTCTACCTCCAATGAAGAATCAAAAGAAGAGGGAATTTCATATACAGGTGACTTAGTAGGATTTATTTCAATCACGTCCCAAGATTCAAAGAATGTATACTTTTAGTTATGATATCAAATGATGCCTCCTTATTCCTAGCCAATCATACCTGCGGGTGGCTTCGATCCTCTCTAATCATTGCACCTTCGCTGGTGACTATGGAAACATCAACATCCTCTGTTCTAGGATCTATTGAGATCGTCTCAACCGTCGATCCTTGACTTTAGTTTGTCAGTGGATTCTGGTTCAGTGGTGGATTCTAATTTATTGTTGGGTTCATTAGTTGATTCACAGTCTGATTGTGAAGTGGAACTTGATTCTGAGCTTGGTTTTGCAACTGATTCTGGTTTTGTAGCTAATTCTGATTTCACAACTGAGTAATATTTTCGTCCTGCTACCTTGCGATCAACTATCGGAATTTCTCTATGATATGATCAAGTGCCGTGTAGTATGTACATGAATAATGAAAGTGTGGGAAATATCTCTGGTAATCTCAAAAGACCCCACAATTGTAACACTGGACAAGTCTGCGACCTCGTCCTCCTCCTCTTCCAAAGCCTCCTCCTCTTCCTCGGAATCCTCCTTACTGCTGGTACTGTGGCTAAGCCATTTGCTGTGGAAAGGGATTCGGTTACTGCTAAACATAGTGTGCTTCTTGGACATATTGTGGTTGTGGAGGAGCCATCAACATCTAGTTATACTATGCCCACGGTGCAAATTGTTTTTGTGGTGCAAAATGTGGTTATGGCTATGAAAGAATAAACTGCATCTATGGCGGTGGCGTGTATTGCGATTGAGGAGGTGGTTGCACCACCTATTGTAGTTTTGATTGTTGTACTATACAAGGATCTTCGCCCTTCACATAGTATGAATCATATGTCCTTTCTTAGAGTAGGTCATAAGTGTGACAATCTTTTTCTTCATGCCCGACCGAGCGACAAAAGTGCAATAAAATCTCTATGGCTTCGAGACCATCTTCTGCATGTAGCTACATTATTTGTGTCGATTCCCATATACTTCACATATGCGACACCATGGTACACTTACGCAACTCAGTGGGTTCGGTTCCCCGAATAGAAGATAATTTCTAATGTTAGGGAAAGTATCTTTAGTGTGTCCATCTACATGACAACGAGTGCACCAAATATCTTCCTGATTTTCTTTCCCCTTCTTAATGTCTTGCAACTAAAGTGTCACGTTCACTAGTTGTGCCTAAATTTGGTTCATACCAGCTGCACTTTCTCCAATGGGTGAAGCTTCTGACTTCATGGAGATCTCCAGGGCCTCATTCTGGGTCATGATCTTCTACTACATCAGTGGTTGCCATATATGAGGTACTAGCACTGCAATTAACCATTATTTCTATTGAACATTGCTCATATCAAATTTGAATCGTGACATTAATGTCTTAAATATTTGGTCAAAGTCCCAAATGGTATAATTCAGAAATTGCTTAATCTCTTTAAACTCAGTAATATACTGTGCTTCAGACTTTGGTTTTCAGAATTCTTCAATCAGTCCTCTCCTAAATTCATCCAACCTTTTTTAGGATTCCCCATAGGAACTTGTATGAATTTAATATACCAATCCAACACATGAACTCAAAGAGTAATCCCCAGTTGGCCTTTCTTAATGTCGTCGTTCTTTCCCTATCTGACAGTCCATACTACCTCACATAGGAACCAATACTGTTCGGGATGATCAGTCTTGTTTCCATGGAACAAAGATATTTTTTTATCGTCTCCCACCATCCTGGGACTTCTTCCTACAGATGTTGATGTACTACAGGAATGTTGTTGACATGTTGGGCAAGTTGACGTGGAATTTTTGTTTCTTCCCGAATGTGGAGTAGTGCGCAAAGGGGTGCATACATTGCTTCTCGGGTTTGATCTTACTGCTATTATGGGCATAGTCTGGGTCAAGTCATCCTCTTCATCGATGTAGGGTCGCTTCATCCTGTGTGGTGTTCCTTAATAGTCTTGCGTTTTGATCGCATCAGGACCTTCCCCTGTCTTATGCCTATTCTCTTATCAAAACCTTTCTCCTCCCCTCGTAATACCACTTTATTTCTCAGCTTCCCTCATAGTCTCGTCGAACGTTGCACCCATCTACCCCCTATATTCCCATTCATCTTCCCCCTTTCATCACAGTATCCACTGCCTCCACACACTAGAGTTATACTACTTGAAGTGCATCTTTAGTATACCCTTTTCACAAACAAGAATCTTAATTGACAATTTCAGAGACAACAAGAACCTACGTCTAGGTCCGTTGAAAAATTCCCATTCCGCTTCACTGTAGGAATTGGTAGTGTCAACTAAAAATTCAGTAATATATCCTTCTAGTATTCTATCGATCCATACCTCAATAGCTCATGATGCTCTACTTTCAGTTTCCTACAGTTCCTGAATCAATTCAGGAGTCCAGGATGTTGGCTCTCCTCCTTGGAAATTTGTCTTCTTGTACATGAACCATGCAACCACTCATACTATATGATGGGAAACTCATAGAAAAAATACTCATGAGGACCGTTGTGTATGTATCTTATGAACCACTTGTCCATCATCAGTTTAGGGTTCTTATTTTTAGCTTCCGCAAATTCTCATAGCTTCTGATCAAACCAATATTGAATTTATGGTTGCATCAGATGTCATATATCCTCCTCTCAGTCACAACAAGGTGTCAACAATGGAATCATTTGTTGGTGCAAACCCAACCAACAAAACCTCACTCGATAGGGGTTCCCACTCTATCAATGCTCAACTCACCATGATATCTCTGAGCATCGGCCTAGATAGTTTTTACCCTGTCCGACAACACTTGGGAAGTGAATGAATTCTCACTCGAGATGTTCGAGGGAGGGATAACGAAACCAATTTTTGTAGAATATAAGAGGACTATGGGTATCGATAATTCATCAACTTTTCTATCAAACCTAACCAATAACTTACTCAAAAATAGAACCATTCATCATTTCTTTTCTCATATCGCATCATGCATTCATCACAAAAATAACCATGTTGTTGCACAAATAGTTATAGACAGATAACATCATTCATAAGCAATAAATATTGCATCATAGATCCATGTCACACACTTTCACCATTGGATTGCAAAAATAGAAAGACAGAAAGAGACAAAAAGACAACAGTACAACAGCTTAGATCAACATCTCTCTCATCATATTAGCTTCTACATAATCAACCACATATTCAAAACAGACAACAATTCAATTGAGCCTTGAACTCTCAATTCTCATTCCACAATATGATCCTGATTGTCTTTTTATGACTTGACAATTACATTTACAATTCTTCTTCTATTTATAGGATTTCACCTTTACATTTATGGTCTACTTCTAACTAATTCCTAACTGATTATACCAACTAATGACCAATATCCGCAAAATATAGTCAAAAATTACAAAAAGTGACACAAAATATTGAAAAGTAGTATATCTTCCGCCTTATGCACTATCTTTGTCTTGTGTTGTGTCTTTCGAGTTTGTGTAGAATCCATGATGTTGCGTAACGAACTGATCCTCGATGCCTTGCCAAAAATAGTCTATGCTAGTGCCATGTAGTAGGATGTACAATAAGTGGACTAGTAAGGGAGCTCCACATGGCATCTGTACACCCATTTGGTAGGTTGATGTCGAAAACACAATGGAATGGCATGCATATGCTTAGTTAGTAGGGACATGATGTCCCTACAACAAGTGGCAATGAGTTTGCAATAGTGGCCAATCCAAGGCTTTCAAATGGACCAACCATGTGGTTCCATGTGGCTACTTTGATAAGTCTAATGTGGGATATGGATCAAAGAAAAGGCCCCAAAGGGAGTTCCAACACAACATATTGTTCCAACAAATACCAAATACCCACTCTATATATATTATAATTTTTTAACAATACATAACCACTAGAGGATTCCATGGGAATGAAACCTATTCCTCCCACCAACATGCCAACACTCTAACCATTACACCCAAGGAGCTTAGCATTAAAGGATATATGAAGTAATATATTTGATTTGAATCCACCTTAATGTGTATTTTTGGGAGGTTTTCTAACCCCATTGATTTAAAATAATACATGCATCTCGAGGTGGACAGAAGGTACAATACAGACAGTGTCAAGAAAAGTTTTGAAGTTTGTGGAAGAGCGAGAGTCCCCTGTTGGAGATCCAAAGGTTGTCAAATTTACATGCAAAAGACTCAAAATTCTAAGAGGAATATGAAAATAACCTTTATTTGTGAGTTGGAACAACCAATTTGAAGGGGTTCTTCAAATGCTTTTTTTTTCCCATGTATATCCAAGTTCATACTCTAAAGTCTCATAATTTATTGTAGAAGCTAATGGCAATTTTTGTTTCTTTCTTTGAGTTACACATATGACGGGTGACTTCAAAACTTTCTTTATAATCCTTTATTTTTTATTTTTCATCGTTTTAAGATTATCGAAGAGAGGTCTCAATATTGGGAATGGACATGAAGACGTAGCTATAAATTCTGGAGAAATATTTTATCAAGTTTTGGAGTGATTGTGCTGGATTTGCTCTCTTTGATCTTTTCTTTATATTTCACTTAATATTAATCAATTATGCCAGATAAATTTACAAGTAACTTGTTAAGTTAAGTGAAGCTAATCACATAACATTGTGAAGTGTATTGTCAATTTAAAAATCCTATAAATTGAAAACGATTTGTTATCAATGAAGGACTAACGGTTGGATTTACAATCCAATATTTTTAGATCAAGGATAGAATCCAGGTCACATTGATCATATATTTGTAATCATTGGTTTCTATGTGGGATATGGGCATGCCTGTTTTTTCAAATTGTTATAACTAGATCTTGTTCTTAGTTTATCTGTTCTTTTTGTCCTAATTTTCAACCGTTGGTTTAAAATGATTTTATATTTTATGTTGATTTTAAGAATTTTTGACAATCAATAATTTTGGTTGGATTTAATTCTTTTAATGGTTGAATCATTTCATTATTTTAGTTTTAAGGTTTGTATTTTGGGCTTATTAGTTAATATGTACATCCTTAAGCTTTCAAAAACTTATAATAAAAGTTTATTCCAAGTTTTGATTTATAATCTAACTCTCATTTTTGAGTTCTTTGTCAAATATTTTCATGAGGAGATTCCTATAGCAGCTCTGTTTTTCCTGTTTTTGTCATTGTCATTGGGAGCAGATTATGAGGAGATGGAAATGAATTCAAGAAAACC
This sequence comes from Pseudotsuga menziesii, assembly GCA_001517045.1. Taxonomy (NCBI): domain Eukaryota; kingdom Viridiplantae; phylum Streptophyta; class Pinopsida; order Pinales; family Pinaceae; genus Pseudotsuga; species Pseudotsuga menziesii. Next base: position 10,034 of record LPNX010732221.1, on the reverse strand, counting down.
AAAATATTTTTTGTCAACAACAGACTCATTCACAAAAACCTCTCTCAGTTTTGCAACAGCTATTATCATTTGAGAGATTTGAATTCATCTTTGTGGCCTATTTTCAAGGTTTGAATTATTTGATAATTTCATGTTTTAGTCACAAATTTGCAGAACATATTCCAATCCATTGAAGAGGAATTTTGAAAAACCAAGAGATTTTTTTGTTCATAACATACTAATTTAAACAAACCTCTCTCTGTTTTTTCACAGGTGTCTTGGATCGAGAGATATGAAGGCGTCTTTGAGACCCAAATTTCTCCAAATCCAATTTGCCATTTTTAGGTTAGTTATCTTTAAAGATTTTGAGTTATCATGTAGCTGATTGATGTAACTGTTTCAAATTTCAACCTAGAAGGTAGTTATGGAAATAATTTACTTTTGTAATGATAAAAGGAAGACAAACATACAGTTTTGAGCGGGGCTTTTTCACTCAAGGAGAGGCTTTGGAGCTTTGATTTCTCAAGCTAGCACTTATAACTCTTATGTAAGTGGATGACTGTTATTGATTATATATAAAATGATAAGCACTTTTACCTGTCATGCTTTTTCATTTCTGATCTGTTTGATTGCTCAGTCTACAATTTCATTTCTTGTTTAAAGGTTTATTCATGTAAATGCTTGTAGCCTGTGGGTGGAATTAGTATTTCATGTGTAATGTTTATGGCTTATTGGGATGTGTTTCATCCTCAGTTTATCCAACTTGCATGATTCAGTTCTATATTAGCTTGTGGATGTTTATTTCCTCCTTGCTGATGAAGTTTTTAAAACCAAAACCCTAAAACCTATTTTTATTTAATTTTACTTTTGAGATTGTGTTGGCTTGTTCTTCTAGTAGTCTAAGAACAATTTCTGGCACTAACATATTTGGCGTTGTTGCTGGGGATGAAGTTGAAGTATATATTCCATGGGATATCATTATTCTTCTAATTTTGAGAGGTGAACAAAGTCAGAAAATATTTTAGACTACAAATTTTCACCGGTGACTCCAGGATTAAAGATTCCACTGCATGGAGAATTTTGTTGACAGAAAAATGAAGAAGCCAAATGGAAAGACTGGATATCCGCTTGTTACTTTACTCCACGAGGTTTTGTTCTTATTCATCAGTTCTTTTCTATATTTACCATTGCATGTTAAAAGAATTATTTTTTGTTTTGTCTATTCCGATGATCATTAACCTTCAAGTACATATCCCTCTTTGGAAGAAGAAAATCTGCATTCTTCTTTTTTTATTGATGTTGATCCTATTCCTTCATGTGAAATACATGTTCAGCATGATATACATATACCCATATATCTTGAAGCTGATTATTCTGGTCATCTTGCAAAGAATAAAGCTGATCTATTGCCTTCTACCATCACTGCTGAAACTTGCGAACAGCTTGTTGAACCTCATTTTCAACTCACATATTTTCAGTCTAGACTTAGATAGAAGATGTTTAGACCTCTTAGGCTACCATCTCTCTTACATCTTTACCCTTCCCACTTTGTTGAATATCTTCCCCATTTTACTGGAAAAGACCATAATACAGCAGAGAAGCATTTAGAATATTTTCATAATTTCATTGATAATTTTGAAATCATGCATGAGGATGTTGTCATGAGGTTATTTTCAAAATCCTTTGCTGGAGATGTTGGGTTTTGGTTCCAAAATTTAAAAGCTGATTCAATTGGATCGTGGGAAGAGTTATGTGATGTCTTTTTGAAGTATTGGGGTAAGAATAAATCTTATGATCAATTTCTTTCCGAATTTTATAGTTTGAAAAGGGAAAATGATGAGCCAATTACTAAATTTAATTGGAGGTTTCAAAGTTTTTATATCAGTATGCCTACTGAGATCATACCTTCAAAAAAACTTTCTATGGTATATTATGTTATGGCTCAACATTCAAATCTTGTATTTTTCCTGTTATAAAGGATATCATCATCTTTAAGACAATTGTTTGAGGATGCAAAAGGAGTGGAGGAAAACATCCGAGCTTGCAAAATGTTTCGAGATCAGGCTCATGTTGAATATATACAAGCTTATGAATAGGAAGAAGAATGTAGGTATCATTCAGATTTAAGACAGTTTTCTTCATCATTTTCAGATTTTCATATGAACAAGGAAATAAATGATGCTTATGTTGATTCTTCATATTAGTTTGCTAATTTTTTCGATGATAATATACTTTCAGTGGAATATAGTAGAAATTTCTTAGTTCCTGCTATGAGATTATCATGTTATGAAGAAGAAGTTGTTGCTCTTCAACCTCTTACTATTGATATAAGAAATAAGTTGCCATTCTTGACTTATGGTCACTTTCAAAATTTTATTTGTTCAAATTTTGATCAAGGGTTTTATTTAAAGGTTGAGAAGCAGTTTGAAAAGCCTTTGGTTTCCATTCTTGATCCAAAGTTTAAAAATAACAGCAATGGAGAGGAAGAGAATGCTTCACTTTATGATGAATATAATGAAGACATTGAAGTTTTAAATCAGAAATTTCATGATCCTATGGCTTATTGGATGTAGTTGTATTTTTCAAAGGTTTATAATGCTCCATCTTTTGGCATACTTCCTATTTCCAATCATAAGTATCAGCTGCCTACAGACTCTTTATTGCATTTATCACATCTTTTGTGGGTTTTCTCAAACAGTAGCATGCATGAAATTATGATTCTCAGTCAAATGGTTTCTTGGCTTCACTGGAAGTATGATTACACTTGATTGGGTTGCTTCCTCCGATTAGAAGTAGGAGTAAATAGAAGAATAAGCTCGCTATACGAGCATGTAGATTATTTTTAGTATGCTGGTTTGTGGCAGTACTTTTTCATTTCAGAGGTATATGTTTAAATTTTGACAAAGTTGCAGAGATTTGGTAAATGACTGCATCACCCAATGAATAAGGCACAAGGTCTACAAGTTCTTGAAGCCTCACAATGAGGACTTCATCCCGTAGCAAGAGCCAGATGTTATAACTAGATCTTGTTCTTATTTTATTTGTTCTTTTTGTCCTAATTTTCAACCGTTGGTTTAAAATGATTTTATATTTTATGTTGATTTTAAGAATTTTTGACAATCAATAATTTTGTTTGGATTTAATGCTTTTAAGGGTTGAATCATTTCATTATTTTAGTTTTAAGGTTTGTCTTTTGGGCTTATTAGTTAATATGTACATCTTTAAGCTTTCAAAAACTTATAATAAAATTTTATTCCAAGTTTTGATTTATAATCTAACTCTCATTTTTTAGTCCTTTGTCAAATATTTTCATGAGGAGATTCTTGTAGCAGCTCTGTTTTTCCTGTTTTTGTCATTGTCATTGGGAGCAGATTACGAGGAGATGGAAATGAATTCAAAAAAAACAAAAAGAATTTTTTGTCAGCAATAGAATCATTCACAAAAACCTCTCTCATTTTTGCAACATCTATTATCATTTGAGAGATTTGAATTCATCTTTGTGGCCTATTTTCAAGGTTTGAATTATTTAATAAATTCATGTTTTAGTCACACATTTGAAGAACATATGTGGATCAATTTAAGAGGAATTTTGAAAAAACAAGAGAGTTTTTTTTTCATAACATACTCATTTAAACAAACCTCTCTCAGGTTTTGTACAGGTGTCTTGGATCAAGAGATATGAAGGATTCTTTGAGACCCAAATTTCCAGAAATTCGCCAAATTTCTCCAAATCCAATTTGTCATTTTTGGGTTAATTATCTTTAAAGATTTTGAGTTATCATGTAACTGATTGATGTAACTGTTTCAAATTTTGACCTAGAAGGTAGTTATGGAACTACTTTACTTTTGTAATAATAAAAGGATGACAAACATACAGTTTTGAGGGGGGATTCTTCACTCAAGGAGAGGCTTTGGAGCTTTGATTTCTCAAGCCAGAACTTATAACTATTATGTAAGTGGATGACTGTTATTGATTATATATAAACTGATAAACCCTTTTACCTGACATGATTTTTTATTTCTGATCTGTTTGATTGCTCAGTCTAAAATTTCATTTCTTGTTTAAAGGTTTATTCATGTAAATGCTTGTAGCATGTGGGTGGAATTGGTATTTCATGTGCAATGTTTATGGCTTATTGGGATGTGTTTGATCCCCAGTTTATCCAACTTGCATGATTCAATTCTGTATTAGCTTGTGGATGTTTATTTCCTCCTTGTCGATGGAGTTTTTAAAACCAAAACCCTAAAACCTATTTTATTTAATTTTACTTTTGAGATTGTGTTGGCTTGTTCTTCTAGTAGTCTAAGAACAATTTCTGGCACTAACACAAATTATCGACACGAGCCTCATTTTCTAAATCATGATTCATGGCTAAAACATAATGAATTAGAACATAAAATTTAGTTTTAGCGTTCATGGACTGTGCACATAACCCTAAGTCACATAAATGACCTATAAATGGAATATTTGTCTTTCGAGTGGGAGATATGAGTTGTTTTCATGATTTTTTGACCATCTATGGTTCTATACTTTAGATTTATTGTTTAGCAATGAAAAACTAGGCATGTATGCTCAAATGGTTTTTTCTTTGGGTCGCAAGACATGCACATGGACAAAATCTAGCAAAAATGCCTAGAGTTTACTTAGGACAAACAACTAAAGTTTATAACTGGTATCTAGGGATATTATAACAATGTGACCCCCTCAATAATGTCACCAAGATATACATCTATGGCCTACAAGGTGAATCTACAAACATATGTCCTAGACAAAAATTAGCATTAATTAATTAAATAAAAAAAATGATCCCCTTAAAAATGAAAAACTAAAAAAACTAAAAATCGGAGATCACTAAATAAAATAAATCAACATAGATCCATATTATTTTTGGATCTCTCAAGTACAAAGAGGGATCAAATTTGTAATATCCCTCGTCCTTAGTCCAACAGTTTTGGTTAAGTCTAAAATATATTAATGTAAAGGTTCATGGTGAGGAGCTCAAGTCCAAGGCCCCACCATTGAACATTGTAGCACTCCTAGCATTGTCATGTGATATTAAACCATGTGTTATCTATGACTTGGTGATGTATTGTAATATTTGAATGATGGAATTGAAAAAAAAGGTATAGGGATTGATGTGCAATACCATGTAACAAATAGGGCATGGTGACCACTAGAGAAAGGAAAAGGGCTAGTGAATCCTCGTGAAACCCTTTTGTAGATACTAAGCCTAGTTGACATGTTACTAGCTAGTGAAGCTAGTGAGCTCTAACTACTATTAGTAGTACGAGTATTATCTTTTCTACTAATAACAAGTAGAGGGAAACATATGTATTATATGTACAAATATGTGTGGTGAATCAACATCATATTGATCCTACACCTTATGATATAAGCAAATTACTATGCTAAGAGTATTAGTATCGAGTTAGTACTATTATCACTAGAAATATCATTCCTAGTATTAATGAGTGGTCTAATTACTAAGTGTTGAAAATAATAATTATTAGTTGTTATTTCCTCATAAACATTTTTTAATGATAATTAGGGTTTATACCATTGAAGAAAGGGATATTAATATTAGTTAATAATTAATATTCCTAAGTTAGCAAAAGATCTCTTGTATAATTAATTAAATATATGATTCTTATTATTATGTATTATTTATTTATTGATTATTAGATTATTGGATTATGGTTTGTGTGTATATGCATGTATTTGCATGAGAATCCAAGTGGCATTATTATTATCCTAACTTATCTAATTAGTTAGTGGTGGAATTGTCATTTGGGAGATGTAATAACTAGATCTTGTTCTTAGTTTATCTATTCTTTTTGTCCTAATTTTCAACCATTGTTTTAAAATGATTTTACATGTTATGTTGATTTTTTGACAATGAGTCATTCTATTGGATTTAATGCTTTTAATGGGTGAATTATTTCATTATTTTAGTTTTAAGGTTTGTATTTTGGGCTTATTAGTTAATATGTATATCTTTAATATTTAAAAAACTTATAATAAAAGTTTATTCCAAGTTTTATTTATAATCTAACCCTTATTTTGAGTCCTTTGTAAAATATTTTCATGAGGAGATTCCTGTAGGTGCTTTGTTTTTTTGGTTTTTATCATTATCATTGGGAGTCTATTACAAGGTGCTGGAAAAGAATTGTGGAAAACCAAAAGAGGTCTTTTTCCAAAACATAATAATTCACAAAAACCTCTCTCAGTTTTTCAACATCTGATATTATTTGATAGATTCAAATTCATCTTTGTGGCCTATTGTGAGGGTTTGAATTATTTAATAATTTCCTATTTTAGTCACAAATGTCCAGAACGTATTCCTATCAATTGAAGGAGAAATTTCAAAAACAAAGAGAGGTTTTTGTTCATAACATACTCATTTAAACAAACCTCTCTCAATTTTGTCACAGGTGTCCCATATCGAGATATATGAAGGCGTTGTTGAGACCCAAATTTCCAGAAATTCGCCAAATTTTCTCGAATCCGATTTGCTATTTTTGGGTTAATTGTCTTTAAAGATTTTGAGTTATAATATAACTAATTGATGTAATTGTTTCAGATTTAGACCTAGAAGGTAGTTATGGAACTAATTTGCTTTTGTAATGATAAAAGGAAGACAAACATACATTTTTTGGGGGGGATTTTTCACTCAAAGAGAGGCTTTTGGAGATTTGATTTCTCAAGCTAGCATTTATAACTCTTATGTAAGTGGATGAATATTATTGATTATATATAAAATGATAAGCCCTTTTACCTGTCATGCTTTTTCATTTCTGATCTGGTTGATTGCTCAGTCTATAATTTTATTTCCTGTTTAAAGGTTTATTCATGTAAATACTTGTAGCCTGTGGGTGGAACTAGTATTTCATGTGTAATATTTATAGTTTATTGGAATGTGTTTGATCCCCAGTTTATCCAAATTGCATGATTCATTTTTGTATTATATTGTTGTTGTTTATTTCATCCTTGATTAATGAACTTTTCAACCAAAACTAAAAACCAAAACCCTTAAAACCAATTTTATTTTATTTTTATTTGAGATTGTGTTGGCTTGTTCTTCTAGTAGTCTGAGAACAATTTCTGGCACTAACATGAGGTAAGTATACATATGTGCTATTCTTGTATTTTATTATTGATTATTTGTTTAATTTATTGTATGGATGGCATGCATTTTCTAATAGGAAGGGGGTTACACATTCTTTCACTTTCCTCCTCATATAATATGTGTTGGAAGCTCTTTTGGTTTTCTAGTGGATGAGAGAGGAGTGGCCACCCAAAGGGAGTTTGTTATACAGCTGATTGGCACCTCTCCGTCTGAGTGCTGACATCCCTCAGGTCGGCACACAAAAGGACACTTATGGATTGAGGTTTGCCCAGTTTCATTATACCTTGGTTGTTGATGAAATACATTACCTATATGCCCAGCTAGTTACTTTGTTATTTTGAGATTTTGAGTGCATGCGCGACTATCCCTATTGGCATGTCGCGCATATGTGCGAGTGTTATGTTCAGCAGGTCGCGCATACATCTATGCGCGGGTTGCCCTTATACAGAGTCGCGCATGATGCGCGGGTTGCCTTACTACAGACCCGCGCATATCTCCCTCAAAATTAGTTTTTAAAAGCACGCGTTAATGGGAGTTTAGTTATTTCATTTACCTTAATCCCATTAACTGCTGCAACCTCCCTAACCTTCGAAAACTGCCTCATTTCCTTTAGATAAATAGAGGCCTTGGGGAGGGGTTGGATATGCA